>WAAB01010918.1:133598-278368 GCA_013389865.1 Piaya cayana | reverse complement strand
TTTAGGCTAGAGATTAGGAGGAAGTTTTTTACAGAAAGGGTCATTAGGCATTGGAATACACTGCCCAGGGAGGTGGTTGATTTGCCTTCCCTGGAGGTGTTTAAGGCATGAGTAGACGAGGTCCTGAGGGACATGGTTTAGTGTTTGATGGGAATGGTTGGACTCGATGATCCGATGGGTCTCTTCCAACCCGGTGATTCTGTGATTCTGTGATTTATTTGAACTAAAATGCATTAAAAGTGTGATGAAGTGAGGAGAAAGCTGGTGAAGTCTAGGTCCTCTGTTTTCAGTAGTACTGACTACAGATCTTTGATAGGAACAGCTAAATCTTGGTGCAGGAGTTACAGAAATCCCTGAGTCCCTTAAAGACCCATTCAGTTTATTGCAGGGTCTGTGATAATTAGAAGGTAGCACTGCACCCAGCTGAATTTTACCTTTTATCCAAGCATGTAAAAAATTTCTGTTCATTATAAGTCACCAATGTATGGTGCGCTGCTCTCTCCTTCCACCCAAGAAAGAACAGAATGAACAAGGGCTACAGCAACTGGATCTGCCTGTGCTGTTTTCATTAAGGGAGGGGAACTGGGGCTGCCAAAGAGGAGGTGGCTTATTCCTGCAAGCTCCAGCTCTGTTGCTGGCAATGGTGTGGAGTAGGTTTAGACTTCAGGTGGGAGGTGTCAGCACTCCTGGGCAGTGGTTCATGCAGCCCTTTCACTGCAAGCTCAAGATTTCAAGAAGCTCAAAAAGCCCTCAGGTTTCAGGAAAGAAATACGACCTTTCATAAAACTAGGCGGGGGCGGGGGGAGGGAATGCAGGGACCAGTATTTGCCTGAGGATTACCTCAATCCCTCCTGTCAGTTCCAGAAGCAAAGTCCATTATTACACCTCTGCTGCTGCCATGAACAAGTTTCTACAGTGTAAATGAAACGAGTCTTATTATCTCCCGCGATGGTGATAGGTTTGCACTTTACAGGAACAGCTCACTGCTCTCAATTGCCTCATCATTGATTTTCTCTAGGCCATCCTCTCCTGTCATACCGCAGACAGAAAGCCTCCTCCTGCGAGGTTACTCCAGATGCAATGAATTTTGCTGCTGCTGCTGAAACTCACTTTATCCTAGTGGAAATTTGCAGAATTGGAGTTAAGAGAAAATCCCATTATGTTCTCCTTACTGGGTCTGCCATTTGCTCCCTGCAACCCACTCCACTGTGTTCCCACCGAGGGCTTGATTTTTGGTCAGGAAGGTAAAACCCATCACAGAAGAGAGAGCAGGGAGAGGGTGAGAGGATGTGAGTAGCTCCACTGGCAGGAGATGAGCCGTATCGGAACTGCACACCTGTTCAGTGAGAGGTGCTGAGCGGGCACTGTCCTGCCTCTTAAAAGATAGGTGTATGGGACTCAGTGGAAAATTAAGCATAAGAGAACCTGAAGAACTCACAGGATAAATGTGATTACATTTTTAAAAGCCACTAAAACTCAAGAGCCTGAACTGTATATATATAAAAAAAAAGTAAAACATTTCACTCCATCCAGAATTTCTTTCCGACTGATATGCCAAAATTAGAAACACAATTTCAGACAAGGCTTAAGTCCCAATTGGATGTGTGGTCTTCAGAAAGGCAGCTCTGTCCCTACAGCCTTCTCATTTTCCTCTTAGCAGCCGTCTGTTTGGCCAATTACATTCTGGCTATTAAAAATCCAATCACAAAGAAAATGGTATGTCTCATACTCAGTGACTATACACTTTTCCTCCCTCTCACAGAGCAAAATGTCCACGCTAACACCAATCCATCTGCCTTATGACACAGATATACAGCCATCAATTCCTCTGTCTATCAAGCTCAAACCAAACTCTGCTTCCCTCCGAGTTTAAGCGCAATGATAATAAGAGCATGACAAATTGATCTTCTGCTGTGGCGAGTCCTTTGATGCTGCTCTAAAAGCAGTATGAATTTGTTGGGAACATGAGATTAAAGCAAATCTGAAGTTTAAAGATGACTGAATTGCTTGCTGCATCTGCTATAACCGAGTGGTTCCTGGCTGATAAATGCAGAGGGTTGTTTTTGTCAGCTACTTCCACGTAATATTGAAAATAGATTATAAAGATGATAAAGCCACATAATTAGTTATGGCTAATCAATGTATGAAAGATCTGCATTGTGCTGTGATCACTAATTACCAGTTATTTCAGATTCAGTCCTGGGGCTGCTACTTGTCTGTGTGGGGTAGGTCAGTCTGTCTTAGGGTAATGATGGTGCCTCAGAAGTGGCTCAGAGGCTATCTGCTTACTGAACTTAAAAATTACCTGTTGGCCCTTTTATGCTTAAGAAAATAAAATGAGTATTTAAAATCTCTTTTAAGTAAAACAAAGCTCTTTTTTTTCCTACAAAGCTCTATACACAATTTGCATTGGCATTAAAGGGAACTGAATGCATAGACGTGGCAGGGAGGGTGGAACTGGGTGTTTTTAAGGTCTCTTCCAGCCCAAGTCATTCTATGATTCTGTGACGACCTCAGCCCATTCCATGGCAAGACAGTGGTGTAAGCAAACACTGTTAACTATGGACTTTTGTGAGTACTTAGCATTATCTCCCTTTAAAAAAATATTTTATGTCTAATATTAAATCAAACTAGGTACACTGGCAAACTCAAGTAGCTTTGACAGCCTCCCCATGTTTTCTCACACCCCCTGTGCCTATTTATCCACCTATCACCACCTGTTACCAAGCTGTGTTCTCCTTGGCACGGGGGCATTGCCTCTTGGGGAATGAATAACCCACTTTTTGGAAGCGCTAGCAGCAGAAGAACAGAAGTAAAGGGTTTTTCTGTGAAATTCTCAAAGATCATACGTAGTGAGTGGCAGCAGACAGGACTGAACTTCAGGAGACCTCCTTGCAAAAGCACGTGATCTGGACCCTTGTTCTTGTGTCTGCTAGGAACTAAAAGTGGAAAAGAGTGGATGTGTTCAGCCTGCAAAGGGAGAGGGAGCTGTCTTCCAGTTCAGAGAGAGAGGGTGCTGGGTGAACTACAGATATTCTGATCCTTCCTCCTGGAATATGAATTAGTTTATGACTATAAACTATGAAGTTGGAGTTATGGAAATGGACCAGAAGGTTTAAATCAGATCCCGCTGCAAAACACTGCTCTCCAGAGCAAGTGTAGCAAGTGGAATACTGGAAAAATGACATGAATCTGGATCTCATTTGTGCCCATACAAATCTGTCTCTATGTGCTGGTTCACTCTGTACATAGTTTGCAATCAACATGAATATTCCTTGTGCCTTAAGTTAATTCATTTGGTGAAAAGGACAGCAAAATCCTCCAAGGAGATGGAATACTGCAGCAGACCAGACTGGTCCTTTATACACTATTAAATTTCCTCTCTCTTTCTTCTCTTCAATCTATGTAACTTTTGAAAAATAGAGAAATATTTAAGGTTTATAAAACAAAAGTGTCGAGACCCCGAAGACAAAGTTGCTTAAAAATGTGTTCAGAAAATACCTTCTCTTTTGGCATTCCTACTGAAAACCTTTTATCATAATTAGAGTTGCTAAGCAGCTTTGTAACTCTAAGATTCCATACAGTTCATTCACAATATTTGAAAAAAACAGCAAAAATCCTGTATGGTTTTTGAGCTTTGAAATAAAATGCTGGGAAATGTAATACGCATATCACTTAAGCACACTATGCAACAGACTTCAGTGTCAACACAAAGCCAAATATAAAAAATACAGAGGAATTTTTTGTTAAGGTAATTCACAAAATCCTCAGTAAGATAATCATAAACATTTCCTTGGAATAAACTGAAAAACATTCTGTCTACTTTCAGCTTTGCTATCTCATTCTGAAGTATTTTAATCATGTACATGAATGATTATGAAGGTTGTCTTAGATGGTTGCCCATTGCCCTGAAGAAAATGTTTATGACCTGAATAGATTAATTATATTCTCCTCTTAAATATCATTCCTTCAGGACTAGTTATTGTTGAGTGTAAATGTGCCACTTTATATGCAAATAAAATGGACTGAGAGAGGAATAAAAAGTTCGGCATCTATCTCCTGACAAATCATCTTATTATGTTTTATATTAGCAGACAGAACATCTTGTGGTATGAAATGTTAATAGAGTTCAACAGGATGCACTACTTGCTTCCTTGTTTCTAGAAAATCTTAGCCAAGCTTTCAATTATTTTCTGTTAGTCACCTTTGCTTCATGTGGAAAGGATTTTAACTGAACAGTAAGAAAAAGCGATACGTTGAATGCAAGAAAAATATCTAAAACTCATTAATACTTAATATTAGTAAACCTATTTAATAGAATTGACGTGAAAATAGAAGCTAATGTAATCTCAAATGCTCTATAAAAGAGGATTAAGACCAAATAATTCATATTAGTGCAAGTCAATAGAATCAAACCCCAGAGAATCCTGGGACAAACCTTACTTATAGTTGGCATAGCTCCTTATTGGACAGCCAAGGGTATTCAACTTGCGCATTGTGCACTTCAGTCATGCGAATGTTTAGATACCCATGAGAAGAAGGAATTGCAAGACAGAATTTAAACTTTGTGGTCTTAGTTGTATGTGTGAGTATGGACTGCCACCTGGCTGCATGGTGACAGACAATTGGTAATAATTTTCAGATATTTTGAATAAAAAAGGAGTTTCTTCCACCTGCATGCATGATTCATGAGCAGTCCAAGCAACTCTTTTATTACTACCTGCCTATTATGTTTGGTTAGCTTACTACTCATTTTTACAGAAGATGCTTTGGAGTTTGCCATCCCGTGACATTTGCTTCTGAGGTACCCAAAGTGACAGCCCACCTGCCATCAGCCATAAGGGGTGTGAAGATATCTACCAGCTCTTGGAAGACAAGACCTTTGGGTTTTAAATAAAGGAAAGATGATGTCTCTAGAAGACTAGAAAGTGTAAGGGCAGAGACATGTTTCACTCTCGCTTGGGAGTTTCACATAGGATTAAAAAAATCATTCAAATTGAAAAAATATTAAATGTTCAGGAACAAGAAAAGCATGGATTAGGAATCATGATCAACTTTTGGTTTAACTTTTCTCATCTATGAACAAAATTGAGAGTCTTCAGTAAGGCAAATGAGCAATGTGTATGCATTAATGGGGTGACACTAAAATTGTCTCTACTACCCCTGTGATCTGCTGTTTGAGGAAGACAAGCTTGGAAAGAAGTTGTGCAGTTGTATAAAATATTAAATGTACAAAGTTATCAGTTCCTGTGGCTTAAATTTGTTCTGAGTTGTAGTAAATCTTTGAATTTAAACAAAGCATATAACATTAGCTGGATGGAAATCACTGAATGAATTTGTATAGGTCAGTTTTGTATATCATTTTCTCCCATGTTTTTAGGCCAAAATTTTAATTAAAATTATGATACCATTTTTTTACATGGTATTAGTAAAAATTGGCTGAAGTCAATGTCAAAGTACCTGACAGTTCAGAAGAGCCAGGTTAGACATAGAGCTCTGGAGCAGGCCATGATAATTAACAGGAAATCACCAACAGAATGATTTAATCATAGATAAGTCTTGACACAGGATTATTGCCCTTGAAGTGTGAATTTAATTATTGAATCTGCTGCTGGGAATTCTCAGTTTCTATTCAAACTGAAAGTACTTAGGGCCTCTGAGATGCCCCTGCTCCCGAGATGGACCTGCTCTGGCAATGGGATCATTGTGTTAATCAGCACAGGAATATAAAAGCAGAATATATAATCTATGTGTTGCATTTGCACTGTTAATGTGTTCACTATTGATACAGAATGATTACATTCACAGGTGGGTTGGCTGTTAATCTAGGATGCAATGCAATGTACTCTGAGTATAGTAAGAGAGAATAAAACAGTGTAGTATGAATAAAAAAATAATTTCCCTTGCCCTCCCATCCTCTCTCTAAATCTACATCCAGTTTTGAAAACAAGAAACTATGAAAAGGCCCTTCTTTAACTAGAAACATGCTCAAGTGGAAGCTATCAGCAATCTTTTGATTCCAAAGAACAGTCAGATAGATAAATAGACAGATACATAGACAGAAATCAATAAGGATGATGACAAAACTCTGCATAATATTTTTAAGCTCCTGTTAATCAATCTGTCCGAACAGACTGAAACAAAATTTGGAAAAAAAACCCACCCAAGCCCTGCTTGCACGCCAAGTTAACTCAGAGATCACTTTTATAGCTGTAATAATCCTGTGGAAGTAGGGGGGAACTGCTGATGGCATTCCTTAAACAGTTATGGCACTATCAGAAACCTCTATGTTATGAGGCGATATTTAAGCCCATCATCTCCAATTTCCAGATAATGTACTGGCTTAATCACCGCTCTCCTCCATACAAAGCAGGCAATCTTTCTGTCTTTTGTTCATTTTTAGATCTTAGAACAGTTGCATTTCAGTCTTCCACACACCATCTACTCCCACATCTGTCTCACGCTATATAGCTGTTCTTTACAATTCCTGCCATGCTTATTTTTGTTGCTACATGGAAACCTTGTGCATAATTATGTGAGGTTGCTATGGAGATTATGTGTGATTTGTCATGAGGAAAATCTATTGTGTTGGAGATAATTCTGCACGCTAATGACTGCCAAATCTTTCTCACCCGCCCCGAGGATTAGGAACTACCTGCCTGGTTGTTCACAGCTACAAACAAGAGAGTTTATAAACAGAAAAGGTTGTGTTCTGCATAGAGGACAAGAGCTTTATCTTTTTTAGGCAGATGGATATGAACTGATACAAGGTCATGGTTTCAAAAAATATCGATATCTATGTCTTTGAAGAATGCATCGGAGAAAGTTTTAAAGTGTCCATAAAGTTATTTTTTCCCTTTAATAGAAACATCTTTGGTTAATACTCATGTTTTCCCATGAAGAAAATACAGAGCACTGTAAATTCAAACTAGATACAGTTTAGTGGACCAAATTTTGGAAATTATGTAGACAACAGGACTTTGAAACATTAAATTCTCCATCCCTTGCACTGTATCCTTTGCAGAGCTGGGAATGCTTACAGCGTGATTGATGACTGCACAGCAGTCACACCATCCAGCCTGGGCTGAACAATAGCTAGAGGCTTACACACAGCTTTCAACCAAGGTCATGGGTTAGTCCTTCCTCACCCCAGCTAGTGACTTCCCTCCTTCCGCAGGCTGGGACCATCACAAAAAAACATCCCTATTTGCATAGGCAGGCAGGAAAACACAGAAACACGCTAAGTGTTTCCATCCTGGAAGATCCAACTAAAGAAATTGCAGGGATTAGGTAGGAGAATCCCTCCCTTTTCAGACAGAGGTAGAACACAAAAGACAACAAGTGTCTGGGAGTGAAGAAATGTACTCACAGAAGCAGGGATTTCATAAAGAAAGTGCAATACAGGGAGCTGTTCTAAAAAACCTCTCCAGGTGACAAGTCTAAAGTAAAATCTAAAGCCTCGTACAGTTACAGATGCTGCAGTTCAGGTCATCATCCCGTGGTTGTCATGAAATTTTCAGGTGTGATGTCCTTTACTATCCTGGTAACTCTAGGTGTAAGGGAAGAGGCAAAAAATATAGATGCAGAAAAATAATGAAATCTTTAAAATCTTCAAAACATTCATCATCTTCTGGTATTCTTTCATTCCTTATAAGTGACTCCCATCATTTTTACTGCCCTTCTACATATCACCTTGTAATTTTTACTTTTATGCAATTAGTGATGGATGTTTGCTGGCCTAAGCATTTCTCGAATCATCGGTAACAGAAAAAAACATTAAGATTCAGCTTGTAACAGAAGGACAAACACACCCTGAGGTGTCTGTGTCTTTATGCACAGCAACTGCTGCCTTCCCCACGTAATCTGATATTAAGCAACTGCTCAGGACTGCTGATTATGTGCAGCAGAATATATCTGAAATGGAGAGGCTCCTTAATTAAAATCTGACTTTCATTACAAAACATAACAACTACAGCCAAGTCTTTGAAAAAAAAAAAATCCATATTACACCCTTTCACTCAGTGGTTTAGACTTCAGAAGCAACAGGACTTTGAATGATTCTTTTGTATCTCCCATGCCCTAGATTGCACGCTTACCGGATCAGCTTGGCTGATGTTTGCAATACTTTGATTGCTGCTCTACCATGCTCTGAGGAGGTAATAACTGCTTCAAAAGCTGCATAAATTGATTGTCCCGACTTTGGTGAGATTAAAAAAAAAAAAAGTAGTTTGCTCTGGTGGTTTATAATGTTGCCAGAAGCCTCGAAGGAATTTACCACCTCATTATGCACAAATGGGAATAGATTGTTCTGTGTATTGCTAGTGTTACAATAGTTGAATAATGGAGCTTTTCAGTATTTGAAAAGCTCTTTTACGGCATCTTTTGAAGGGAGTTGGTAAAATACAGTCAGGTAAAGCCAATTATTGACTTTAACAAAGCTATTATAATACTGTATGCATCCTTAAGCACATTTTTTGTAGTTAGAATTAACACAGAAGTCAAAATAAGGATAAATGAGAGAAAAGGAAGGAACAGTGGTTAAAGACTCAGTTGTATACTCTCCTTATACAGACCAGGCATACAAGTTTTGAAACCCTGGGTACAAGAAAATTGTGCAATTCTCTGTGTCCCAGATATATGCCAAATATGTTCTCCAAAAGAAAGGGTGAGTAGAGGTGATCTGGAAAGGGCTTTTAATCTGTGTGATAAATTGCCAAATGCCATTACATTTAATGAGTCCCATCAATGCAGTGCTGGAAAAGCACAAATAAATAAATAAATAAATGAACATATAAAACCCTATCAAAACGCTAGTATAAACAATTATGTGAATTAATAGTAAGAATCCTATTATTGCCTGTATAATTTAGAGAAGTTAATGAAGTCAATTTTAAGTTTTAGTAATGTATATTTGGTGCTTTGAAGTCTAATTTCCTGAAGAGGTCTTAACTCTCCTTTTCCTTAGTATTCCCCTTGCCTGCCCCCCATTTATGGAATGAGCTTTCTGGGGAAAAAAAAACATGAAATTTAGTAGAAATTTATATTTTCTGCAGGATTTTAAAACAATGTTGTGAATGTCTCCTTGTTGTGGAATAGTCAGTAGCTTAAATAAACAAACCTATGAGAAGCACAGAGCCATCATTTTCATCTGCAACAATTGAAAAAGATGTCCATATGACCCTTGGAAGCCTGGTAGAAGAATCTATTGTTTCCAGTTTTCAGATCCTATTACTGTCATCTTATTGAAATAAAAAAAAAAACCTTGAGGAAAAGCTTTGTATTTGTCCAAATGTTAAATAAATTTTCAGGAGTGGATTTTTACACTTTAGCACCTTCATACAGGAAAGCAGACCCATCCTGACCTCCAATGAAGAAATGAAGTTATAAGTTAAAATCCTCCCACGCTTCTAAGCAGCAGATATTATTTGTGCTTTTCCAAGAAATAATTCTTGGTCATTTGATGACTGAAAAAATTAAGCGAGTAAGTTGTGAGCAGAAAATCAGTTATGAACAAGAGACATCTACACATAATTAGAAATAATTTAACCCAAGTCACGGGTAGTTCTACAGTAAAGAAACTAAAAAAATATGTTGTTTGACATCAACATCTGTTTGCAGAAAATATCTGTTGTGATTTTCAGGTACTGGCTGTGCCACTTCTGTCCCAGCCCCAGAAATTATTTCTCTAGTCAACAATCGTGAATTACTGGAAGTTAAGGATAAAATCTTGATCCCTGCATAGATCGATGTCCAAAGCTCCTGTTGACCTCAGCAAGGTCACAATGTCGTATCTTTTCCTCACCTCCCACAAGCAGAGTCTATCTGGCCAATCATAAATCCTCTCTATAAAGTGAAGTTCTTGTTCTTCACTTTATAGCAAACTCCATCATTTGCTGAAGCAGTTTCCAGATTACAGTGAAAGGGACAGCCTCGTCCTCTGCTTTACCCACCTGAATGGAGATCCAGGCTCTTAAGTTTGTTCCAAAATCTAGTGAGGACAGAAAGGCAGCAAGCTCCAGGCTAAACAAGAAATCTGCAGGCAGGTAATGTGCAGTTAGGTAAAGTAAGGACTGTGCAGGATCCCATTTGCACTGTGGCTCTGGGAAGTGTTTACCCACTGTCTATAAATAAATCTCTAAAACTGGTTGTTTATAGCTGACACCCCAGCTGTCAGAAACCAGAGGTTTGACTTCAGCTCCAGTAGCAAGTGGGCTTTTTATTAAGGGTGTGCACTTGGGTCAGTCTGGGAAATGTTCCTGCACATCACCTTTAATCATCCTGGTATTTACGGTACATGTATAACCTCAGGTTTTCACTTCATCTCTGAATGATGGGGATTTAGGTTTTCAGGCCATCCTCTTGGCACATCTCACCAGATAGCACACTTTTTTTTCCCCCCCAGTTAATTTTGGGCAACTCTACCTTTAAAAAGTCTTGAATATGGCACAAGTTTATTGTATTTACCTTTTATTAAGTAAGCTATGCTCTGGGAGGGAGGAGGTGGGGAAACCTGAATGTGAACTGCCAAGGATTTGCAATAGCTACACTGGAAGAGTGCCAGAGACAAATGAAGAGGGCAACTTGTTATTCTGGAAGGCACTGGTCTTCATGATATGACTGCAGAAGTAAAATGACATTTAAAATCTCCTGGTGATGTCTGTTTTAAGTTACAGTGCAACTGACAGTGATGTTACCTGCTGACATCAATCACAGACCTACACTTTAACAAGGAAAGAATTCAGATATGTATTCTCTTAAAAGCACAGACAGAGATATTGCTTGCTGCTCTTTTCTCCTCCTCAAGCAGTATACTCAGTTATGCTTTGAAATTCTTATCTTTCTTTTGGTATCAGATCCCTTTTGTTTTGCTGTGCAGCAAATGGCAATTATTTAGCTGTTAGGAGAATATATCTAAGGAAATATAAGATATGAGAAGTTGTTGATGAGGATTCTATCTATTGTGAGGGCTGTACACTTGCATCTACACTTACACTTCAAGCTAAACTAATAAAAATAAAGGTAAGGTAGAATCTGGTTTATGTGCTCACCATGTTGAATTCAGCAATGCTTAATGTCACCTGAAATCCTATTCATCACATTCACTCCAAACTCACATTAGAGAGTAAATATTTTAGGTTTAAGTGATTTTTATTAAAGACGTTAAATGCTACAGAGACATATCTGAGCAGTATTTCAGTGAAACTTGTTTCTAAATTCAGTTTTTTGTCCCATGAGCCAAGCAAACCCTGACCATGAAAGCTGGCACAAAACAGTAGCAAGCAGTGAGTGCCTTAAGGAGGTGGCTCTGCAGCTGAGTACTGGGTGACCCTTTGTATTTCTGTGTGGAGATGGAACATAAAAGTCAGTCAGTCAGTCAGTCAGTCAGTCAGTCAGTCAGTCAGTCAGTCTGTCTGTCTGTCTGTCTATCTATCTATCTATCTATCTATCTATCTATCTATCTATCTATCTATCTATCTATCTATCTTCCAGTATCCAGCATTTACAATTAGCTACATTTGCAGAGGTGTTCAGTCAGAACAGAATCTTTACATAGCACTTCTGGCTCTCTACTTCAGTCAGTCTGAAGCAGGGAACGACCCTCTAGTATTCTTTCAAGTCTCTAAAAAACCTACTCTTTATCACCTGTATTCAACCCCAGTTCCCTAAAAATTGATTATACCTTTCCAAAGAGTCGCAACACTATTTGCCTTGTTTAACTGCAAACCAGATAATAAAGCCCTAAGTATCCTCTAAGGTATGAAATTTAATTCAAAAGGACCTAGACTCATCCCAGCTCTCCTTCTTCATTTCAGCATTATTTTCTCACTCAGTTGCTTACGGAAGCCTAAGCTCATTACGCACTGTCCAACACTCATCAGAAGATTATCATACATTAATTTTCAAACCCAATATTGCATTTCTTCCTTGTGATAAAGTTTCTCAGAACAGAGAGACAGAAATTACTTTGGAGTGGCAATTTGTAAAGAAGATTAGCCTGGTAAAGTGGATCTGAAGAGTTTGTTTCTAATTATTTCCATAAATGAGCTTTACAGGAAAGTGTACTAGGAAGTTCCAATAATCAAGCAATTTATGCCAAAATAAGCGCTAGTATTCTCCACCTTCAGACAGAGCATTTATTCCATTAAGATCTATAGGCACTTGTGAATAACACTGGAGCCCTAAAGTAACAATGAACATTTATTTTATTAACCAATTTATAAAGTACACACATTGTGTGCTTGCATTCAGGTTCTGTGTAATTCTGCCTTATACCAAAAGGAGTTTTATTACATTAGGTGGACCGTGTTATGCCTCTGTGATCAATTCTAAACATTATTTCACAGCTCAGTGCTTTGAGCACAATAAGGAGAAGCTAAAGGCTTTGGCTATCATTTTGCATATGCATTAAAGTTGACCTGGAAAAGAGCATAGCTTTTAATAACATCTTGCAACTTTTAGGTTGCTCACGACAGAACAATCATTCTGGGATGCATCATTGTCCCTTAGCATCATCTTTCCAAACCTCAGAATTACAAAATCAAACTGACAGCAAGGAAGTCTTTGCACATGTCACACAGGCTCAGCCAGAGGCCTGAACCACACGAGTACCCTACTTTCAAAATGTACGGGGATTCACTATCTCCATTGGAATTACACAAAGCTCTGATGCAGTAAACAAAAAAAAAGAACACTTGAACACCACCAAACACATCATATGCCTGATATGTGGGCACCAAAATTGGGGTTTGAGACCATATTTTTGTGTCCCTACCTTGTATAGCTATATGCACACACCAAATAGAGAGATCTCTGCAAACGACCACCTTGCCAGTCTCTGACTAGATGTTATCCCAAAGCAGAAGACCTGGAGACTGACAATTCCACTGCAAGGTCCATGTTGAAATGCCAGCTGCAATGTGGCACTAGGCACCTGGTGACAGGCAGTGCTGTTATCCCCGAGGTGACAGCCCTGTGGATTTCTGCCTGGTGCTTCCCTGGCTTGAAGATCCAAGGAGACTGACCTTATTGAGGACAGCAGGTTAAATACTTTCTAATTAAACACGAGATTTTTTGCCAGTCAAGACTGCAGTCATATTGTTAGATCAATGTCACAGTTCAGTCTTTTGGGTTAATTAAGAAAGAATAACAGATTACATGTATTATTGGCTTGCAAGACTTGATATTTTTGTCTTCAGTGATGCAGCACAGATAGCTTCAAAGAAAGTAAGCATGAAAGAAAGAAAGAACAAATGAAAGGAAGAAAGAATGAAAGAAAGAAGGAAAGGAAGCACTCTTCAGATTTGTTAGCATCCCCTATTCACACACCATCCATGCACATATGCCCACTGACAGGTAGGAATTAAAAATCTTTAACTTCTCCATGTAAGTCCTTCCCATAAGCTGCAGTCCTTCATAAACTGGTCCATTATGAGTCCCTACCACAGGGTGCAGTCCTTCACCATGATTCAGCATGGGTGTCTTGTGGAGTCACAAGTCCTATCAGCAAACCTCCTCCAGCATGGGCTCCTCACTCTCCACAGGTCCTGCCAGGAGCCTGTCCCAGTGTGGGCTTCCCATGGGGTCACAACCTCCTTTGGTCATCCACCTGGTCTGGTGTGGAGTCTTCTGTGGTCTGCAGGTGGAGATCTGCTCCACTGTGGACCTCCGTGGGCCATTGCTCAGTCTTCTCTTCTCTTCTTAACCACATTATCCCAGAGGCGCCACCACTGTAGCTGATGGGCTCAGCCTTGGTCAGTGGCAGGTCTGCCTTGGAGCTGACTGGCATTTGCTCTATTGGACAAAGGGAATCTGGTATCTTCTCACAGAAGCCACCACTGATACCCCCCACTGCTACCAAAACATTGTCATGCAAACCCAGTAAAAGTTGTTTGGAAGATGTTAGTCATGGAAAAGGAAGCAAACTCAAAAGCAGCAGAAGCCAGTAAGCAGATGGTTTTTAAGTATGATGCGTTGAGATTTTGGACCAATCTGTCCAATCAACAGGGCATTAGAACAGGGAACAGAGAACCAAAGCGATGTCCATAATGACATATGTTGCTATGTGAACTGGTTCTCCACTTGTAGATTATTCAGGCTATCTGGCTTCATTCCTATATCTAATGTACTGTGATAATCAATATTATGAATCATGAATGTGTACATCATGTTGGCCAAGTGTATGTCCAACAGCTTTGGTTGCAACCTATGAACTGGTTGCAGATGAAGCTTAAAAATTACCTGCCAGACAGCACTTCTCAAAGGTCCGCAAAGCAGCTCCATTCACTGGAGTGCAATTAAAATAAGAGGCAGTCATGCTGTTGTAGAAAGCATCAATTGTGCATTCATCAGTCATCCAGCAGAGTTCCTTCATTCCTGCCAAAAGGCTTCCTCTGTGCATCTCTGTCTGCTTGGATTGCTGCGCAGGAATGTAAGTTAGCTAACAAACAACGAATTTAAGGGCTAACGAGTGGTGCTTTGTTGAATGCTCCTTTTGATTTAAGTTCAACTATGGTCAAATTTTCTCACAAACAAAGCTGAATTAAACACAGTAGAGAGAAGAAAATTATAGTGGCCTGTGATATCAGGACACAGGAAAACCTGCAATTATTTCGTGCTTCAGAGTGTATTAGCAGAGAAAATCAGCGTAAAGGGGTACCGAAGAAATGTTGATGGATTACACAGAATTCTGGTGCTATTGTTCTGATATTTCATAGAAGTGTGATGTAACAGCACTGTCATTGCCAGGAGGTGCATTGTGGGACTTTAGGACAAAAAAAGAAAAAAAGGGAACAAAATGAAAACTTATAGGCAAAGGAGCAAGAATGTCAGTAGGGCACTTCAGCTTCTGCTGTTTGTAGATTGATCCCTGGTCTGTGAAGGGGAAATAGTTCAAATTTAAGATGCTACTTTATTTTAATGCCTAATGGCATCACCACAAAGTGGGAGGTGCAACATGTAATCCAAGCATCTTTTAAAATTCTGAGATAGGCTGAAATACAGAAAATTGCCGGTGCTTCCTGAAGTTAGGCAAGGCCTTTGTAAGAAGCTGAGGAACTGAAAATCTTCATTTTCTGTAGTTCTGAGAAAAGTTTGGGCTTTTTATCATGGACTTCTCTTGTAATAAATTCAACCTTACACTGCTGAAAGGGTGTTAAATCTTGGTTTTCAGCAGGAATTCTAGAACTAGCTACTGACCGCTTGTTTTATTTATTTAGCCTTCATAGGAAGACATGTAGGGCTGAAGCCCTTGCAGCTGTGCCTACAAAGGTACATCATTCATGAGGTTTCTATTTCTGACACTAGTACAAAGGGTGCTGAGTACCAGGGATGATAGAGATAGAGACAAAAGGAATGAGTTGATTTTAAGATTATTTCTCTCCATTTCATCATGAAACCAGAGCAATAATTTTCTTTCCCTTTCACATACTGAAGGTACATTTTCATAAGAGATTTTAGCAGCTAATCCAGATTTTATTACTCTCTTCACTAGCTCCAAGGAAATATGTAGCTTATTTTAGCTAACATTCACTGTAGATTATGGTAGTTTGAAAGTTGTGTGATGAAACCCAAAACCAGACTCAGTGCCGGAGATTTTCCACTTTATTTCAAATGAGAGGTGTGCCAAGCTCACAAATATTCCTATAAAGGCAGCCAAGCAAGCACAGGATAATACAGCATCTGAGTTTAGGCTGTCACAAATAACTAACCCCAAGGCATGCAAGCTTTTCTTCAGCAAAAATCCAAACAGCAGTTGGAAAAAAGCTCACAAAGCCTCTGTTACACATCTTGTTTGTCTGTCTGTTTTCCAGGAGCACCTTTTGGGGCACAAAGAACAGCCAAAGTCATATACCTACTCTATCCTGCCCTGGGATGAGTTGGACCAAACATGTGCACAGCATTTCAAAAAGCATTAAATGCATATTCAGTGTAACTGCATACTTGGTCACATTCATTCAAATTAAATCAGAAATATGTAAAGTAAGTAAAGCTACAGTGCTCCTCTGGAAGTCACACCTTTTGTGCAGTCTGAAACACACTTCAGGAGATATTCTTTGTAGCTTTAGCTTAAGACTGGCCCCACTATCAAAATTCATCTGCAGAGCAGTGTAGTCTAATTTATTTACTCTGCAAAATAAAATACCAAATCTGACCCAGTAATACAGATTATAGTTGTATTCACATATGTTTGAAATAGCACTTTAAAATATTAAGAGAGAACTTGTCAAGTCTCTCTAAGGCTTGTAATGAGTAGAGCATGTTTTGTTATAGATACTCATAATCTGTAGTATGAAAGCAGTCACTTATCATGGAGTCGATTATTTTCAATATATAACAGTCTCACTCTGTAACCCTCTCATTATCCAAGTTAGAACAGATCCGTGAACTGATAAACAGGGTTGGGGGATCCAGATGTGTCTGTCTTTACCAGGACGAAGCCTGCCTGGTGCTTTCCACAACAGTACACAGGAGTTACTTCGTCATTACATATCTATGCTATCAAATGAAGATTTTTGTATTTAATCTGAATCCTGTGGTATGTATTGTTCATTATGAAGGTCACATCCTACTTAGTATTTAATACCTTTGCTGTGTGACTGGAGCACTGTCAATGTTGGTGATGCACCAGGATCTATGTCCGTTCAACCAAAGCAACACATTGTACTGGTGAGATATTTAAATACATGACAGGACGTACTTGGGGAGCAAAATCACCACAAGTTGTGCTGAACTAAATGGCAGAATCCCACACAGGAGACCTAGACTCCAGGAGGCAGACAGGACGTTTCCTCATTAGGTAACAGAGTTCTAAGTTATCACTTGTCTTTCTTTTGCTTTTCATACAGAAAAAAAATGCAACTTATTGCAGGCTAAAAACAATATTTAGGCACTGCAATGTACTTGCAAAGTGTAACACAGCCTATGAAGACAAGAGCTAACTGGTTTACTCTGTGGCATTCCTTTTATTCCTGAGCACACGCTCACATCATAACGTGCTACCACTAGTTTGTTAGCTGTGAGATAGGAGATGGTGATGTTGCATGTTATTGTGTGTTTGCACACACAGGCCCTTACAGTGATGTCTTTGACCTCAGCAAAGGTAAAACTGCTCTCTAACCTGCAAAAGTCTAATGGTTTCCAAACTGAGGGACAGCACACCGAAAACAGAACAGTTTTAAAGTTTTCGTTTAAATCCTTTTGTCCTCTGTGAGTTTGATACCACTTAGAGTTTCACACGCTTTTAAAATATAAGGGTACTCTTGGTAAATAAAAACAAAGCTTCCCTAAAGTGTGTAGGGATGTAGAACTTGTCACTGGGATGGGCAGGGAAGAAGGGTTAGACTCAGGGGTCCCATCCTACCCTCACCCATCTTCCCATGGGAAGTCACGTCTGCTGACACGTTGCACTCATCTGTGCCCCCTCCATCATTTTCCTCTTTCCATGTTCTTTATAAATACTCCCATTTCCTGGTAACTTGCCATGCTACTTGTGCAGTTTTTACTATTTTGTTTACATTTAAACTTCCTCTTCTTTATAATTCCCTGGACATATTTACATTCACATTGAAGAGTAACCCCCCTGGGTGCAGAGCAGCACACTGGGAAGCTCTGGAGGGCTTTCTGACCGGAGGGTAGCAGCTCATTGCTGTTCTATTTTAAACTCAATGTTTGTTAGTTATCTCCAAGATAACATCAGATGCTGACTTACATGGATCAAGGAGAAGAATCCAGTTCTCCTTCATTAAAAGTGTTTTCCTTATTCTGCCTGAAGCCAATATACAGTACACATAAATTTCAGAGCTAATGAATGGTATCTCAAGGAGCTGAGCCTTAGCGGGGAGCGTTACTAGAGTTCTGTCATGAAAGTAATTTCTGTCCTTGCTGAATCCTGGATAAACAGAGGTTTTAAATGCTGGAACAGTGACAAGGGTTTTACAAAGCTGCCACCATTTATTTACTCATGCAGCAGAGTTTGAAACAGTCTAAAAGACTGTATGCTTGTAAATTATTCTGTGGAGTGGGGGGCCAGAAGATGTGTGACTGTTTTGTGTAATCAAGAAGGAACCAAGGAAACCATTAATAACATATGAGACCAGTGTTATTAATAGCCCATGTTATTTCTGGTGTTAAACAGGCAGTATCTTCAACTTCACATATTCAGCTCCACAGATCCATTTGTGGCCTTGGCTCTGCTCATGAGAGACACCTCTGAGCAGATCACAGGGCTTCACGCACAGTACAGAAAGAGTAACCAGTGCATCTGTCTGCCAGAATTAACTCTGATTTTTAAACATGGTTCATCGCATTTAATTCCAAACTGGAAGCACAAAAATTAACTGAAAACTGATAATTGGAGTGTAAAGAACGCACAGATTAATGTCAGGTGAGAACAGAAAAACCCTAGTCATACTCAACAGATTTTCAATTCCTAGACTGTCTTCGTACAGCATATAACCAACTATGTAAGATGTCTAAAACACAGAGCTCTGTCAAATAACAGACTTTCCACTTATAATTTTCCCACTCTCCCTTCTCCTTTTAGTTATATATCCTATAAAAGGAAGATTTACTGACACGTGTTCCAATAAATACTGTGCATTAGCTATAGTTATATATATCATTAACGTGTCAATCCTTCAAGCTCTGTACTTCACACAATTTTTACTACAGGAGCCCAGCTCCACAGTTCTTACTGATTGTTCCCTCGCTACAATCCATAATGCATTTATGAGGGTTAAAACTTACAGGTAAAACCACAAACTATGGATACCTGTGGGAGCTTCCATCAGCCAACAGACATCAAGTTTTCTATGCGACATGGTCCTGCTGACAGGACCTGAGCAACAGGATGCTCTGCTACAAGGAATGAGCCTGAGACTTTGCTTTAGATAACCATGGAATTAGAAAAAAACAAAGCTCCAAGGCAGAACTAGAAAGTACCAATCTGTTACGTACCGGCAGCAATTAGTAAATATGTCCAGACAGCTCTGCACTCTTAGTTGTATGTGTCTGGATGGTGCTTGCCTCAACAAGCAGTGAGTAGAGCGAGGCATCTCCATACTCAGCACATTGGCTACTCTGCACCCCATACAAGGTACCTCTTCTCCTTATTCCAGCTGCACCAGAAATGCAGTGCCCCATGGCTCGTGCCAGTCTCTGCACTACGTAGGTGTGGAGATCAGACATTGTAACAGCCTAGATTTCTGTGGGTCCTCATCTTAAATGCCCTCTTGGAGAATGGAGCAAATTTCACCTGACAGATTATCCCCCTTCCCTTGTGAAGCTAAGTGTGATCCTTGTTGCTGCAGCCCTGGCTCAGACAGCAGCAGGAGCTGAAGGATGTATTTCCCTGCCTAAGACATGAGGCATTACTGAGCCTTTCTTAAGGGTCAGGTGTTAAGCCCAGCTTCTCTCACTTGGGAACTGGCAGAAGATCCGCACATATCCCTGGGCTGGTGACAGAAACGTGACATTAAGTGCTGAGAGCCGACTGAAAAGTTCAGCTCTAGCTCAGCCTTTGATGTACCCTGGCCCAGCAGAAGCTCTGGGGAGCACTGCACGACGCAGCAATGCGCTTCTCAACTTTTGTCACAAGCTGGTGAGTTCAGCAAACTTACTGAAAAACACACAGCTACCTGATAGATTTTCCTCAGGATTATAAAATTCTAATTAATATTTTCAATTAAGTTATTAAAAGTATGAGTTAAGCCGCAGTCCTTGTCACCAAACATGACAGAGTATTACAACATTACACAATGAAGCATAAACAGTAATGTGCTTCATTTGTTCATTTACTTTACAGTCAGCTGAAAGAGTATTTAGGTCATTACATCTAAAATGCCATTGCATTAACTCATCTCTCAAACAACACAATATCTAGACATTAACAGGTCTGCTGGGTTTCCTCATACCTTCCTGGAAAGATAAAGAAGCTCTGATTACCACAACAAAATATTTAATAGAAAAGTTGCTCATAGATATTCTGGTGGCTTCTAAATAAGTGTCTTATGTCAAGCCACACCTGAACTTTGTGCAACATATAATTGATGTAAATTGATATGAGTCAAGGAAGAGGTGGACTAATGTGAGCAGCACAGCTGCCTGTGCTGGTGACTGATGGTGAGGATAGGTGATGAGGGGCAAAGAGGTGTAGCTGATGTCAGAAATGTGATTTGAGGATGTCAGTTTGAAAAACAATCCCAAGGAAACACAAGACACAGAATAAGAGAGCAAAAATTACAGAAAAGCATGAGAGATAAAAGGTAACAAGGACCAAGCATGAAAGAGAGGGAGGTGCCTGCATGGAGCTTCTCCAGCATGAGCTGGAAGTGCAGTGCTGTGCCGGGAGCAACATCCAGGAACCCAACGGTGTGTATGCATAGCCCTTAGCATTGCCAATGCTCTACAACTTAGACTGCAAGTTTAAAAAAACCATAAAAATAATAAAATTCTTGAAAACACATTTTATATACCAGAGACAAATCCAGGATTTATAGGTAAGTCAGGATTGGAGCAGGAAATAATTCAGAAGAGATTTCCCTGTCTGAATTACAATTGTCTACTTTTGAATATTGCTCTGTCAAACATGCCAGCAAGGACTCTTGCTCCTAGTTCAAAAATGTTTTAAATTGGGGGATTTCTTTGCCCTGATCAGGTCTCTCTACCTGGCCTGTTTCCTCAGGATTTGCAAGCATCTGCAGGACAGACTTTTATCTCACACTACTTCAGTTTACAACATACACAAGTGAAAACCACTGCTCCTGGTAAATGGAATGAGAAAATTAATAATATCAGTGCCATCTTTCATGAATATATTACATATATTACATTACATGAAGCAAAAATTCAGTTTGGATGAAAAAGATGCAAAATATTTAAATGCCAGTGAAGCTGAGCATGCACAGGGCATGGGGCACCACTGTCTTTGAGGTCTGCAGGCTCCTGCTGCGTCATGCAGCCCAGTCCACCAGCAGACCAGGACAGCTCTTCACTTCCTTCCTATTTACCAAAGCATGTTCAAAATAGTCTCCCCAAACACCAGAAGCATTTACATGGAACATCCACCATTTAGCAGTTGCATTCATCAAGTCTTTTTCTGTCCTGTTTTTCCATTAATTCCTTCAACTAATGTTTTCTCTACATGCTTTATTAGGTACTGGCATTGACTGGTAAACATTTTGCCAAACAGATGTTTGATTAAAATTATGGGGGAACTAGATTGATTTCTGTGCTTGTATGAGTAAATAACTTCTCTGCTTTTGAACACTTATGAATTAAAATCAGTAGATGTACAGTAATGAGTCGATAAGGTTAAAAATGTCTGCAGTGACTCACCTGACAATCAGCTCATTCAAACATGATGCAGAGAAAAACAAACCCTTTGAGCCAACCGGACCTTACTGCAGAGTATCCAAAGGCTTTTGCTGACCTGTCATTGTATGTGCAATCCAAGCTTTTCTTTTTCCATATGTCTGGCAGTTTGCACATAGACCATATGGAATCACAGGAAACTCTGGTAACAAAGGGACCATCACTAGCCAGGATGAAATGCTGAAGGGTCAGATTGCTGTTTGTGACAACAGTTTTACCTGTAAGGTGCTACTTGATTTTTTTCCGCCAAAGAGACAATAATTTACAAAGCTATTCTTCACTCTCATATGGTGTCCTTATTACAAATTGAGATTTATCTACAAATAAATAAATAAATCTTCCACCCTTTTTATTTTTAGAAGTGTCTTTTATTATGCACTGCCAACATCTGCATTTCTGCTCTTGCTTTTAAAAACACAGCTATTTCCAGGGTTTATTTTCCTTTTACGTTTTGAGTATATTCCATGTAATACATCTTAAAAAAATCATTTTATGTCAGATTTTGGAGCCTGAATAGTGGATTACATAGGAGAAATGAACACATTTAGTAGCTGGAGAAGTCTGAGAATGATTCAAGTCACATTTCAAAACTAGAATCCCCAAATTTGATTTTAAAGCCCCAATATGAGGGAGGAGTTGCCATGTGATTTGTTTTCTGTCCTAGGCAGGGCCAAGGATCAGAATACAATCCAAGGAAAATACACTTTGCAAGATTCTTTCCTCAAAACTCAGTGTGAGTTGAAACTATATCCTACACAGAGATATTATGATTAGGGCGAACTACACAGTCCTGGAATATCAAGAAAGTGCAGCAACTGGATCAGTGTTCTGTCACTGCCACAGAACCAGAGACATCCCTATTTATTTGTGGGAAGGTGGCTGGTTCTGCATGATGACAACGTAGGGTATCAATGGACAAATCTGTGTTCATCTCCAGGGCAAAATTCCTGTTGATGCCAAAGGGAACTTTACTAGAAACACAAAATGTAACTAAATAAAGCAGTTTTCTGTAGTATTTGCACGAAGAGCTTGATGAAACCCTTTGTGTCTTACCCAGATGTGATTACATTATATCGCCTGCTTGTGTTGAGTGGTTATTAATCACTTTTAAAGCCAATTTGTGAACTTGGCTTAGAAAACTGTTCTTACAACATGTTTGCTGTTCTCCTTGGCTTTGTTTAAATTGATAAAAAATACAATATAAAACATAGCCAAACCAGATGTTGCATTCTCTTTCAATCTAGTGTAAAAACTCAAACTTCCTAGCTTCATATAGGAGACTTACATACAGTTTGATTTTCACTCGTTTAATCACAAAGTAAAATTTTGCTCCTCTTAAGCTTCTGTTTCCATAGTTAAAGAAAACCAGACACCAAAAGAAACATCTCTGAATTTTGAAAATGCCCATTCTCTTGCCAAACATTTGGTTTTGCTCAATCACACCAAATAGCTCCAGGGTTTTCACTGCATAAATAGAGGAATGATATTAAGTGGCAACTGACTAAAAAAAATTATATCAAGTCTCATCATTCAAAGTTAAGTTTTTCACAAACTACAATACTTTGTTACAAGTTCCTGAGCTGCAATTAAAGCATTTCTGGATTTGTTCTAAGTATTTTGTGTGCCTCCATAAGCAAACATTTTCTCCAGCTACCATGAGACGTACAGGAGAATCGAATCAGCTTCATTATATTTATTTTATTTCATAACCTCTGGGCCAGATTCAATAAAAGCTCTATCTGATTTGAGTCTGTGTGACAGAACATTAAAAGCCATGGCATTTATTTAATTTAGCACTTACTACTTTTTGAGCAGCAGATGATAACTTCCTGCTGACTTGTTTGCTATGACTGGGAATTGTGCTTTAAATAGCTAAAGACCATAGGATGTCAAGCTCTGGAGCTTGCACTGGAATGCACACAGATCTTATTAATTAACGAGGCCTGGGAAAATAAATGGGATAGAGAATATATATTTGGGCTCTGGATTCAGGATGAGAATGGAGTCAGCATTCAGATTCAAAGCCAAATCGGATCTAAAATTCAAGTATGCATGGAATGAGGTCCCTACAGTGGTTTTTATAAGACTCCTCTAACTGACAGAAATCTCTTGATATTTCCCTTCATTTTTAGCCAACTCAGAGCAACTTTCTTGATTTCTTTGTCTCTTTATTCACACAGTTTTAGACCCAGTGATGAGTAACCCAGTCCAAAAAAATGTGAACCATTCACCTAAGCTGATCAGGGTCTCCTTGGGAAGAAAAATACCAAGGAGAAGAGTCACTATTGCAAGTTGTTTGCACTTCTCTGTGTGCTGTGGTCCTTTTGGAGGTAGACATGAAGCATGGAGCTTGTCTCATGGTATGTAGCTCTCCGCTACCTGAGCCCTTTTCTTCCTATGATAAGTAGAACTGGGCACACTCCCTCCACTTACAGCAATTAAAAATGAGAAGGACTTGAATCTTGCCCCAACTTCATCTTAAACTATGTTTTGTCCACCCATGTATGTACTTCTTCCTGGTTAATGCTTATTGCAACATTGTACAAGAACTGCCAAAGGAAGGAATAGAGGATATCTCACACTCGCATTATGGCCGGGCTTTGTTTGCAAAAGAAATGTTTCTTCCTTCAATAAAAGCCAAAAGAAAATGTAACTGTTTATTGTACTCACTGTCCTGCTAGGCCTTTGAGATTCCTCCCTTGAGACAGGCTGATAATCTATTTTTTCTAATCAGGTTTTCAAAGTATTTGTACAGCTTTGATGCTTGGGAGCATACGTGGGAGCTTTGTGCATTGCTCCCAGCAGACAGTCCTCTGTGTCCACACTTCTCCCAGCAATTTACCTTTCTGCAGTTGTGCTCTGGCAAAGAGCATGCCTGAGAAATTGCAATTTTGCTTCACCCTTCATCTACAGATTTTCTTTCCTAGTTTCACCCATGCCCCATATTTGAAGACTATTTCTTTTCTTTGCCCTTCTACATGAAATTTTTGTTTAAAGAAAGTCACTGTCCTTTTGAAAGCATGAGGGCACGTGAAAGCAGCCACTCTATATTAAGAATCCCCAGTGGGAAATTTATAGTTGCATTCCCTTCTGCATCAGCATGAGGAAAGGAGGAACATAAGGTCACCACCAGCAGCGTAGAGCAGATAGAACTCACAGTCAGACAGTTGTGCCAAGAGGGTCAAATTCAGCCCAAGTGACTACAACAAACACTTTGAATGCAAAAGATATATGAAGAGTAGTATGGTATCTTAAGAGTATTTTCTTTAAATCACATCTGCCCTTCCCCACGCCTATATATATTCTTGAATCATTTGGGTTTAGTATTCTTATGCATTCTTAATCATTCTTTGAAGGAGATTATTTGAATTGTACCACTGATGTGTTTGTAGAAGAGATGCCATTCCATTGTTTGCTACATATAATAATGTCAGTTCTTATACTGGATTGGATCCCTAGCCCCATTTTTCCTTTCTGAAAAACTATATTCAGTTTGGAAGCCTTTCCATGTGCAGAATTCCCTCCTGGATTAACAAGGCTGATGTCACCACTGTGCAATTCTGGGTTAAGCTGCAGTAACTCCCCTGATCTCAATAAAGCTGTAGCAGCAGAAAACTCCAGTAACACAACAGTGAGTCACACAGAGGCAGCTCTACATGTGGAGGGGTTCTGGTTGTGTCCAAAGAGCACTATCAACAAATGCTTTTCATCTTTTACCAAATGCTGCCTGCATTATCCTGCAAAACATGGATGCAGTATGCCAAAGTACACTTAGAAAACTTACGTGAAGCTGATTTTTATGTGTATGATCTTTATACAGCAGTGACCTGAAGCTGTTTGAGATACTAAAGGTTATCATGGTATAAGGCAGCAGGATTGATTAAATTTTCCTAATGAGATGAAGTCACAGAATATTAATCCTTAATCAAAGTGTCACATGTAGCTTTCTTCTCAGTTTGGTACCTCAGCTATAGCACCGTGGGATAGGCTCCAAGCTTTTTATCAAGCAATGTGCTTGTGATTTCCGCCAAGTAACAAAACAAGAATTCAGTGTTTCGACCAGTGTTTGCAGAACTAGGCGTTGTCAATTGTACATCGGTTTACATATATATGTTAGACGTTCCTCTTTCCATAACTTTCTTCTTTTCCTGTAGCAAGTCATACTGAGGAACTGGTAACAAAAAAAAGAAAGAATGCAGGGAATTGCCCAGCTTTAGAAGCAACAAACATCAAATTTAATGTGCCCAGCATCATTCTATTTAAAGCACTGGTAAATGAGCCAACAAACTACTGTCCTTGAGCATTACATCACATGTTGCCATGTTCTCTGAGGCTATATAGAGTTGTAATATGTTCACTAATGAATTACATGGTATGTTCAGGCCATATGGCACATCGGAATTCTACAGTACAATGCTCTTGTTATGGGGCTACATAACAATCCATATCTGACATCTATATCATCCCACATTTATGAAATGTCTTCCAAGGAGAATACATGTTAACATAAACAGTGATTATTTCATTGCTTGCTTTCTTGCATGCTTATTGCAATTTAGTTTATATACTATTTGTTTATAAAATCATTTGTGCTAATAGCACAAAATGCCAAATATTTTTTATTTTCCTCAATCCTAATTTCACTGCTGCTATGAGAATAGGGAGAACGTGATTGGCTCCTGTTATTTTGTTTCAAAATTTCCAGCTGCTGACTAATTACACTATCGGAAAGGCAAACAAGGCTGTTTCCCATATCTGCCCTACATTTTCCTATTTCCAAATATGAAAATACAGGAATCCGAGGCAGTTAATATGTCAGGTTTTATTTACATAGCTCTTCAGTTATCATGTGGAGCAGTATCTCTGCCCAATGCTTTGGATTATAGAAGGATTTTGTTGAAAGATAAAATGCTAGGGAATGGGTTAAAGTATGTAAATAAATTTAAACAAACACATAAACAAAAAGCAGAACACTTGGCCTATCACTGTGCATTATGGTAAATGAAGCCATAATCTTCTAATACCCCTGACAACGAGATCTCTCCATTAGCTAATAGCCGGGTTTAAACACAGTCTTACAATAATTCTACCAACTAAATAAACATTTTAAAATGAACACACGCATATGTGCATAATCATTCCAATTTACAAGGCAGAAAATGTACAATATTATGTTTCATTGCCTATTTTTCACTCACTAAATTCTGAACTGTGTAAGCCTGCATGCAGCTGCGTGACCCATAATAAAAACACCCCCTTGAAGTCGAGTTACCCACCCAGCTTCCTCACATGGTGCTGTGCCTACAGGAGCTGCCTTCCTGAGAGAGCAGACCCACCTTTAGCAACTGAAGGAATGAAAAGCCACGCAGGTCATTACACTGGGCTGGATCATTCGTGTTCCTGCAGCCATTCATTCTGAGCATGAAATTCTGGCTGTGCTTAATGAGAAGAGCAAGAGTGTGCTTTTCTCTTCAGCCTGAGCGTTGCTCCTCTTCCACTTCTTGTCAATATTTAACTAGTTTGTCAAGTTGGATTATATCGCCTGTCCTAAATCCTACTCCTTTAATTGCAACTAAGTGGGTGTGCTCCAACGCAGCCTTAGTCAAATATTGATAGCTTATCAAAGTCTTTTGTTTGACCTGAAAGGTTTCTTCCGGAGTGCATTATCATATACAGGTTATACAGATGGCAAACCAATGCCCCAGAGAAACCAACATGCTAAACAACAGCCATGATTTCTGTGTTCATAGCAACATGCACAGAAAACAAGGATTCTGTTGGATTTTCAGCATTTCTTCATGATTATTTGCCACAGAATGAAGACTATACTAAAACATCATTCACAGCAATTGAATTTCCACTATACACATACTTTTCAACAGACTCATGTAAAATAACATGGTTTTCCAGATGTTTGTTTTAAGGGAGGCAGAAGGAAGGGCTTCTGCAGGGCTGATCCCACCCTCAGCTGCAGCTGCCCTCTCCCTGCAACGACCTCACCACAACCAGAGCTATTTCTGCTGATTGAAAACAAACCATTTCTCTTTGGCTCACTGAAGATGCAACTACAGACTACTATGAACAGCCTTGCATGAATTCATTCTTTTTTGTTCTGCTTATGTACATTTATTTGCAGGCTAAGGTCATTTGCCAATACCATCCAACAAAGTTTTTCTCTCCACATTTAAAGGCACTAATAGTATCAAGCAGCAAAAACAAGGGAAAAAACCCCATATGCTGCTTCAGGCTACAGTAGTTATCATTTAAAAGACAATTATTACCAGTCCACTGTAGGTAGAACTTTTTAAGGAAACATTATAATATCTTACTTACTAGTTGGTGGGGGGAAATTCTGACTTTTAACAACAAACTTTGATTATGCCAAAGATGAATAGGATGCAAAAAAAGGATAAGGGATTCAGAATAACATACAAATATCCCTCACAGATCTCGTCTTCCCTGTCCTCCTTCCAAGATGTTTCACAAAATATAAAAGGTATATTTTGAGCTAAAGAGTTAAGTTCAACCAAATAATGGGAGAAGTGAGATCCACACTGCTCACAAGGAGCAGAGAGGGTACAAGAAGGAGCAGTATCTCCCAGCAAAACTTCTGGAAATTTGTAGCTGCTGGGCATTTTCCCACATCTTTGATAATCCAGAACACTTACATCCCCTTAAAGTTATCTAAAGTTATCTATCCATTATTAATGACTAAGTCAGGTCTATCTGCACATGGATGTACACATTGAGTTCTCACAATAACTTATCAGTCAAGATCACTGTAACTGTGTCTGACCCAAAGGCTGTTGAAGCAACTGAAAGCTCTCACAGTCGTATTCCAGTCTTTGGGCTGGGCCAGGCTTTACCAGAATATCTACACCGGAGGCACTCAGGGTTGTGTACTGCCATTCCCACACCTCCAGCTACAAGAGAGCAAACTCTTCATGCCTAAAACCATCACAAGATGGTTCAGTGTTGATATACAGGGTCTTGTCCAGTATGACATGATTTCAAGTCACTAAAACTGGTAGAAGCTCACATCTTCCATTCATACAGACAGCCGCTGACCTTCAGGTTACACTTATCAGCTAGTGAATTGATATAATACAACATGTGATATGCAATATACAATATGCACAGTACAAATGGTTATTCCAGATATAAGGGACTTCTTAACCTATATACAATCTCTTGAGCAACTTAGTTCCTCAGCCCCTTCCCTAGTGCTTCTCTGAAACTCACAGCCTGCACCGAAATAGATGCTGAGACTCAAACAGTCAAAAGCAATTTTGTAGTTCTAAATCCAAACCACGCACAATTGGTCTCTGAAACTAGTGGAACAAATGCTTCTCTCTTGTAGCAAGATATTTTTGTCTTTGATAAATATTAACTGACGTGCAATAGTGATAGCAAAAGCAGCTGACCCATATTTCATAACTCGTGGAGCTATGCGATGGGGAAGTTTTCTTTGACACTATCATTAGAAGCACGCAGCTGCTGGGCTGCGAGCCGGCTCCCAGAGCAAAACTCCTTCTCAGATCACTGAGTACAAGATCATCACACTTGGCCTCAACAGGAGGAAATGCATTGGAGCTCACTTGACAGAAGATTTTTATATGGTTCTTTACATCTGTTCCAATGGGTTAAAAAATCATAAATTCCAGTTATGCCTTATGAAATGTTTGGGTTTTTTTCACTGAGGAAACTCTATCGACTCATCACTATCAGCACATACAATCAAGGGGAGGAAGCAGATACTGGGGACGGGGGAGTTTTGTCACAAGAGTATTTTGTGATGGAGCTGACCTACCTGCTGGGATCACAAGATAACATACATCCGTTTGTCAGGAGGCCATTTTCAATGTAATAGAATTGCTATTTTTTAAAAAAACCCTACTATAATTGAATGTAACTTTGGTGAAATTTAACACCTTAAATTTGCAGATCTGAACAGGAATGCTAACTGCCAAAAAAGTCTTTAGCGAAGACTAAATTCTTGAGCCTAGAATGCTTTTTATTATGAAGCTGAAACACTGCTATGTTTTCATGCTTGTGTTGAAGTTCAGGTGTTTTTTGCTTTTTTTGCAAATAAATAATTGGATTCAAAAATTGCAAATGAAAAGAGGTGCAGAAAAGCTGAAAATGGTCAAATATTGCCTAGTATCTTAACTAATATAAAATACTATGAAGCTCAGAAAAAAAATACTACAAATTTGGTACAGGAAAATCTTTGTTTACTTAATGCAGTTCTTGCTGGTTATTTATTATTTATTTATTTAAGTATTCCATGAGCTTCCCCAGCCAAGCTGTTCGGGTTGCCAGCATGAATAGCTTTCCACATCTGCTGCCAACTGATCTCTCCCCTGATGGTATTCAGAGCTAAACACCAAAAACTTCACATAGAGCAGAATTAGCTCTTTAATAAATGGGTCTGCGAAGCAGTCCAGCCTAGTGTAAAGCAGCTGTTTCAGTAGTCATATGGTTTCTGGCAACTGCCTCCAAAACTTCACCACAGCACCCATGTCACAAAGTTACCCGGTGCTTCCAAAGCAAGTCCCCAATTTTGCATTCTTAAGAAATATTTTAAGTTAAATTGAGACCTTGAAGGCTATATTTATGTTGTTTGACATTCTGTGTTATTTGGGGAATAAAAGTAAACTCTGACCTTTAGATCTCAGTAGAGATTTTTCATCCTCTTCTTGAAACCCATTTGCTAATGTTAATGGTTTCACTCATGTAAAGAGGCAACTTTCTCCTGCTACGTGCTGCTAGAAATATGACTCACAGATTCACTTCTGCATCATAGATGTATCAGTTAAGGTCTTACTCTCTTACAGCGACTGCTGAACTAATTCTGTCAAACTTCCATTGCCCCCAGTGGAAATTTGTCCAAAAAGAAATGAAAAAAATTGACTGTGCTCTGAGTTTGGAAGAAAAATTAACTGTCTTGGTAGCTGCCACATTTGTATGCCAGAAATTGTTGTGTGGGATTTTAAAAGGTGCTTACTTTTGGCCTCTGTTCTTAGTGAAATCAGTCAGTGATTAAACTTCCATTGACCTCAGTGGAAACAGATTTAAACTCACATTAAGCATTTTAAAATCCAAGTGTGCAGGTTTTACATATTGAACAACATACCTTCCTGAGCACTATTATAAACCTGTTTCTCCATCAGTTCTACTGGCAATGCATCTTTTGCAGTAAATGTTGGAAGAGACTGAATAAGTGCAATTGTTTTTCATTGTCACTTAAATAAATTGCAGGTAGTGCCAAAGGCTGAATAAGAAGAGACACTTTTTGATAAGCTGAGAATGTTTTCTTTTGTCTTAGAATGTGCTCATCAAACTTTGAACAGCAGACACCACGCAGCATCTGACATAACTGCTGTTCTGACGCTGCCCTGCCTGCCCCACCACACAACAAACCAAACATGACTTTTTCATGAGAAACAATAAAAAATGTTCATCAATTATTCAAGCTTTCTTTTCAGTATGTATGGTCCAAAGGGCATATAAGTGAAAATAAAGTCTCTCTTCCTACATGCAACACACACACTAAATACTTTGGTTTTCTTATAGCAGCTTCAGCCACTCCAGTGCCTTGTTTAAAGCACTGTCAAATGTCCATTGTTCAGTTTTTAAAGCATGAAGAAGTCAAGACCCTCACTACTGTCCTACACACAGCTATCACCTTCAGCTAAAAAATAAATACCTGCCTTTCACAGAATTCAGCAGGAAGTTTAGCATTTCCAGAAATAACTTAACGCTTTCTCCATATCCTCTATTTTGATCTTTCCAGAAAGAACCAACTAGTTGAAAAATCTCTGAAACATTAAATATTTTTGAACACAGTAATGTCAATAAAACCAATGGCGCACACAGAGTGCAGAAGGTAATTAGTCCTGCAGCCCAGCATTCCCTCTCAGGAGTGGGAACTCTACCTGTGAGCTTGCAGTGACCTAAAGGTCATTCTTCTGTTTAAGGACATTTGCTACAACAAGGTCACAAAGCTTTTTTTAAACCAACAGAGAAAACAAGGAAACTGCCTTCCTCCTCTGCACAGTATCACCATGTCCTTTCCAAACTTCTGCTGCCTCCTACCCCACGCTATACCCCAAGCAGTGGGCAATTCTGGTTTTTGCCCTTCATTGCCTTCCATTGAAAAGGCATCTTAATTTGCTCCTGCTGGAAAAAACCCTCTTGTGACCTCGCTCTTGTCAGTTTTTCTGTACACACAGATGTAAAGGGGAGAAAGATGAGGAAATCAGTTGTTTCCTTTCCCCTCCATTCCCACTCATATCTGCCTGTTTCCCAAGAGCAGCAGTGCTTATAAAAGCTTATCTCCTCAAAGCCTCACCCTATGCATCCCGTGCTTCCCTAATCTCATCCAAGAGATAGTATCTTAGCTAGCTGAGTGAGTATTGGCTCCTTCTGGTGTTCTGTAGCGGATCTAAGGTGAGCGAGTCACCCAAGAGCTACAAACACCATTTCCCATGGCATTCATATATTGAAAGGCTGGAAAATCTAACATGCAAATACTGGCCAGCCAAATTTGGCTTAAAGAGAGACTGAAAGAGATCACAGCCCAAGGAAGGATGGCTGCAGGCCATAAATGCAAATAGCTGTGCGATTAACAACATGTTATACCCATAAAATTTAAATCAAACGTTGGTCAGCTGAAGGTCATTACAGAAAGAAAGTCCCTCAGTTCTCCTTTTCTCTGCTCTGAAAGGCTGATACTCACCAGTTGGAGGTACAGTGGACGAAGAGGAAAACCACACAGATTTTGAAAGATTTTGTTTCAAAAAAAAAGAAAATTGATTTGCTGAATATCACGGTGAGCCTAATTTGTGCAAGGAAAGCAGTAATAAACTATAAATTACCTGGAAAAAACAACAAAAAATCCCTGTTCATTTGGGTGACTATTGTCAATACGTATCACTTTCCCAGAACCCAGATGGAGCACTCACAGCATAAATATTATAAAAAGGCTGAACTTTCTGGAGTGCCCTGGATACTTTTCCAGCTTTAATAGGCACATTTCAAGAAAGGTGAAACTGCTCACTATCAAATGACTCTCTGCTGACTGTGAACAGCCACCTTTCACAGGAGCTAGAGGGGATTTGGATGTTATTTCTACAAGAGTTTAACTCAGAGCTTCTCAAAGCAGCAAAGGAGGCTTTCCTACCTAAGTGCAGGTACCATCAGCTGTGCCACACATTAGGTCACCATAGCATGAAATAATATGTGAATAAGCAGGATCTGCTTAATTTTACCACTGTCTCTCGTATTAATCAAACCATGCTTGCCGACAGTACAAATGCTAGTTTCATCTCCACTGCTGGACTGAGTAGAAACCTGCAGGATTTAAACAAAATGTTGAAAAAGAATTTAAATCCTTGAGGAAAATGTTTATGATCTGTACGATCTGTATCTATTGTATGATAGAAGATTGTAGACACTTAACTAATAAATTCACTTAAGAATGTCAGGCTCGTCAAACAAACTCTGGAAAGGTGAACCTTTTGGTCAGAGTTGCACATCACAAGCATATCTGCAGAAAATGAGAGGCTGATATGCACTTGAATAGTTGGAGGACAAATTAGCTTCTTTGGAAAGATCAGTTAAAGTTGAAAACGGATCGGCTGAGAAGCATCTGTTACCTCTGGCCAAGGATATCATGGGAGAATGTGTGAAACAGTCCAAAGAGCAATGAGACTCTATAATGAAATAATGAAATTCAGTACATTCACATAAACACTGATTTCAGTATGTTTACAGCGTTTTCCGTTTATGAACATGTTACTATTTAATTATCTTCCTTGGCTTCTCTGCAAAGTTAAAAGGAAAAGAAAATCATTCTGGTCTTCTCTGGGAAGGTTTTCAGAGGCTGACTTTGTTTACTGCCAAGTAGAAGCCTTAAGGATGTGTAAAGTATCTGTTGTGACACACAGTCCTTTCTTACTAGATCAAATCTAGGTCTCCATAGACAGCAGATAATACCACAAAAGGGGAAGCGTGAGATGAACTCACACTAGAATTAGAAAAAGAAAGGATTTAATGCAGAAGGGTGTGAGGGAAAACATCCATTATGACACGCTCCACATTCACTATTAGGTTGCTCTTGAGAGGGGGAGAATCAAGAAGCTGTAAAACAGGTTTTAAAATGGGCTTCCTGGGACTGGAGGAACCAGTAGACCTCCATTAGACAGACTTTTGACAGGTCTCTAAGTTAGGATTCTTATATATAAAAATAAATACAGCTCTAGCTGACAGACTATTGTTTCTGCAGCAGCGTAGATCAAGACCAATCAGAATTCTTTGAAGAGTTTGAAACCAAACTATTTTCTAAACCCACAGTAAGCACATGGAACAGGCATGGCATTATTCATAGTTTGGTGTTGTTTAGCGACAGCTGCCTTCTTTCCTAAAGCCCATGCTCCTGGGGCTGAGTGGGATGTGCAGGCTGCTCTCTGCTTTCCTGGGAGGCATGTGAGTATATGGGGCGCTTAGTATTTAGCAAACATGAAACTATCCATGCACAAACCAAAACGTCTGAGCCAACAAGGCAAACATGACAAATCTCAAATATATGTTTTCATTCTCCTGTTTTGTAAATCAGTTTTATCATTTCTGACATGGTAATGATAATTATTACTTTTCTTCATTCTGACCATGCAGTTATAGAGTAGAAAGCTGATTAATCCTTTCAATTCTGCTAAATTTGAACCCTGTTTTCTCAATTACTTCAGATGCTTTTCTTTTCCTTTCCTTTGGGAAGGGCTCTGCTCTGATTTTTTTTAAATCGCTGGAGAACATTTGCAGCTGGACAGCTTCTACCATGTGAAGAAATGAGTGTTGGAATATTGCTCTTTAAAGGCAAAGAAAAAAGCTGATTTGAAAGTGATTAAAGACTGAGAGCTAAAGAAGCTTTGAGAATGGAATATATTGTTTAACACAAAATGTTCCTTGTTCAGGCTCTCTGTTGCTTCACCAGATTACAAAGGTTTTACCAATGGGAAACAAAAGCAGAAGGGGTGGGTTGAGCTCAGGGCAGTGGTTTTAAATGAAGCTGTATTCTCTTAATCTCTTGTTTCTAGAAGAAAATCCAGCAGAAGAGAGATAAATCCATGGCAATGAAAATATATGCATTGTAACAGTATTGTTAAAGTATATGTTTTGTAATGCCCTTAGCAAGCTTAATACAAACTGACTGAATTCAATAAAAGAAATATTTTCGTTCTTGTTGATCATTCACAAATAGATCTGCATCCTTTGCTTTCCGTGTTTTAGCCTCAGCATCTAAACAGAAACACCAGCTTCTCTGTTGCATGTTTTTTAAACAGAAAGTTATTTACAACACCCAATCTAAACAGCAGAACACAGCCATGTAAGGCAAAGCTAGATAATTAATCTTCTTCCCAGTGGGTCCTACCAGGAACCAATAAATCCATAAGAGCAGGCATAGCACCTTCAGTCAGAAGCAAATTGTTTATTCTTGCAACACTTGAGTCTCCAACAGGGAGCATGCACAGAACTGCATGAAGCAAACACCTACTTTTACTATTGGGTCTCTCAACACCTACAAGGTGGAAGGAGGTTGTGTGAGGGAACAGGAATTGAGCAGAGCACGTCAAGAGCAGTGAAAAGCAAGCATTTTGTTAACTGGCTGCCTCCTGTAGCTCTGAGTCATACAAATCTTAGCTTCAGGAGCATCCCTTGAGCTCAGAAAAAAAACATTTCAGTACATTCACAAGTTGTCAGGATGGTAACACAGGGTTCAAATACATAAATTTGTTTATCAGTAAATTCTTCTCCCAATACAACAGCTGTGTCAAGGCTTATGCCAACTGGCACTTGAGGCTGTCCTGCTGCCAAAATTTGCTGCCTCCAAAGCAAATGGGAATGAGCCAACATCCTGTGGCTCTCGACTGTAAGTAGCAATCTAAGACAGAATATAAAATGAGCTTGCAGAAGAGACTGGCAATCTCCATAGGAACAGTCAATTCAGAGACACAGAGTGAGAAAGAGAGGGATGTTATATATATCAGATAAACAGAGTTCATTTTTAACTCCTGACTAATATTTAGGATCAGATTCTCCACTGGGATAAATTAGAGCATCTTTAGCCCTTTGTTTGCAAAAACCTTGACATCATAGTATAAACCGTATTACTTGAGATGATAAATCTGGGGTCTGGTTTATTTGCCTTATAGCTCAAGGGCCTCTAGGCTATTGTTTTCAAGATTCTTTCTAGCATCAGACCAGCAAGACACTTAGTCACACCTCATCTTCATGCAAACGGAGACTACATGTCGTTTCCCAAGTCGGGGTTTCAGGGAATGAAAGAAAAACCTGGAATCAAACACCACAAGGCAAGTAACAAAACCATGAGAATGAGGGGCTGCAAAATCTGTCCAGCTCACACCCATGGAACTGTGATTTTCTGCCAGCTGGGGACTGAGCCCTCAGTCTAAATATTGACTCAGTGTTGGTCTCATGGACTAAACAAGAAATTTCAAGAGGCATTTCCCAACCCAGTTAGTTGAGTTTGGAGAGCCTGAAAGCCTCCACTTCAGCCTTTACATGATCAAAGTTGAGAGCTCTATTTGAGCTTGCTCCTGAATACAGTCAAAAGATTTTTCAGCTGCATTAAGATCTGGTTTTATATATTCTTGCTGCAGCACCTTCAATCTAGTCAGTATTCTCCACAAATAAAAGAAAAAAAAGATTGCCACCCCTGTAGTCATACTTAAAGCTGGACAAAATATTTAATAATTATTTTTCCCCTCAAAAAAACAAGTCATGTATCTGATTCAGCAAAAGAAAATCAATCTTCACTGCTATGCCTGAAGTGAAAATTTTCTTCCACCCTACTGAGAGCTTTGTGTTTTATTTGGCCAAATAAGTGTGTTCTATGGGAACTCAGGATAAAAGGTAAATTATAAGCATTTGAAAAATTATCAAATTCTTTAAAAAATATGACAATATTCACAAAACTTATATCGTCAAACTTCAAAATGGTAAATAGCTTTTTTCCTGCAACCAAGTAGAAGGCATCAAATATCATATTCTGCAGTATATGTGTAAGATCGGTCTTACTGCAGGACCACAAGCACACTAGAGTATGTATCTTTGCTTAAGAATTTAATTTCTTCAATCCATTTGCATCTCTACAGCCATGACAAATCTGATCTTTCTTTGACACTTGTTCTTTCTGAGCCTGATCCTCCAATCTCAGCTTGCCCACTGCACTGCAAATTTTCGTAGAATCATAGAATCCCTAGGATGGAATAGACATTTGAGATCATCAAGTCCAACTGTACCCATTCACTGCTCAATTATATCCCTAAGTACTTCATCTACCTGTCTTTTAAATACCTCCGGGTATGGTGACACAACCACCTCCCAGGGCAGTCTGTTCCAATGCCTGAAAACCTGTTCAGTGAAGAAGTTTTTCCTAATGTCCAATCTGAACCTCCCCTGGTGCAGCATGAGGTCATTCCCTCTCATGCTATCACCTATCAATTGGCACAAATCCTTATCCTGAATGATTTCCTGTTGGCTGAGAGAACTAGGTTTGTTTAGCCTTGAGAAGAGAAGGCTTAGAGGAGACCTTATTACCATGTACTAGTACATAAAGGGGGTCTACCAAGAAGATGAAGACTCCCTTATTATGAGGAGTCACATGTCAAAGACAAGGGGCAATGGGTATAAGTTGCTCCTGGAGAGATTCTGATTAGATTCAAGAAGAAAATTTTTCACCATGCAAACAGTTATACATTGGAATAATCTCCCCAGTGATGTGGTAGATTCCTCTACACTGGACAATTTTAAGGCTCAGCTCAACAGGGTTATGGACTATCTCATTTCAACTATATTTTACCTAAAAGACTGATAATCCCTGAGGTCCCTTCCAACCTGGCATTCTGTGAGTCGATGAAGTTCTATGAATCACTTTCTAGATCAGACTCTGCTCTGTCAGGGATGTGCTGCCATGCACAGTGAGGTAGATCTCGGCGATGAACCATCCTCTGTTCTCAACACAATTTGGTGACTGACATAATCAAGGTGAAAGGCCTTAGTTGATTATTTTCTTCCTCAAAGGGTTATAGGAACATTATGGAAAGAAGACAGGTACTTTATTGTTAGCTATAATACCACTGCCTCACTCAAAGGCCATCAAAACTTCTCGTAGATCAAAGTTCCCTATTAAGATCTTACACCATGCCATATCCTAATGAGTATGGACTGGGATGACCTGTTTTCAGGGCTCAAAAAAAAGAAAAACATTTGTTTTTATCCATAACCTAGTATTGTTGTTTTCCTTGACTGCTTAACTGTGGCCTTAAGTGCTCTTGTGCACCAGCCTCCAGCCTCCGCTTACAAAGGGGTTACCCCACCAAAGGGACAAAAGCTGTATTACCCTCAGCTTCAAGAGCAGCTATGTACAATAAGAATTTTTTCCTATTTAAAATATAAATGCTTTTTGCAACTCACATTTTCAATTTGCAGTATCTGCCTGAGATGGGATCCTTTCTGTTCACCTAGCAATGACAACAGTGAAAGCAAGCACACATCCATCTCCCATTCACTGCCTGGGTTCCTGACACAGCGTAATGGACATTGCCTGTGGGGACACTCTCGGGTGAGTGCCATCTGCTGAGGGAAAATGCCTAAATACAGATGAATGGGGCAAAATGCATGTTATGAAGAGGAGAAGATAATTTTATCTGTTTTGAAAGGCCAGGAAGGATTTCAGTAAAGGGCAATAGATGCAATGGCTTTGATTAGCTCATAAACCCCCATATTACCATTCTGGGGAAATAAAGCTGTCCTTAACAGTCTATGCTCTTTCTCTTAGAGGTAGGTGGAATTTATCTCTGACAGCTCTTCTCTGAAAACAACTCATCATTTATATCCGAAGAAATAGGAGGATAATGAAAATTCCTATACACTATGCAGACACTTCCCTCGATTTCTTTTTGGAAGAGTATTAATGATCAAGACTTTCTGAAAGGTTTGTAAATCAGGAGAGAGCCTGCTTAAATAATCTATGAATGTATGATAATATTCATTATTTTCAATGTTTAGAAAACCAAGTCCACTCCTACCCAAAAGCCCTATCAGCCAGGCAATCCCATCACCACCACAGCACATTTATTCAGCCTCACGAGTATCTGAAGATCTCCAGCCTGTAAATATAAGACACCCTTTCTGTATTTTCTATTAAATGATACAAAGCAGCGATAGTTGTAGCATGGTTTCAGCTTAAGGTCTTTATTTTATAATTTCCTTTTAAGCACTTGTTTGCATTTGTCTTAGAAGATAGGCCACCTTGTAAGAAAAGCACACAGCTGGAGAAGACCCACATGACAAGAAAAGGCTGAAGTCTGCTTAGGCCAGGGGATCAGAGAGGCACAGCCTTAAAATAAACTAGGAACAGTCTGCATTCTCCTGCCCCTGAGCCCCTGCTCAGCCAGCACAGGGCAAGGTACGGGGCCATTGCCACCTCTCCCTCTATACTGAATCCAGCTGGGGACATGAGCTGCCCCACCTGCAGGTGCACAGAGATGCCATTCATACAGTTGTGAACCAGTTTGAAAGAATATAGTGCAATAATTTCACAGGGTGTTTGGTAGGACGAGGCCCACGGGGCTCGTTCACCAAGGAAAAAAATAAAAAAGAAAGAGGAGGACTGACTTCTGCAATGCAAGTGTTTACACAGGCGGATCATAAATCCAGTGGTTTCGGCTGATCAGTCAAGGGGAATGGTAAGGGCAGCACAAAAAACACCAGTTGGAAAGAGCTTAATTTCATTGTCCAAAGGTTTCTGTGCTGAGTTTAACCAGCCCTGCCCTCTGCTTGTTTAGGCAGCTTTCCTCAGTAACAAAAGACTTTCACACTCGGGCATACACAAGAGATACAATTTTCCAACACAATGACGTGACACAGGCTTGGTTGGCACTGGCCTCGCTGACCACAGGCTGAGTGTAATTAGGATCTGGTCACTGGTCTGTGGGCAACCACCAGCTTCCAGTCCAGCGATTAATTCATCTTTAGCCGGTACAACGACATCTCAAATAGAAACACTTCACACTGGGGGAGGGGATATCTGAAGAGTAGAAAATTGTATTTTATAAGTTTTAGAAATGCCTGTGGTGCACTATTGGAGGCCACAAATACTAAGAATGTGTATCCTAAACTGAGGTGCTGCAGAAAATCACAATTCTCCTTTTTGTATGGTACTAACAAGTGTATAGAGAGCAACTCCCCCTATTTTTAGGTTTGTCAGACATTAATCTCTTCCCTCTATCCCTGTGTCAGCCTGCACAACTTCCTGAGCTTTGCTAATTAGTGCATTGAGCCGTACACATGGATGTATAAATATAGATCAGATACAAAGACCTTGTGTTTCTGAGCTTTAAGAATATCCCTAAAGTAAATGGTCATTGTGTCTAATACGGAGCACTGTTCTCCGTATTTCCTTCCTTGCCTCCATTTTGTGAGTACAGTATAAACAATAATTTTACCATCATAAATAATTCAAGTCCTTCCACAAGATATCAGTAACGCCAATTAGACAGATTTCTTCCCATGAATGAGAATTTCCTGTTTCCTACTACACCTTGGAAAAAAACACTCTTAGCCTTGATGCATAAAGAAATTTAAAAACCATGTTTTGTTTCTCATTCACAGAACTCAGAGTTCAGCTTGTACACCATGAGCCCAGATTCATGGGTTTGTGCTTCCTGAAGTTTGTATTCTCAAAGTGTCATCCTGCAATTCATGCAGGTCTGGACAACTTAGGGTACTTGTTACAGAAGGACCATAATGCAAGTTTATTGGGCCCAGAATTGACACCTGCCCTCACATCACTAGCCTAGAAAAACAAGGTAATCCGTGTTAAATAAAACCCTCAGTGATTTTCTATTATATTTGCTCAGTTTTAAGAGATCATTGGAAGGTGAGGAAAGGTTAAGGGAGAACTTTATGCAATGAGTAAGAATAACACAGCACAGATGTAACTTTTCTGGTGGATGATCCACCAGGTTTTACAAACATTAATTGAGCCTCACGTTTTCCATATGAGGTAGGTAAACACTGTCACTCCCTTGCTCTCAGATCTGTAAAACAAGGCCAGTAAAAGACTCGTGACTCATAAGACATCAGAAGAGCCAAGAGCAAAATTAAAAAAGACTTAGCAGCCAGCCCACGTTCTAACAACTTGAATTAATTCAGTCAGTGATGGGATGCTGTGCTCTACTCATGCAGGGTCAGGGCCCATTTCCCTAGCCAGTGATGGCAGATTCCTGGCTGTATTCAACTTCCAGTTTTGTATAACTATAAATAATCTGCTACACCTCATTCTTCCAGAGACCAGTCATCTATAATTTCCAACATGACTTCTTTCCTCCTCCTCCTCTACTCCACTGCTTTGATGCTTAACCCCTCAGTTCTTTTCTTTGCTGCATGGTATTATGAGAAACCTCTGTAGAAAGGGAAGCTGTGAACCAAATGATGAACATGTTCAGTGTAAAGTCCTCAGCCGTGAGAAATTTAATGTTAACAAAAACCAGCAGGAAAGTGTTTAAATTCTCCCTTCTGTCCTCAGACCTGAATATCAGCAGGGTGTAAGTGGTTCACGGACATTGTATCTCTCATCTTCTCCATGGGGTGAATTTCACTTAAACGCCACAGTCATATCTCACAGCTTTGGTCTCCATTCCTACCTATTTTCAGTTCTGAGATATATCCAACAGAAACTATATCTAGTAAGAAATGACAAAGCACACTTTTGCTAACTTTCAAACACAGCTGCATACCTGTAAATCCAAAGTGCTGCACCAGGGGTGTGGAATCAGAGATGCCACAAGACTCAAGATGAATACATAAGCAAAAGAAGCAGCAAGTTAATATACCACTACTCCAAATTTTCTGTGTTGCTGGCATTTATATTAAAGAGATAGACAAATTTTCTCTTCTGTACTTGGTCAAAGATGCTTAAAACTCTGTCCTCAAAAAGACTTTTGAAATGCATTCACTGCCAAGTTGCTTAGGACAGAAGCTTTGACTAAGAAGTGCAGGGTAGTTAGCGTAAGGGTAGTTGCATATCCAATTATTTAATCTGAGCTCACATGTGCCTAAGTTTTTGAGAAAACAATTATTTTTAACCCTTTAAGTCAACAGTCCTGCAGGAAAGAACTCATAGACTCATAGAATCATAGAATTCCACTCTATTCTTTCTCAAACACTAAAAAAACAACTGCCAGAAAAAAAAAAATTAACTGCAGCATTTATCCCTGATGCAAACATGTACATATTTGTCAGCCCTGAAATTAGATTCATTGTGTTGGTAGTCAAAATAATCAAAACTATGGTGGAGGATGGTGATGAAATAGATAGGAATCCTTTACCTGCACATCAGAGCATGACGAGCCCTAGAAACACCACTGTCTTATTTCCACAACCAGGTGGATTTCAGTTCCATATTCATCATTACATTTTACTCAGGCTTCCCTGTCTTGGTGTGACTGTGTGTTGCAGCTGCCTAGCACTGTCAGCATCTCATCTCTATGGACAGCGAGGCCAGAAATTAATTTCAACACCCTGAGGAAAGAATAATAGAGAGGATAAGCCATGGAATAGTGGAGATATCCCATGCTTGGGACCAAAGTGTGGTTTGCACAAAAATGATGAACTGAGGAGACACCACCGGAACTGATCATTTGAATAAGCCTGACACAAGCGATTTTTGAATGGGCCTCTCCCTCCCTTTGTGTTCAAGCTTCCCCACTTTGCACAGAATACTTAATTAGCCAGAATGATCTTCTTGTTCTGCAATGGGAGATTTACATTCTTATTCCTGTACCAGTGGACAGTCAATTATTTATACAAAGTAGAAGAGAGTCAACAGAAGGGACTGTGAATGCCCCGTGCAGCATAATGACCTATTGCTCAGCAGCTACAATGCTCCTGAGGCAGAGGAGAGAACTGAAGCTTACAAAAGCAGGGCAAAATCATTTCCTCCTCCCTGGATAATACAGCTCTCCTACTTTTTTTCCTTTTTTTTTTTTTTATTTAAATGAGAAGGAAAATTTGACCCAAATTCACAAGCAGTTTCCAGGCAACTGAACTTTGCCAGAGCACGTAACGAAGCTCTGAAATGCTCTTTGCCATCCTGCTGTAAAAACTTAATGGACTGCAGTCCTGCCATAAGGTAAACTAAGGACAACCAGCTACTCCCGAAAGGCAGCGAGGAGAATCTTCCGCCACTGAGGAAACACGAAATACTTTTCAACAGGATGTGTTTTCATCTCCAAAGGATAATGAAGCAGATCTTGAAAGTGACAGGAATCTTTTCCCCCCACCATCAGGGATCTTGTTCCCATTTCTGCTGCATGAAATTACTATTAATTCTTTATTCTGTCTTAGAATCTAGAAGACCCACTTATTATCCAGAACCCTCACTGGCTTCTTGCTGTGTAAGTTGTGGATCTGGGCAATGGGATAGTGAGGGATTTCAGAATAGGAGCCTGTCAAACCATTATTTCAATACATGGGGTAGCAAAGATTTGAAGGACAGCAGTGAAGTATCTTCTGGTTATTGATGGAGTGTTTTTCTGAAATGTGAGGAAGACCTGGGAGGCAGTACAAATGCCTTTCAGTACCTCTCCAGGTAGAGTGGGGAGTTGAGCTTGACACTAATGGTGGGTCAGAAAGACAAGTAAACACTTCACGAGAAGTCTCGAGAACAATGTTTCCTTAAAATGCATTTAGTTATTTTAATAACTCAGGTAACTTCCCATACTCTTCCAATCATAAATCAAATCAAGGGAAAGAAACTAAAGAAATATACATGCTGATCAGAGGTAGTGAATATTCAGGCAAAAGAACAATACTTTCTCAGTCTGGTCAATAAATACAGATTATTTTGATCAATAAAGCATTCACAAAAGAAATTATATTCTGTTCTGAATAAAAACACTTCAGAAAAACATATTTCCACTGACTGCTTTTTACTTCATTGTTTGAATGATCATTTTCCACATTAATATAATTTTACACCCATTTTAATTTCAGTTATTCTCCTGACACCGGTACAGTGCATCACTGTTAGGATGAATATCATCTAACACTGTGTCTGTTTTGCACTTTATTGCCCATCACCACTCAGCATGAAGGGCACAGGAGAGATCTTCCTTCTTCCACTGAATATATGGCTATTTATTTCTTCCACAGTCAGTATTTCCTTTATGGTCTCTCAAATAAAGATGTGGGAAGCAGTTTGTGTCCAAATTTGCAAGGCAAAACCAAACACAATATGACTACTGCCAAGTATTACATTCCTCTGTATGTCACAGTGAGTGAACTTAATTACGCTTCATTAACCCCAAATCCAGTTCCTCGTTCATGTGCCCAACAGTGTGGTATCAAGTTATCTCTCATAACTTCAGCGTGATGTTCTTAAATCATTGTGGACTTTTCTTATACATATATAGCCTATGGTCCTTGCATTTTTCATTTTATTTATAAATAGGAACACGGCACATTATAATTAATGATTTCAGAAGCTAGTTTTGAAGAGAAATAAACTGGGATTATCAAATCTCTTCCCCGAGGACAAAGAGAGTATGATTAAGTGCTTTGAAAAGTTTCTTTTAGATATCTTTTGCAGAAAATGCCCCTGCTGTGTCTGCCCTCTGGTTATTAGTTTCACCTGTAAACAGTTCACTGCCACTGCTGACTCCACTAAACATCTTCTTTGTACTTCAATCTGCATTTTATGTGAACTCTGGAGCTATTAGCCACTAATATCAACAGCATTGCACAGTCTAGGAACATTTATTGCTCCCCTGCTTAGTTTAATGTTTCTGCCTTAGTACCGTAATATTATTAATAGTCACAAAGTACAATAAAAGAAAATTAAGTGTTTATTTTGTTTCGGCTTTCGCCACTTTACCTGCAGCCTTTTTCCATTACATTTGCACATAAATGAGCATACACTACATTTTTTAGATGCAAATCAGGGTTTAACTCCCCTAATCATATTGTTCTATTTTCAGTCATCTTCCAGGCCACTTTATTTGTTATTGCAAATGCAAGTATATTATGGTAAATTTCTACATATATATTTTTAATATAAATCCATAGCATGCATTTGGTGGCTATTTGTCTTGCTAATAGACTTCAATTGTATATTTTTCCTTCTTTTAAAACAAATATTTTGTAAAAAGAGAGTCTGCGGTAGAGGCACAACAGCTGAGAAAAAGCTTACATCACACACATGCCAAAATAGCCTGTGTGCTTCTTGTGGTTTTGCTTTATTTTTCCCTTCATCTTCACACATATAAATCCAAAATTAAGGTTTTAATGCCTATTAAGATAGGTTTTGATTCAGACATATTTCAAACTGATGTGAATGAGATCTGGAGACAGTTGCCTTCAAATAGACAATGAAATTCTGAAGCGTCCTCTTTCTCAGGAAACATCGGCCTCCACAGACAATGGACTGATAAAAAGCAAGCCAAGTCCTATCTGGCCACAGGAATATAAACTAAAGTTCTTCCCATGGATATACAATGCATAAGAATAGCATTAACTGCATTCTTTCCAAAGACCAACTCTAGTACGTGTTCCTAACAAAGAAACTAAATGGTGGGAAAAGATAAAGGTTACATGGTTAGTGAATATGTAAAACTGCAGTGCACAAAGACTTTCTGGCCAGTGCAGGCGTCAAGTGGCACCGTGGTGGGCACAGCCCAGGCAACTCCTCTCCCACCATGTGGCAGAGGCATCCGGAATCTCACCAGCCAGTCCGAGAAGTATCTGCAGGGTAATAAAATAACACCTTCTGGGGCCCGTATATGAACAGAGTTAAAATTTAACCAGGCCCATAATCTCCTCAATAGAGAGAAGCTAGTCATTTTCCCTGTCTGGATAATTTTGCTGCACAGGTGACCCAGCCAGCTCTGCAGAACTTGCTCAACTTTGCACAATGGCAGCATGAATTACGTAAACTACACAAAATTTTGGTTGCTAAAGTGCAGGTCCAGGAAAGACTGATGGGCCATGATTTCCCAAATGGCCCTCAGAGTGGCCTCCCACCAGCCTGGCATGAATGTTACTGGATCCTGCATCTCAGATTCAGCTCTTTGTGGTTATAGCTTCCCACTTCTAAGTGGCTTAATGAAAGATGGTAGGTGGTTTACATTTTTTCTGAACTGTCTCTAACGTGACAGTATTCTTCCAGTATTCAGGGAATTAGATTATATGCCAGGAGACCTGGTACCATAGGAAAAGTATTAGGTTCTCTATTCTTCCTCAATGAATCTAGATTAATAGCCCCAAATCCCTGCTCCCTGTGGAATGAAGAGAGATGCTTTGAAATGCTTTGCATTTATTGGGCTATATTCGTTTGTACACATAACTAATTATAAAGTAATTAGTATTATCTCAATACATCTAAACAGGAAAGCAAGAGAAGACAGAACCATTTATTACAGTGACAAAGGGAATCGGCATTTTCTTATCATAAAAATCCAAGCTATCTTGTTTCCTTGTATGCTGGTGTAATTAATCACTATATTTAGCATTCATAGATAATAACACCCAGTATCTGCTTTGATGATATACAAACAAGCATATTATGAATCACTTCACATCCAGACCATCTTAATTGCTAAAATTACTGTCTTCATGTCTGCTGCTTCTGTCACAGCAGTTAACTCGATGAAAAGACTGAAAGACCCACATGCTTTGGCAACAGTTTAGCTCCCAAACTAATATGGCATTTGTCATTCTTATTATAAAGCCATACTCTTCCTTCACTTATAATTGCATGAATCCAGAGAAGACCATGGGTTGATGCAGGGCATAAATAAGGGCATAATCAGGCTTCCTGTAGTTAATGACTGAAGGAGTGAAAAACACTGTCTAATTCACTAGTCCCATCTAAATAAACCTCTTAACTGGATAGAACACAAAGTGAAATCTTACTTTTATCTTTAACTGAGTAATAAAATAAAATTTAAAAATAAAAAAAAGCAACCTTATCAGTTAATTGAGATTGTCTTTAAATTATATAAATACGACAGACTAACCTTTAGGGCTTTTCATTAACCAAGGTTCATCAATTGTAATCATCTGACACTCAAATACTCTAATGGCTGTGCCAATGTAATTAAAGTTGCCGATTCTGCTGACAAAGTTCTTAGGTTACAAGCACAGTTAACAATGTAGGATAAGCAATCTTGTACCACACCGATTTTAGAGATGCCGTCCTATCCCATTAATGTCTTATCTGGTGACAGATTTTATTAATGAACTTAATCTTCAAGTATGTACTCATTCGTGACTTTCTGTTCCGAACCAGAAGTAGCCACCAGTTTGCCATCCTGTGTGATATTTTATCACAGTTAATAAACACAATAGCAGTCCCGGCAGAATTAATCATCATCATTAATCAAAATAATTAAGGTTTTAATCATCTAAGGGTGATTCATTTGACCCACCCTACCAAATACATTCTCAAACAGTCTGCTACATGCACTGTGGCTGCAGACAGGACATCCAGGGTGTGAGAAACACATCCAACAGCTGCTTTAGAGTGTCTTTCAAATTGCATTAATATCCATAAGAAATGTATAAAGATTTTTCATTGCTACTTTCCAGTTAAATCATACATTTGCTAACTACAAAATGTGCATAAATTTTAAGAGCACAAAATATTATATATTAGAATAACTGAAAAGCATTCTACAAGCTACTGCAGACATCCAAGTGACAGCAGACATTATACACTGGAAAAGTTGCATTGACTTCTGTCGGGCTGATCACTACAGTAAAATTACCCTCTAGTGCAGATGTGATTTTCCTCTTCCAGAATTGCTACAGATTATCCAGGAATAATTTTTCAACAAGAGGTATCCCCTTTTTTCCGTATATTCGGCATTGTTTGATTTATCTATTTTTTTTAAGAGATCAAGAAGAAAAGAATCAGAGGAAATCTTACAACATATGATAAAAACACCTCACAGCGATGTGTTTTATGTGAAAACACCTCTTGAGTTTCTAATATTAGAAACTGGATCAGATTATGAGTTCTGAAACTGCCCAGCAGAATATGGCTAAGGGAGAGTGTAGGAGGATGGCAAGCGTATCAACGTACACTTACAGGACACTTTCAGACAGCTCTGGTCTCAATTTCACCTCTAATAACTCCGAAATTCAATTTTCTTGCTTGATTGCTACTGAATATCGAGCTGACATTTTCATTAAACTATCCATAGTAACTATAAAGCTTCATACGTGAACAGTAGTACTTAATGCACATCTGAATATATTGAATATATTGAATTCTTTTATCTAATCACCAACACCTATATTAATTGTATTTCTTTTTAAAAATTAAAATGCTGTGGTGGAATATACCTGAGCAATGAATACATCCAATGATCTCTTAGTTCCTTTCAGACATTCAAAAGCAGAAAGAAAGTGATTTTCTATGAATTTTGAGGGTTTCTTGGGTTGTTACTTTCTTCCATCAAAATCACAGAGTGGGCATTAGAATTATTAGCTCACAGGTATGCCCTGATATTCCCAATCAAGCAGTCCTTAGCTTTTTTGATTGTATATCATAAATAGTCCTAAGGCAACCAAAAGGAATGTGAAAAAATAATTAAGACATATCTTGCTAAACACTGATGCTCATGAGCCACTGAAAGTTGCAAGTTGTTGTGTCCCTGCTCTGCTTGCAGAATTTCTTCTGACAGAATTGGAGGATTATGCCCATATTAAAAGGAAGAATAATTGAGATTTACTTATATCTCGTAAGAAAGAGTAGCTAACCAAACTTATACAGAAAATGTACATCAGCACTTGAGGTAGCCAAGACTAAACATAAAGCTAAAAGCAGGGAAAGGTCTGGGGGTTGGGTTTGGTTTGGTTTTTTTTTAACAAAATAACATACTTCAGTAACTAGACAGGCATCTACCTACACTGACTTTGGGCTGCATCAGCTTAGTCTTAGCTTACAATGAATTACTTTGTGTATTCTTTGACCTAGAGCCAATCCTGTTCACAATATTATCTGTACAACTATGGTGGAGTCAGTAAAGCCTTCAACTTGCAGATTGAAGCACATACTTCTTTTTGTGTACTGCAAAACAGACTGGTTGCTGTCAATGAGAAAATGCACAAAGAATAAGAAGTGAAACACATATAAGAGTTTGTAGGAGGAGAACCTACAGAAATATCATTCAACTCAGATTTTTGCTATTTGCTATAAATGTACAATCCCACATATATTTCAAGGACATTTTGCAAACTCCTGGTTCAGAAAGAAAGTGTAAAAGCTGCACTGGCAGCTTAGCACAAGTTCATCATACAACTGCAACGCTTTATTGGTTACATGCCGCTGCCCTTGTACATCATGTTTTGCTTTAAGTCACATACTCTTCACAAGGGTACAAAGAAGAGCTGCCTCTGTGCAGTCTGGGACAAGAGAAGGCATTGAAGTGCGGGACTGTCTTAGAGAAGTGACCAAGAGGTTCAACAAGCTGCCCAAACAAGTATATGGCAAATTCACAAACATAAGCCTACTCTCAAAATACAGCCTCATTTTTTTCCACATGACCACCAAGACACACTGTCTAAGTCAAAGACAAGGACTGGAAGGCAAAGACAATGACTGGAAGATCCAAGANGTTTAGGCTGGACATAAGGAAAAAATTGTTCACGGAACGGGTCATTGGGCACTGGAACAGGCTGCCCAGGGAGGTGGTTGAGTCACTTTCCCTGGAGGTGTTTAAGGGACGGGTGGACAAGTCACTGAGGGACATGATTTAGTGATGATAGGAGTTGTTGGACTCAATGATCTGGTGAATCTCTTCCAACCTGGTGATTCTATGGTTCTGTGATTCTATGAAGTTGCACAGCATTCTTGGCACTAAGCTGGAGAGACATTGTGGCTGGCCCATCCCTGCAGGTGTTCAAGGCCAGGTTGGATGGGGCTTTGAGCAGCCTTGTCCCTCCCACAGCAGGGGAATTGGAACTAGATGATCTTTAAGGTCCCTTCCAACTCAAACTATTACTTTATTCTACAATTCCAAGTTGATGTATATATCAATCACAGTGAAAAAAACCTGAAAGATTCATATTATTTCCCTGATGTTGCATCATTCGCAATTAAGTTGTCAGAAAATGCATGGTAGCGATGCTAGGCACTGAATGTGTTAGCAGTAGAAAGAAAATCAGAAGTAATTAGAGAACGATACTGGTTAAAATTGTCTCAATTGGTAGAACAATTTCTTTCCAAATACATATATAAGGAAAAAAATCTGGAAACTTGATTCATTTTTTATGCATTCTTACAGGCACTCACCCCTCTGAAGTGCCTGGGAATTGTTTTCAAAAGGGGGCAATGTCAGCTTTTGGCCCAAAGTCAGCTGGAAACAAGCCATAACACAGTTGGCCCTCAGGACATGCTTCCAAAGACCTTGAAAAACTTAAAATTAAATTTTAATTATCCCTGTTCAACTTGATTTATAATAATTGTCAATATCTGTGGTTTGAAATAACACATTTTACAACACGATCAGTCAGAGAAAATATTTTCCTAATGACTAAAGGGAGGAAGAGTGTGCTATGAGTCCAAGAATTATATTATCAATCTTATTTATTATTTTTTTAAACCATAACACACAAACTTTTAAGAGACATCGATCTGAAATCGGGGTGAAAGGCTCAAGAGTACTATGTTTTCCTGGTTTTGCAGCAGATTTAGGAGTCTAATCTCAGAGACATGAGAACAGCTGAGGTCCCAGGGGTGCACACAGATAATTAATGCATTTGAAATGCTCAGAAATGTTGAAGAGTCCATAGAACCATAAAAAATTTAGCTGCCCATTATTTCTTTTAAATCGTTATGATATGCCAAGATTCAATAATTTATTCACTCAGATAAAGATTCTGGTGATGTTCTTCACAGCAAGTAAAACCACAACCATTTTGTTCCCACAATAAGTCCCATTAAAATATTCAGCTCTTTCTGTTCCTATAGAGTTGCACAGGAAAGGTCATTTTTTACATTGTGCTTTCAAACTTATCGGCCCTGGGCAATATTTCTGAAATAAACTGCCGTGACTTAAAGGGTACCAGGCAGAACAACAAACTAACTCTCTAACTCCACTGGTGTCAGTGTTTCTAGCCTTCAAGCAATGGTCACTCACAGGACCATGGTCTTAGGCTGTGGTTGTGGTTTTAAATCAATACTTTGAGTTGCTCTGAAATCATCTGCTTTCCTGCTTTGAATCTATTTACAAAGGAATTATTGCACATGGGTTTAAACAAGAGGAGTAAAAAGGTGGGGTAGAAATAGAAGAGCAACTCAATTCATGTGAACAAGGAACTGCTAAGCTACAGTGAAAAATAGATCTCAATGATGTCAGCAGGAGGAGTGTTCATTGGCCACAAACCACAGAAATATTGCAGATACTGTCCCTGCCCTAAATGGCTCACCAGAACAAATCCCATCATTTACAACAACTGTATTGGCAGGTCAGTACAAGAGGTGATGTACATATCCTCAGTGATTTTTTCCCCCCTTATAAAATGGATAAAACTAATAAACATTTCGGGGGGTTTGCAACTTGACTCTGAAATTGCTTCTGCCATGGGCCTGTGCATTCTGGGACATTTTTTGATGCATTCTTAAGAGCAGTCACTTTAGCCAGAGAGACACCATAAGCTTTTGTAATTTTGTTTTCTTTTTAAAGGTAGCCTCCTGTAACTTCTTCCTAAAATGCTATTTGTTTTTCATAACACCGATTGAATTAAACATTTTGCTTCATGCCTCAAATCCTGCCTCATTTACAACATTCAGCCATTTGCAGTATGAATAAAATTATTATCACCTTTCTAACTAACTAATGCCGGTAAAACTTGCCGATCCTGAACCTAATCTACAAAGGAAAAAAAACAGGGCTTTCTAGTTTTTCTGCATTTTATCCTTCCAACATACAATTCCTTAACCAACAGGCTCCCTCACGCAATTTCTTTGCTTATTTGCAAACATAAGCCTGAAATGTCCTCATATCATCTGGAAGACTGTATCTTAATCCTATTGATTATCTCATACCCTACCCTAAAGCATAATTGTTCTACAACAGCACATTATTCTACAACAGTCTTTTTCCTCTCCTCTCACCCAGGCAGTAGAAACTTGAGAAGATAAAGAAAATCCTGGCAGGAGTTCACTAAAAGCCACGGGAGGGTGAAGTCTAGAGCTCGGCTCAGCTCCAGACTTCTAGCTGAAGCCTGATTCTCCCCCTTGGAGAGTTATCCATCAGTTATCATCCCTGGATACGTAACACTGGCAGCTGTGATGGACCGCACAGAGGCCACGAGTAATTCTGCACAGAACCTGTCCTCCCAGATAGCAGGAAGAAATTATGCCCCAGATTACTAATTTTAAGCACATGCTCTTCTGCAGCCTCAGAAGTCATGAAAACCCTGCTGGTTTCTAGGCTGCCAGCCAAATCAATGTTTAGAGGGATGAGTGGGCAAGACTTAAACAGCAATTCAAGGAAACTGAAAAAACTGCTACTCCTGAGGAACACGTCTTTAACAGCAAAAGTATGAAAACTTTATTGGATAATTGAAGTTCCATTAGGCATTTTGGAGGAAGGGATTGGTGGGGCTTTAGAGGACTGTAGGCAAGGAAAAACACATGCAGCATGTGGTCCCAAGCCTTCGTGATCTTATGACAGGAAAGGAAGACAGGGCCCTACCCTTGAATAATTTTCCCTGTGATGCAGGTCACAGTATTTGCCTAGTCTTCAGTCACCTGGAGGAAAAGCCCCTTTGCTGCCTCTTCCAGAAGTGACAGATCTCATCCCTGCCAGAGTTCTGCCTTTGTGCAGTGCTGGCATGGAGGAGGAAAAGAAAAAGCACAACTTCTTGTGGTGGAGCGGGGGCACAGGTAGCACCCCTCAGTTTTGGGGACAAGGTCACCAGTGCAGGTCTGGATTATCAGGTCTGCAAACCTGGCAATGCAGTTAGCACAATAACGTGGTAGTATGAACACCTAATAATCTTGCTATCATTTGATATTGGATATTTCTGCAACTGCGATAAGACTGTGAAACCTGCATATCAAGCATTATTACAGGGAAGCTTTGTGACAATTATATTTTAAAGTAGGAGGTCTCTATAGAATTGTTGTGTTAACTGCATGTTCTCACAATCCATGGTTCAGTAATTCAATAGGCTTCTGTAAAAAAAAGATACTCCAGAAGCTACTGTTTCAATAGAAATATCATTTCATACAAAGCAAACTGCACAGGAAAGAGAACAACTAGCAGATAGTTTGTGTTCATTTGATACATTTATGAAACTGTAGGCTTGATTGAAAAGAAATCTAAGAAAGAAAAACCTGTTTGGAACACAAATCTTGCCTTCTTTTAGCTGCTTATCAAAAACAAGACAGATGTACAATACAAAATTTAAACCCTCAGTTGCTTAATATTCTCCAAGCAAAATGATGTAATGGAGCAATGAACTCAGGATCTGTATCCAGAGTTGAGAACAAATAAGAAAAAATGACTTTCAACTAATTTTTAAACAAGAAATTAGGTTTAAATTTTTTAAAAATCAAGTTAAAATCATCTTACCAACCAAATCATTTATTCCTCTTCCATGAGCAATAATGAGCTTTTGCCAAAGCAATTTCCTAGTGAAACAGTTAGAGGAAGATTTACTGCATTTATCTTTCAAATTAGTACCAGAAAAAAAAGGAATGACAAAATTTATATTAGAAACAGAAAAGTCTACAGCACAGCTGACTTCTTCAGGGACATGGGAAGGATCTTCAGTGAGGAACCTAGACCAGAGCTAGGAGTGGCATCCTCTGACACAGCACTCACACAAATTGACTCTGAAACACAGAGTATTTCAGTAGAAAGCGATGAAAAATCTTCAGACTGTTCTATTTCCTTAAGAAAGAATATCTAAAAGCAATTGAGTCAAAGAGAGAGGAATGACTTTGGATCATTTGAATGGTGAATGTGAGCTGTGCCTTGTGGAAGTCAACGTGATGTGTTCCGTGCTGACACCATATTTATTTCTACAGAGCATAAATGCCACAGGAGCAGGAGTGCCAAGGAACAGCTTCACCCTAACACACAGCATCCTCGCTCCATCCATTCCCTTTTCACTGAAGAAGAATCCCACTTGGAGGATTTCTTAGCACGGAGAAAAGCCGTCTGCCATTGCAACAGCACATACACACATGCACACATGAACGGACAGTACATCCTTTGGCCTTGAAGTACCTAGTCCAGATTTAAACTCCCAGGCTATTGGCTTGTCATCAGGTTGTCAGTTGTGCAGCCTCGGATGGCAGCCTACATTTTTCTGCTAACTCAGTGCCTTCTGTTCCCAAGCAATGGATGTTGGGTCTTCAGACGGGGTACAAATTTGTGGATGTACGTCTGGAAACTTTCTAAAGGACATTCAGGAGATGGGTAGGAGGTTATCATAAAGCAGGAAAAAAATAAATAGGATTCATTTTTTTGATGCAGAAGTCATGTCTCAATTAGACATTTCTGTGGTTTTTAATGGATTTATATCTTAAAAATACATCAGATGCAAATGTAGACATTTTCAGCACAAATGACGTGATCTAAGTTATGCTAAATTAGTTTTTAAAGTTCTGTTAAATAAATTGAGTGGGTCAAGATAAAGACGTAAGATTCCACACTGCTTTCAAGGGCCACAGTAGAAGAACTTTTCATTACTATTACATGTGCTTTGCTCCTCTCTTTCACAGAGCTACACTGATAAGTTCCACAGGTGTTTGATTCACCTTCCCTGGATGTGTTTAAGGCACGGGTAGACGAGGTCCTGAGGGACATGGTTTAGTGTTTGATAGGAATGGTTGGACTCAATGATCCGATGGGTCTCTTCCAACCTGGTGATTCTATGATTCTATGATTCTATGATTCTATGACCAAACAGCATAACCAGGAGATAGAAGAATGCAGGGAACAGAATCTCTAAGCCTCTGGCATCCCACCCACCTATGAGCTGAATCCCACTTGTGACAACAGGATTACTTAATACCCAAATGGTTTTTCTGAGTCCCAGCAGCTCCTGACTCACTAGCCTGCATGAATATAATAAGTAGTGCATGTAAACACAGGCAGGGTGCTGTACACTATACTGGGATGGTAACTAGCACAGGACCACAGGACGATGACAGCTGAAGCTATTCAGGCCAACTGAGATGAAGATTTCTCTTAGTTTCCTTTCCTCTATCCTGTACCTATTCCATCTTTGCAGCTGAAAGTGGGAAACCCACAGGGATATGGGAAACCCAGCATTCATGCAGATACTTCCCCACAGCCTTGGGATGCCATCCCTACCGCAGCACAGAGACTGTGGGACACAGGAAGATTTCCGAGTCTGTCCTTTCCAAGAACTTTCACTGCACACTGTACGTAACACCTGGTGCATGAAGGATACCAGAAAAAACACTGCTGCATATATAACTCAGTATGTGGAGAATCACACAACACACAGAGGAACAGATGCATAAAGTGCCTCCACGTACCATGCTTGCACGTGATTTTCATTTCACTCCCAGATATTCAATATTTAAGCATTACTAGTCTAATATTTAAGCTCTATGAGTGACAGTATTACTGCAAAAGAGACAACGTCAAGGATTTGGTGACAAAAATACTATTTTGCCAGTAAAACCAAGTACTCTGCCACTTTTATGGATACCTTGTATGTGTAAGTGAACTTTAAACAAAATAAATACCTCATCTTCGGTGGAGTGATTTCTTCTTTTGTGAACAGTATATGCACTGGCTGCTGAGTGGAGGATAACAGAAAAATTCTAACTTCAGCTTTCAGTTTTTCTAATCTTACACAGTTGTTACAATAATGTCTCATTTGCTATCAGTTAACTATAAATGTTTTTGCTTACATAGAGGGGAAAAAAATAGAAACAGAGGACAGAGTATAGCATTTCAAATGAAATATTATAGCTATTAGTTCCACAAATACATTGCACCTAATTCAAAAGCAAATTCTGCCCTGAAAAAAATGATGTGTCGTTTATAATTATGTGTGTCTGTGCACGTACAGCAAGTGAAGGGGACAGACAGAATATGAGAGGACAGTCTAGGCCCTGATTTTTATAAAGAAACATCTGCCTCAGGTGTATGAATGTTGTGGAGATGCATTATATTGTTATCTTTGTTTAACAAGTCTTAGAGTGCACTGCAAATGGAGTTCATCAAGAAAATGAATTAATTATTTTACAGAAAAAGTTAGGGTTTATTTTTGCGCTGATGTTTAATTTTAACTCAGAGTGCTTCTACCAGATTTAGCTGTCAACATTGGTTAAAATAAAACAGGCAAGCAGGAGATCTAGACCAATTTTAACATACTTTATATGATAAAAAATGTATAACTTCAAAATAGCTAATAGAAATCTGGCACAATATTTAAACATTGCGATTTCATTTGAATATGATTCACAGGTCCTGATGGGTTAAGTGTTACTATTTTTGTGATTTGGAATTACTAGATAGAAAGTCAGTGTCAGAATAAGATCCTAGTTTGTGTTTCTCTATCCACCCTACTCAAGTCCTATAGCTTCTCTTTGAAGAAAACTCATATTTCAGCATATGTTCACACTTTTTTTTGCCAGTTCTCATAGGAAAAATTTATTTTTCATGTGATATGTCAATGGCACAACCTAAGACAGTCCAAAGAGAATGCAAATACTGCTAATAGAGTTTGGCAAGAAATGTCTCAGCACACAAGGTTTAGGAATTTTCCTATATTGAACTGGGAAATGCCAGAGACCTTTATAAACAGAAATCTTACACATTTCAGCAAGAAATATCATAATTTTTAAAAAGGCACTTTACAACAAAAAAAAGAAAAAATATATTCCTTTTATGCAATACAGTGTGATAAAGGCATCTACCTGAGCCTCATCACATGGTTTCCACTGTTGGGACAGTCCTTGAAAACATTTTCCCAGGACTTCCTTGGAATGCTTCTTTGTCTTGGAAAATCCATCATTAAAAATCAAACTGTGGATTTTCCCCATCTTTCTCTCTTGAGTTTTGGCCCTAGTGTGAAGAACATGATGCAACAAGTTGGCACGTTTGAAACATTCCCCTTTTCTTCTTCCTTTCTCCTTGTTTTCTTTTATTCATACCAGATCACCTTGGTCTGACAGATCAGTGTGAAAATTCCATTGGAATGGTAAAAGCAAAAGCAACGCAAAGCATGTGCAGTACACAGCAAAGATAAAACAAATAGCTCTAAAAATTGCTGGAGGATCAGCCCAATGCTGACAGATTAGTGAATCAAAAGACACACATTCTTTAAGGTTTCATTGGGGCAGTCTTGCACTGAAGGCATGAGAAAACTCAGATGAGTCACATTGTGTTATAACATTTATCATAAATCAATGCTATTAGTGCAAGCAGACAAGACAAGTCACAATCTGTTGTGTTAGACCAGAGAGAACAGGAACAGACAGATTTTCTTACAAACCAGCTTTCCACAAAATAAAGATAAAAGCATCTTTGTTCTTTGAATCAACCCTGTTGCTGGTGAATCAAATCACCCACTATACATGGGTTTTTATAGAAATTCTTTGGTTTAAATTAATGTTTTGAGTACAGTATTTTCCCCGGGTCAAAAGGTCAAAGGAATTTTAAAGCTGGTACATTTCTATTAAAAGTACAACGGCACTTCCCTCTGTCCCCAAAGTCAGGGAAAGGAGAGGAGCTCATGGCAATCTGCTGCTGCATTGGATGGTAAAACAATTCTGCCTTGATTCTTCCCTTAACTATCCTTGCTTCCCTTCACACAACTTCCCTTGCTACTTTTCCTGCGGTGCTTCCAGCTACTCTTCATGCGCTGCTTCCACTTGGGATGATGAAAGTTTGTCCATGCGTCAAATTATTGGTAGCCACTTCTACCCATAAAACAGAAGTGACATCTCATAATGACACCCTGTCCTCCACAGCACTCTCACACGATTGCAAAGCACTTCAGAAAAGGTATAAACTATCAGCCTCAGGTTACTGGCGACACAACTGAGGAACATCAGCCACAGTAAAAGGACAGCCCTTAGTGGAAACAACCACTAATTACTGGTTTCTCTTTTTCACCACCACTTTGGACATCATCTTGGAAAAGTTATGCCATATCTTGCTTTCCCTAGCTATTTGCTTACAAAGAAGAATAAGCTGCATCAAATCTCTTGCCTCCAAGAACCACAGTAGTGATATTGTGGCTTTTGGGCATCACAGAGCTGAAAAACAAGGAGAGGTAATGACAGGGCATGAGACCACAATCCAGTTCCTGATCCTGAACCTTCTAGAACTGCAGAAGTACTAGATTTCATAGGCAGCAGAACCATCATTATCTTCAAGTCTGACCTCCTGCATAATGAAGGCCACAGAATTTCATTCCATAATTCAGTTAGTGGAGAGAATTAATAAGGGATACTTGATTCTGCCTGTTAAAGCAGCTCTTGAGACTGCTGAGGTAGCAGTGAGGTTAAAAGGGGATAAGGTTATCTGTTGGGAGCTCCATTCCAGACAGTAAAAGTTAGGTTAACTCTGTACTGTCCAGATATAAAAATTGGCAGACTTCATTTAGAAGTCTTTACCCTCATTTATCTGCTCATTTATCAATTCTCCTAGGCTGTACCTACAAGGACAGAGCTATCACAGTCCAGTCCAGTCCTGAAGTCTTCACCAAGGAGATGAGCCAATCCCTTTTGCCATCTCTCTCCTAATATACACTTTTCTATGGCCTGTTTTAAATTGATGCACAAACATATGCCATGAGCTCAGAAAGCCTGTCAGTGAGTCACAGATGGCCACAATCATATAAGCAGCTTTGGTAGGGCTACAAGGTCTAACTAGAATTGTTAGACATCTCTAATAAGACTTGGAACATCTCAGTTTGGTAATGTTGAATCAGGGTCAGCACTGTGCAGAGACAAAGGCCAGCTGCCCTACAAATTTACCTTATATTATATTACTTTACCTCCCAACATTGTTTGGGAATTTTGGAATGCTAGAATATGTAAGAAAGTTGCATTTGAAGTTAATGTTGTTGCCTTGTCGAATAGAAAATAGAACTTAAAGGGGAGCATTTATCAAAGACAGAATTCTGAGGCTAGACCCAACACCAGTCTGTTTTCCAGGGTAGCACACATTGCCTGTTTGTCATGAGCAAAGAAAGTAAAATGTATGTTATTCACAGTTACAGAAGAAGCAAAAGATCCAAACCCTGCTGGGGATGAACCACACACTGTCTATTCTTACCCCTGTCTCCCAGCTCTGCACTGCCTAGAAATCTCAGTAGGGAAGGAAAGAAAGTGGAGAAAATTAGTCTTTGAAAAGTAATTTGGCAAGGATTTGTATCTCAGTTACTAGAAAAGCACTGTGTAATTCTCACTTTGATGATTACTTTAATCCTTATTTTATAGGGGTAAAACAATAGTGAATGAGCAGAATGAAAAACAACAAAACACTAATAGCATTACATTTACTGGAGAGAAATCACAGTAATAAATGCAGTAAAGTCTCTAAGTATGTACATAGAAGTGTCCATGCTGAACATTCCAGAACATGAGCCAATTTATCAAATGAGAAGATTGACCTTAAACTGTACGTTGTCTGTGTTTTTAAGGGCATGAACAGTAGCCCATTGCAACAGATCCCCCCTCCAGTATGAGATCCCCCTTGTAGAGTTTTCCTAATTCCCTCCTGGGGAGTTTCTTCTGAACAATTTCACCGTGGCCAAGCTAGAGACACTTCCTTGGCTGCAGGAACAGTAGGAGAGTCCATTTCCCAAATATCCTCTTTCCCAAAGCTGCAGCAAGGACAGACACAAGCAGCAAGTGGATGAGACATCACAACACTCTGTCCTTTTCTTTTCTGCCAGGGCATCAAAATCCTCCAAAACCCCTGCTTGTACCTGCACAAAGGCATCCCAGAATCACTACCTTCCCACAGCAACCTACGATGACAGTGGTGTTCCCTCTGACATCCCTACTTTGCCAGGGCTTTCCTCTGAATACTTAATTTCACTTCTTTTCAGAGAAGCCTTGATGATAACTGATTATGCCCCAGGTCTCCTAATTTGACTAAATATTACATTCTACCACATCAAATGCACCTGCTCTATTGCTCACAGGTTTGTACTTGTCCAGAAAATGGTAAGAATTATTTTTAAAATATTGCAGCTACTTCTTTCTTCATATGTATGGAAATGCTGCAACTTTATTAAGGTTGCTTTACTCTGTCTGTACCGTGACTTGTTGGATGCACTCTGTGTGTGCCCATTTGGCAGGGATTGGTTAGGGTCAATGGTTTATTAGCCATTTGTTTGCTGTGTGAAAGCCCCTACACAGATGCTGGATGTTTTCTTTTCTTCATTGCTTTCACACATGAAGTTGCAAGGACGTGCCGATTGATCAAATGAAGCTATTGCACACTTAAAACTCACATGGAGTGTGCCAGGTGAATAGTGCGTTGAATTGCCTGCTTTGGTCAGTGGTGCCCGTGGCAACCTGTCATCTCTGTGGCTTCCTCCACTTGCAAAATAGCTTAAGCCTTTGAAATCTCTAGTCCCATTCCATTTAAAAGATGGGTAGATGAGGTGCTCAGGGACATGGTTTAGTGGCAGATAGGAAAGGTTGGACTCGATGATCCAAGAGGTCTTCTCCCTCCTGGTGATTCTATTAATTGTGCACCCCAGAAAAAAGCTTATTCACCACATAAACTCCCATTAATTTGATAGGAATGGTTGGACTGGATGATCCGGTGGGTCTCTTCCAACCTGGATGTTCTATGATTCTATGATAATTTATATTTTGTATTCTAAGAAGACAGGCAAAACTTGCAATACAACAAGTCTTCTCTCATAAAATTAGCAGAATTACTGCCAAATAAACATCATTGTTTCTCCTGGATGAATTTAGACCCAATTTTAACTATTTAGCCCCTCAGTGGCTCTTACAGACAACATGGCAAAAGTCTCCCTTAACCTCATCAGTTCTGGTTTAATTATAGACACTCTGTAACCACACACTAATATCTATCAAGCACTCCGCTGTTTCAGCTAACACAACAGTATGTTGAATGAATACATTAAATAAATTAAATGAAATAAAGTTTCCAGTTTTTAAACTATGCTCATGTACGTACGCATTTTATCATTAGAGAAAAATTATTCTAAAGTATAGTACTTGTTACATACACTTTGTCAAAACATTAGGCTTAAAATATAAGTGCTTATAGAATCATATTATGAGTGCAATTTCTCTTTCTGCAGTTTCATCTTTTGTGAAGCTGAAGATACAGCTTTTGTAGCAAGATAGTCATTACATTTCTGAACAAACAGAATTCATTCAGTGACAGGTTTATTGCTTGTTTATTTCAGAAATATTTGCTACCACGGACATCATAGAAAATTGCAAGAAACCGAAATATTGAATGTGTTTTGAATTGCATTATATGGAATTCTACAGCTGGAGTGTTTGAGAAAACAATGGTCTCAACTCACATCATCACATCCAAGAAGAATGCTTGGATTCACAAGAAAAAGATGTGGGGGTTCACTAGGAAAAAATGGATCTTATTTGTTTTCTGTCAATATTTTTGGTTGACTAAAGCAAGGCTTGAATCTTTCTGACATTATAATTTCATTGTATCCCAGGATCCACACAGAACTGAATAACTCTGCTTGCTTGAACTGCCAATGTTATTGCTTCAAAAGATTACAGAAGGAAGGACTGAATTGTAAATTTGACAATTCTGTAGGATATAGAAATGTTGTATTTAAAAATACCCCTCAAAATGCTCTTTGAAAATGGCAGGATTAGGGGCAAAGGTCACATTTTTTACATTATTTACAGTCAAATTGCTCAGATTACTTATGGAAAAAAGCAGCCATGAGTCTTATTATACCTACAACAACCCTTCATTGTGATATATGTTATGGTGAAAAGATAAGACCAGGTCCAGTGAGGGGAATGGCTCAGATGATAAATGCTGGGTACTACACATTGTAGCATTTCAACCTGCAGACTCACCAACCATGAAGAGTTAAGAGTCAGTCTAAGGTCTCTCCCTAAATACTGTATTCTCCTCCTCACAGCAGGAGAACTGCAGCTTGCGGGAGCACTAAATCAGGGCAGAGACAATGCAAGTTTTAAATGAACAAGAGATTTCAAGAGGTCTTAGGGAAGTTAATTCTGTTTCCCACTAGAAAATGAAATTTCTTACCTGACTGGAATATGAAAAAGCAAACTCTGAATGGTTTGTACTTTAACTGACTATAATTCACCTTATAATTTCTCTGGCATTCCTTAAAATGGATTTCAATGGGTGGCTAAGCAGCACTGCTACACAAGCTCTTGAGAAGTATCCACAAAGCATGCTAATGCAATGCTATACTAACCACTGTAATATAAAAGCTTTCAGCTCAAATTTAAATTTACTTTCCCTGCCCTGGATCCTTTCTTATTTTCCCTTCAGCCCCCCTCAAAGATGAGCATCAATACATGAACATGGCATGTGAATTCCTTGGACAATCACCTGCAAATCCTCCCCCCTCAACTACTCTGCGGTGTTTTTAAAAGTTGAACTTCCAAGGCAGCAAGTCATCCCCAAGAAAGAACCACACGCTCAAAGGCAGCAACATGTTTGAAGGAAGAGCTGAAGGCAATGCTTAGATAGAAAAAAAGCTGAGGCTGAGCTGGTGATGTTTAGGCAGGGTGAGTCAAACTCCACTCAAAGTCACAGAATAACAAATTCTCACAGTGTCTGACTTGAAAGGAATTTTTTTTACTTTTTTTTTTTCTGGAACTTGTAATAACCTGACATTTCTTAAAATATAAAAATTGAAGTACAAAGAGTCCAATTAAGTAATCCAGAAACTATGGAACAAGCTAGGTGCAGCAAGAAAATTCAAATTAGCACTCATCTCAAGCTTCAAATCAAGTGTCAGTTTGTTCCTTTTTATTTTAATTTATTGTAGTCAACATTAGTTAAAGCTGGATACATTTGTTCTCTTGCTAATGATATACACATAACTCCCACTTACATCCCCTTGCTCCTTCCAATTAAGAGCTGCTTCTGAACATTTCAGCTAGAAGGCTTATCTGGCACAGATTATTCACTGTATCATATGGATTCAGGTTCTTATGTCTGCAAGCTCTTTAGAGCAGCAATTTGTTCTTTGTTTAGCACATTTTGCACTGTACAGTGCTAAATAAGCTTAGGGAGTGCTATTCACTGAGGCGTGTTTGTGCTCAGCGGATTCGGTGTTGCCTTGTGCTTTGTTGTTTCAACCTGTGCAAAAGCCCTCTTCGATGTAATGTATAAAACCCAGGCTGCCTGTGAATCAGTCTGTTTCTTGAGAAAAATCCTCAAGCTAAACACACAAAAATTAGTGGGTGTAAGAAGCACTATAGGCGGGAATGTAGCATGCATTTTATTACCACGCTATTCCCTAAGTATACAAACACAAGCAGCAGCTCACTGCTTATCTACTCTGCACAACTAATTGCCTTCCTTACCACATGCTTCAGACACATCTTGCATGCTCACTGGGAATATTTAACACCAGCTGAGCAACAAAACAACACCAGTTTCTTGACTTGTTAAATTCAACAAGCTTGCCCAAGTTAAGCATGTCATTGTTGCATTATTTCTTTACTTCTCGGCCTTACTGAAATAAACTTTGGAAAGCGTAAGACCAAGTATTACTCCTCCAAGAATCAGGGGATGGGCTCAACCCATTGATGCAGAATACATAATATTTTATGAAAGCATCACATCTGTTTAGCTCCAAGATTCATCCTGTGAAGCCTCAGGCTCTCTGGACAAGCAAAATAGATACAGGGGAGATGCTCCCTGCCACTGTGGGGTCTGTGGGATAGGAGAAAGCTACAGAGCTGCCTCTTAGCCCATTCAGGAGTCTGAGAAGGCCTTACTAGCAAACTGCATGGGAACAGGGCTTTGTCAGGTCAAGCTTATGGTCAAATAAAGTAGCATCATCTGACATGGTGTGTGTCCTACCAACACAGACACATATCAGGTAAAATCTTAGCAAATTCCGTTATATTTAGCACCATTAATCTTGACACCTCTTAGTTTCTTCCATGTCAAGCTAGCAAGTAACACCAGAGCTCTGGACTGTTTGAGGCACAGAAACTGAGCGATGGCAAAGCCCAGCCCAATGGCTGCAATGCGGTCTTGGAATTATAGGCATTGGAATATGCTGCCCAGGGAGGTGGTTGAGTCGCCTTCCCTGGGGGTGTTTAAGGCACGAGTAGACGAGGTCCTGAGGGACATGGTTTAGTGTTTGATGGGAATGGTTGGACTCGATGATCCAATGGGTCTCTTCCAACCCGGTGATTCTGTGATTCTGTGATTCTGTGAATTCAAGTCCTATAAAGACGGACAAAAATTTTGGTCTTTGGAAATCATGTACCTTTCACAAGAAAGAAATATTTTCCTCTAAGAAAATATAGGGAATATCTGTTCAGTTTTATTTCAATAAAGCTTCCTAATCATTACCATTGTTAAGGGAACTGGAAACTGGTGAGGTTTTCCCTGAAGGCAAGGGAAATTTAACTTAACACATCTTATGTGACTCTGATCCTCCTGATCCACATCAGAGACCAAGCAAAAAGATGTTTAGATAGGAGACTGTAAATTGTTACGAGGACTGTGTAGCCAAAAGGGTGAAAATATTCATGTTCTCTGTTGACTGATACAGGAGAGGACTTGTAGAACCCATGGGTTATAAGACATTGAACCCTGACAGAATCCCTAGGATTACTGGAAAGGATACTCACCCTGACCACTTCATTTCTGAAGTTGCTATGCAAGCTAACACTATTCAACACACTGAAGAAGGCTCAAGTGCTTAAGCTATTAATACTCCTTTCTCTGACAGAGATCATGAAAACCAGAGATAAGAGTATGCTGATGAGATTTCCACTGAGGAACAAAGCAGTTTCACAGAGCTGTGTGGCCAGGTTCCTGCCTTCGCTCAGCCACCATCAATCTAAAGGAAGTTCACCAGCCTGCCCTTCATGCAAGAGTATTAAACCTGTCCTTAAAAAGCTTTAACAAAAGGAAGTTTCAGATGTCTACGCTGTTGACCTGTTTTTGGGCACACTTACTTGACTGTTAAGCTCTTAATTGCAGCTGATTCTAACCGAGTATAAGCTGAAATATCTTGATTATCATCAGTGCTCATTTATATCACATAAAAGCTTGGCCCACTGACATTCTTAAAATGATTCCTGATTTACTCTGAAGCTTCTGGAGGTGAAATCAGGCCTTATTCTTTACATTGCAGCTTCAAGTTGCAAACCTAATTTTGAAAAGAAGGATGAGAGAAAATTTCATCTGTAATATGTAGATTAGCAAGGCAGAGAGCGTGCCAGTTAGCATTAAACTTAACTGCCCTCCCCTCCTTCTGCCTGCCTTAACCTACTGTGTCATTTAACCTGCTCTTTAAATAAACAAGAACTGGTTCTGGTTGCATGTTTTATCTCACATTTGCTTTGGTGCTCTGAGATCACATTAAAAGTGATTTTAAACGTATATTTTACATATATATGCTTATATTTTCCCTATCCTGCCTGCAAGGATTGATACTTTCCAAATTTTACATGATCGTACGTGAATGAAAATAAGAGTGAGTTCAAAGCACAAGTAGTGTGTTCAGGACTTCATGTTTTAATAAGCATAACAGGCAGTCTAAACAAGGTAAACGAGAGTTAGAGGGTTTCTCCTTATTTATTTGTGACACAATTGGAATTCTTTTCTGCTGCTTTCAGATACGGTACACCTCTGTTTTGAAATTGGAAACCTGTTATCTCCAGACTTCCATGTATTAAGACATCTCCCAAAATATGTCCTAAGTCTTAACCATAATGTGAGACAAAGGAACATAATGTTAATGTAGGATAAAATTTCGTTCTATTTCGTACATATTAAAACACTGAACTCTCTCTCTTGTGAATGTTTATCTTTTAATCCTAGTGGAACATACATGACAAAACACAGATTAAGCCAGCGGCCTGCTGAACTAGCTACCTGGAATCTTAGTGACAGCTAAATACCAGGAAAGGATAAATTCCCTCCTGACTTTCCAGGAGACCATGTTATATCCTGCAGCAAGAGATCCAATGATGGTTGCCACCATTAGACAAGGTCAGAAAATTATTGAATACTGAGAAGTTCCTCCACAGTATTTGCCTCAGCAACCTCCAGCAATCTTGAATTCCACTGGGGCACAATATATTGGCTTAGTTATTGCCTCTTATTTGATATGGGCCCTAAGCTAAACATATTAAGAAATGTCTAGATCCAAGGAATTGGGTCAACACTGTTTTAATCCACAGTAGTTCTTTCATTTCAGAAAGTGTCTTATTTCCTCCTCTTGGGTATCTGACTGAAAATACACAAAGCACAATGGGCACGCTTGACTAACATCCCACCAAACAGTGACATTAACCTCGGCTGACTACACTTACCATCTCAAGACTGCAGACCATCGTGGAAGTAAATACAGGAGGCAGTTTAACAAAAGGACTGGATCTATTTATGGTTGTTAATAATCCATCTGTCTCTTCAAGGTATGTTGAAGTTTCAGATACACGTCACCAAATACAACATGCACATTTTGTATCAGTGTGTTGACCCAACAATTTATAGGACACCCTGTCTCCATTTCTCCTGCAGAGTCTGCATTAACGGAGCTCCCCATGTGAGGGCTTACATGACACGTATCAGCACAGACCCACATATACTAACTAAATTGTCAGTGCCAAATGGCTAAAACTAGAGGTGACACTATCAGCAGAAGGCTACAGGCAAGAGTTTTGCAGAAATATTTTAATTATCTTGCAAAGCAGTCATAACACATTTAGAATAAAAAAAGTAAGGAGAGGTTAGATGTATGCTAGGCTATAAAACTCAGAGGTCCAGAGGTTAGCTCCAGTAATAAAAAGCATTTGGCACATAATTGTGATCAGCAGTAGTGTTGTCTACAGCTCTCTATGTGGTTATTTTAATTTTCAAAACTTTTTTTTTTCTGGCTACACTGTATTGTCAAAGTGCAGGCTATTACGATTGCTTCAAAACTCATGAATTCAGGCTCGAAGGGGTAAAAATCTTTTTGACAGAAACTCACACCCTGTGAGTGCCACTGGGGACTTGGTGGGTAAGAAAGCTACAGGCTGTGTTTGACTTCCTTTTACATGACCTAAAATTAGTCCCAACCAGCCACATGTTGTTGTGAGGGACGCTGTCCTTGGCCCACATATCAGCAACACCTATAGTTAAAAACAGTCAGACAAGTCCATTACAGCTTCCTTCTTTGGAATGCCTGATGTTACATATGAGATATGTCAACATGGCACACAATATGCTTGGCTCAGCCTGCCCTTAAACCACTGCGAGCTCTAGGAGTGCTGGAATTGACCTTCTGCCTTGCCCATCCTCTGCACGTTGCAAAGACATGGTGCACATGGATAAACAGAGAGCATTTTTCCAGTCTTGTCTTATCCCAATAGGATGTAATAGTTATTCCGAATAGTGCATCAATCAAGAAAGCACCTATGCCCTCTGCTTTCTGCAGATGGAAGAACATGGAGCCCGTATTTGCCATTTGGAAGAAAGAAGAATATTGCGCATGAAGCTGATGAAGAAAAAACTTTTAGCTATGAAGAACAGTGTGAAAAATATTTAATTTTACTTCCTGTAAGTCTGACTTTTTTGAAAGTTTAAAGAGTTGGTACTACTCCTGTATTTATATAATTTCAAAATTTATCTTACAGTCCTAAAATGCTTAAAGGATTTATTTTTAATTAATCTTAACATATAAATTAATTAACTAATATAATTACTCATTTCAGAAAGTTAATTCTGTAGTCAAAAGAGTAGATGTTGTAATTTTGGTGCCACATAAACTGTTCTTTATAGATAATAAAGGAGTTTTAATTGTCAAATCCGCATTAGCAAAATTTTGGCAGATGAAGGATACTTTGATCTCTGCATAATTACAAATCTTTACCTTGGCATGGTAGGTAAGACTCACATTTCTGCAGCAAGAAACTCCCTGTCAAACATGTCTTTGTAAATGTAGTTTTTGGAGACATGAAGGCTTACTGGTTAAGACTTCCAAAGGAACTGGTGACTTAAGGTGTCTGAAAGTTTCCAGTGTCCCACTTAACGGGGCTTGTGTTTCAAGATTTCCATCATTTCTGTAAACACATGACCAAAGTTGAATGCCTATAGTAATATCCCTGCAGTCACTAGTCCTTGATAAATAAAAAGCATAATTTAGTTGCTAAACAGTAGTCATAAAACTCGTGAATGCAAGAAAACATAACTATTTTAAATCGCAGTCTCCATTGAAGGATATTCCCAGGTCACTTAGGAGTGACTTTGAAAGAAAACAGAGTTTCTGCACCAGAGGGAAACAGCACAACAACACAACCAGCAGTGTCCAGCTCCCTCAAGGACAGTAAGTGAGCAAAGGCTGGGAGACAACCCACTTCAATGATGTACATTATGCTCATAAAATTCATTCATACGGCATAGAAACACTGGGATAGTCCAAAACACAGGCACGGGGGGAGGGAAGCATATTTAAAACTTTCTAGATTTAAACAATGCCACATTGAAAATAATTCACTATCATGTATAGGTGTGGCATGCTGATTTCTGAGCATGTTTAACTGCATGTCCTGTAGCACATTTAGTGAATTTTGCACAAACTTCACAATACCGTGTAACAGCCAATCCGGGACTCTGTGAGCCAGCTACTACAATAATTCAACTTGTGCTGTCATCCAGATATAAATCAAACTCTCTGTGTCCTGCTGAGACAGCAAGACCTGAGCTTTTGCTGAATTTCTGCACGGATAGAAAAAAAAGCGCCTTGACAATGTCGTTGATGTGGTACTCAAAGAAAAGATTGAAGTCGCAGATGAAACTGAGATTACAAGGTGGCTGGAAAGTAAATAGCAATCGCATCAAATAGAACTACATGTGGAGGATGGTTTAGGGGAACCTGCTGCTTAGCCAGTGACAACCAGCATGATTCAGTATCACAAGAAGATCCAATTTAGAAAGACAAAACATGAAAGACGTCCTATCCAACCCTCAGTAACAGCAGGAGAAACAGGTATGAGATGCTAAAAATGTTTGAGTGAAAATAACAGAATAAACAAAGGATGTTGATTCTTATCTAATTTAGATAGATGTGCATTAGGAAGCAGTCCACTGAGGTGCCTGGAGTTTAAGGGATGTAAAAGACACAAATGAAATTAGATGCAAATACTTGCAATGTCAGATTCTGTCACCTTAACCTACATGGAGGATATACTTTTCAGTCTGAGATATTTATCTAATTAGTGCCATTGAAATTTCTACTAATTGAAACAAGGCAATAAATAGATTTGCTACAGGTAAAAGCATCTTCTTGTATTTCTATTGACAAGTCTAGAGAAGGTTGCAGTTTCCACAAGAATAATCAGAATTTTTGAAGGAAAATGCCAATATAATTCTTAGCAAACAGATTTCCTTTAGGATAACAGAAAATGCTTAATTTCTGGGGGCATTTTTCATGAATTGAATGCGCACACATACACCAACAGAGCTCCTCTTACTGTGAGTCAGAAGGGTTTTGTTTGTACTCTCAAGCATGGTGTGTTTAAGGTCACAAAGAGCACTGTAGTTCACCTGCTACATACGTCCTCCCTCTCATGTACCAGCTAGAGTCTGGGGTTTCTTCCCCTCCAGAGACAGCACTTCAGAGGATGGCAACTGGGTAACCTGGTGCTCCACACATGCCAGAGTGCCGCTGGGCAGTGGGAGAATATGAAGTGTATAAATGAAGGTGTATCTCCAAAGGCATTGCAGTATTGCAGTTTAAAAGGAGATATTTTCAACATTTCTAAGTAAAAACCAAGTTTCAGTCAAAAACAAATGTCAAAATGTCAAAATAATGAATCAAATTTCCCACAATGAAAATACCCATTCCGTCCTGGTCTAATGTTTAAATCTGAGAGAAATTCTGCATTAGATTTCATGGAGTCACTTGATTCAAGCATTTGTCATTCAGGAAAGCTCTTGAAAAACAGGTATATCTGAACTTAGGAAGTAATACAAACAAAAGAAATTTTTTTGTTAAATCTTGCTCTTTTTGACTAGGGCTGCATTTTATGCTGAGAAAACTTTGAAAGAAGTTTCAATGTAAATAGCACATTAAAAAAAAAAAACAGTTGCAATAAACCGTGCAGTGAATAACACACTGGAGGTGAAAACAGATTGGTGGGATTTTGCAGAGCCACGTCCCACACGTGTACATCACCAAAGACACATAGGAGCCTTCTGAACAGTTGATTTGGGATTCAGTGCGAGAAACCACTACCCTGAAACATGATCATATTGTGAGTTATCTTTGCCAAAACTCATAAATTCAAGCAAAGGGAAAACATACTGGGTGTCTGGAAACAGTGGACATAATTTTTCCCTTCAGACCTGCTAGAGATTTTCACTATAATGAAAAACTCCAAGGTATTATTGTAGAAATAAGTTGGGAAACTGTTTCTCAGCCAAAATTACTTGGATCTGCTTTGCGCACAAGAAAAAATACCCACTGAAATCATTAAAAGTCTCAGGATTTACACTGTTAGCTTCCCATAAAGCCAGCTGTTGCTACCCAATTATTTTAAATGCTTCACGATGATCCCAGCTCACTTCCTATCTGGGTCAAAGGAGGCCCTAAAAGCAAAAGCAGACAGGCAAGCTCAGAGGCACAAGAACAGAAGCAGGTAGAACTGAACTGCTAGCAAAGCCATCCACAGCAATTAGGGCCCAACAAGCATTTACGGACTCCCTAGAAAGGAAAAATGCCTGGTATCTCAGCATCTACCCTTCAATGTCCCTGCCTCCAGGGTTCCTGAGCAAAAGACATATTTACACTGCAGAGTTTTGCAAACCTCTGTTGACAGCATGAAGCAGAATATTTTCCATGTGAAAGATTTAGTCAGTTCTTTGGCAGTTTGATTTTTAATGAAAAAAAAACCCCATAAAGGCAAAACATATAGTGATTTAACAGAAATTTTCATAAGAAATACATTATCTAAAGATCAAAAATTGTAAGCAAAACAGTACACATTACCTCTTGTTGTATACACCATCTATTATAGTGATAGAATTAAATTATCTAGAGGACCAATATATAAATATATATATTTTAGAATAAACCCAGCATTTTCCACCTGGGACTAAAACAACTATGAAAATCTCACCATTTTTAACACAGGCTGGTTATTCTGGTTTGCAGACAGTTCAAACATGTTTTGATTTGAGGCTACCTCATATTCACTGGGAATAAATGGAGAAACTAAACAAAGCTCATGAACAGCAGGGAAACTTTTGTAAACTACACCTATCTGGATCTGCCTACAATCCTTTTGCAAAGCTATTTTTTTCCCACTTGTACATTAAAATGCACTGAAATCCTTGGAGAAATGTAGATTCTTCCAGGGATGCAACAACATTCAAAACAGGACATTTGAGAGGATGCCACGACTGAACTGGCAGAGGGTAGATTCTCTATTCATTGTCAGTCTTGCAGAGCAGGGAATTATATCAACACTATAAACCAACACAGGACACGGCTTCTTGTTTCTCCCCAGGACTGTATTCTAGCACAATCGGGTAACTGTGAGAGACAGAGAAGATCTGTCCTTCTCAGGGTGTGTTATGTTTAATTGCTGAAGACATGAAGCATTTTAAAAGGTTTGTCAATAAAATCCCTATTTAGTTAACCCCAATCTCCTCAGATCTCTTGTTACAGGCAGCCTTCTGCTCTTAACATCTGGGCAGGCAAAGCTCCAATTATACTGCTGCATTTGGTAGCTTAATAGACCTAGATAAAGGTCTCTGGTATATCCATTTCCCTTGGTAACTGCTTATCTCTGGCTAGTCCGATGATACGCAGGCTTTATGGCACAGGGAGACACATAATCATGTGGCAGACCACGCAGCATGTGTGCATATTCACATTAAATCCAAAGCTTTCCCTGACCTTTCCTCTTTTGTGGCTGGATTTAATCTGTCACAGCTACAGATTGTAATTGATGGGTGAAGAGAGGAGAAAAGGGAGTGAGCAGCCCAAGATCATGGTCAGAAACGGGCTTGCATCACTCGAGCTTTTCTTCCATGTGTGCAGCCTGGTCCTTGCCATGGAAAGATTTCTTCTTAATATGTCCCTACCTGGATGATGTTGAAGAAAACCTGTAAAACCAGTCAGCTCCTCTGCACTGAGATGAACTTGTGACTGTTTCCTTCCAGGCCTTTCCATCTGCAACTGTAAATTACCACAAGCTTCTTGTATTTCAATCTCTGGAGTTCATCAAATTGAACATTTGATATCCATTTCTTTTTGTTGCACCCAAATTTTGCTTTGTATGACACTGAGGTTGCCTTCCTGAAGAACTCAAAAGACATGCAGACAATTTGCCTTGCTTTTTCCTTCATTTTCATGTTTTGTTCCCCGTCTGCAGCCAAATCAGGGTCTTTAAAACTTTTCAGAAATTGTGTGGGATTTAATATTTTCATGTCGAAACTTGCTGAGATTCTGTAGCAACATGGATTGATTTTTCTGCTTTTTTAAAGGCCACAGAATATCATTACCCTCTGTTTTTCTCAGTCCATCTGCCAGCTAATTTGCAGGCACTAGTAAATTCGTCTCTTTTTTCCCTGGAATTCTTAGCTTGTCTCCACTTTCGCATCAGGTTCTGTGGCAATGAACAAGGGCAGATCAGCCGCAAAAATTTCTCTTAAAGCTTTTATTTTAACCTTCAAGTCTCGTGTTTGTCACTTTAAGTTTATGTGCCAAAGACATAAGAAAGCAAAAGGCAGCAGTTTGTCAGAGCGTGCTCTCTAGGGATTCGGGTTCTGTTTCAGCTGTCACCGTGTCGCCATACACACCTATTGATGTCACTTCTGCTGCACAGCAACAAATGGTAAATAATCCTCTCTCCAAGCACACTTCTGCCTGGGTTGGTGTCAGTGCTTTTGATCAATAAACCACTGAGGCGTTTTCCAGCAGGAATATTGTTCCAACTGTTGCTCAGGAACAACACGCTCCATGCACTATTTCCTTGTTTTCAATGCTACATATGAGGTTTTTTACTTTTATTCTCTCTTTAAGTGATATCTTCTCTGGCTTGCTACACAGCTACTCCTCGCTGTTTATCCATGTCTTCAGTTGCTGAAAAGGCTCACTAGTGTCTCTTGGTATAAACAAGTTTTAATCAAAGTTACAGGTCACCATCTGTATCACAAATATTTCAGTTCTTTCTGTGACACTGGCCCCTAATAGAGCCATTTCTTCACTTTAGGCCTGACACTTACTTCTAGTGTAATTTCCCAGGTTCACTGAGTAATTTTGATCTCACAGCTCTGTACTTTTCAGTTATGATGTCAGGCTTTGTCAGGCTGCTCCAGAGTCCAGGAGTGGCACTTAGACTAACTGACTGCTGCCATCACATCCAGCTTTTTCAACCTCTCTTCTACAAATTAAATCCAAACCAGACATCTCCACCACTGCTACATGGAAGTCTTACTTCATGAAACTAGTGACTTTATGCTGTCTTTATCCAAGCTGATGTAGATTCTACTTCTAGCATCCTAGATGCACTCCTGTGTTGGTAAATTATGTCCTTAAACCCACACAGACCACAGTGTCTCCCAGAGTATTAACTTCAGTCATATGCTAATATCAGTAAAGCCTAAGGACTACCGTCCCACACCAGTGGTTTCTTTTTTCTCCTTATCTCTCTCAGCTTCTGCTGTGACCCAACCCATTCAGACACCACTTCTTTTGTGTGTTTTCTTGTGTCTGATGTACCAGGGCTCTTGTTCTAATTTCCACTTTACTAAAAATGTAAATGTGGACAAGCAGGTACTGTTGGCAATACTTTGATAGACAGCTCAATTTTTGCAAAGTCATGATATTCAAAAGGCACTGGGTGTGCCCAAAAGACAATCTATTCTTCTTCTGTTTAGATGGTTTTTTTACACACTCTTACCACATTGGGATTTTCTTTTTCCACAAGAAAAGCAGATTTGAGGGCTGTCTATTCTACAGAGAGTTGATGGTGCTTTATTTGCCCAGTCTGTGGAATAGATGTCCTTACAGTCAGCTTTGGAGAACAATGTAAGCAATATTAATGCTGCCATAAGGAATAGACTTCTCTGCTATTGCCTTAGCAATTCGAATTATTGAGTCCTTATATTAGTTCTGTATTTTAGGGTTTTCCCTACAAATGTGCAAACATCCTATTAAGTTAGTGACACTACATGTATTTCATTGCTGTTGTCTCTGTATTCTGCCTTCCTACCTCAAAACAACACATTGTCACCTTTATTAAACCATTCTCCTTATGCTCCCACTGTATATACTAAATGTTATGGATGCTTTAGCACATTCCTGCAACACACAGTGAAAACTGTTCGCTTCAGGCTCACATTCTGCATGTCTTTTCCAGTGCTGCTTCATGCTTTTGCAGTGCCTGATTATGCCCTTGGCATGCTTTTCTTCTGATGGTGTAACCAGCTGAATAGAATTCCACATTATAAATTCACACACCAATAAAAATCCAAGTTTTGAAAAGACTGAAAATATTTGAAGATTGAAAAGGAATTTGGCAGCAGCTTTAGGTGGAAAGAAAATATTCAAGCTACTAGCACTGGAATGTTAGCCAGCATCTGACTAGGCAATATTTTTAATGCCACTTTTCATTTCAAAATGCTAGATTACGTTATATTACAGAGTGATGTTAGACACACTGTGAATGTCACAGTCAACTAGCAAAAACTCAGGGCTATTCCCTTCACTGAATTTAATTCCCATATATGAAGAGCTCCCCCCCAGCCTTCCTGGCAGAGCACTCTTTACAGCTTTGCTATACTATCGCTTTCTCTGTGGCACCTTTCATCTGAAGATATCGAAGCAAGTTACAGACACATACCATTCTTAGAATACTCATGAGGCAAGATATTATTATAGCCTTCAAATTATTGATGAGAAAACCTAATTAGAAATGTATTAAAGTGAGCTAGAAATTAGTTAGAGGTCACAGATATTGGGCTGAACCCCCAGACGCCTGACTCTAAGATAACCCACAGATAACACACACGTACAGCGCTCAACAAAGTCCTCCAGTTCAACATTGTGTTTTCACATGACGCCGACACAGCTGCAGGTAGACGACATGGAGGTATTGCTCCCACGGCCCAGTACAATTCATTATATTACCCTGCTACCCTTATTACAACAAAGTGGTGTCATTAAAGCTTATCCTACAGAGCCCCAGAGGAGCGTGTGACCAGAATGAAAGCAGCAGGGCACAGTTCACGAGCCACCAGAGAAGCCCTTTAGCACAGCTTGCTTTCAGAAGTAGAAGCTTCATTTTAAATAAAACAAAAACTTTTACTTTGATAAATGCTGGCTGCTTCAAAAAGATATTCTGTTCTCAAATCTCCCCAGCTAAATGCCACCACAGCTGGAAGGGCCAACCTCGTGTGTAGTCAGGCTGGGAATTATCCACGTAAATAAAGAGCACAGCTTGAAACATTGACTTTTGCCTGATCAAAAGGGTCAGAGAGACAACTGGACATTTTGGATCAGGCAAAGGATAGGGCTTTTATAATTTTCAAAGAGCACCCTAGTGAATAGAGCACCCAATGTGGCCCTGGTGGCAGTGTTATGTTCTAATGCTCTCTTCACCCACACAAGTTACTTAAGAGATTGGCTTTGGGTCTGTTTAGGGTTTGGATTTTTTTCCTTTTTTCCTTTTTTTTTTTTTTTTGTTGAAGAACTTCAGCAGGGAAGACCTGAAATACAATCAATCCTTTCATTAGCCTTTTTAATAGCATTCCCTGTCTAAGCTGCCTCCCCCACATGCCATAAATTGCAATTACTAAAGAAATCTTGTCACATCAAAAACATCTTCAGTATATGCATTTTAAGGAAATACGTGCTCTAATTTTATGGAAGTACAATTTTTATTTTTCTATGTGCATTCGTATTAATTTTCTTCATATATGTCAGTCTGAAGTGAAAAAAGAATACAGAAAAATCCCTTTCCATCCTGTTTTTACGTAGTTTCACTCACTAGTTATTTTCAACTACATATGCTGACGTGAAAGATTTAATGCGACAAAAATTATTCATGAAAAAGTTTTAAAACATGAAATATTCACACCATTTCACTTTGTAAAGCTGTTCTTTTTAACAAAAGCTAAAGGATTTAAGGATTTAAACTACATGATAAGGCACAATGTTCTTTAGCAAGATCTATTTCTCTTTAATGGCCATATATCCTAGTCTAAACGGAACACAATCTCATATGGAGGTATGTGATAGCTAAGCAATGCATGCCAAATAAATATATTCCATTAATGTTATGTATTTTGCAGTTTATTTTAATTCTAAATAGAAGTAATGCGGCAATAACAGCAATGGCTTTGGTCTCAATTTCTCACAGAGCAATCCAGAAGGACATAGATTTCTGCCTTGTTCACCAATTGTTGTCTAACTTACTGCCCTATAGCCTCCTATATGAAAAATTATTTTATGTCATAAAAGCATGATGGGATGGAGATCTGTTCTTTAGGAACAAAAAACAATCAGAGATTTTCTTTAGTTCTCCTGTCTGAAATTAGTTTGATTTTCAGATTTATGGTGTTTTGATTGTTATCAATTTGCAGACGAAAACTTTATAAAACCAGAATACAGTCACATCATTTGCACAACAGATGAAACAATAGGGTAGCATAAAATTATATTGAAACTGTAAAAAGTATATCCTTCCTAGATGGCACATTTTGGGTTTTATATATCAGGCAGAAATTACAAATATTTTCTTTTCTTTAACTGATCTCATAGGATTACCTGTAACTATTGCTATGAAGTTAATATTTCATAATTGTTTGACCTGAATATAAAGCTATAAAACATCATTATCACTGCAGGTTTACTTGCCTGGTCTGCACATGGAAATGAGCACCTGGGTGTATAAAAAATGTTCAACCTGTTGCCAATATTGGAAACCTACAGAGCAACAGCAGCCATTGACTGTACTAGAGATTTCTGGAATAATACCTGCAATATTATAACTAAAAGCTGATAGGGATCTAATTTAATCAAAGTAAACAGCAGGAGTCCCCCTTGACCTGGGTGGCAGTTGTACTGACTCCTCTGTTGCATTATCTGGTGTTTGTTAACAGTGCTAGGATTCCGAAGCTTGTTAAAATATACGGCTATGATTCTATGATTCTATACTAGCTTCCACTATAGCATTTATTCAAATACTCATGAAGGCTATAAACACTCACTTAAAAATATATCCCATGAAGCACATTCTGTGAACATATTCATACATTTATTTTTTTTTAATTTTAAAAAGTTTTTTCTACCCCCTCACTATAAAGTTTATTCCCTTAAGACACCAGGGCGAAAGGAGCAGAGTAGGATATGAAACAACACGAGCTCTTCTCCTTCGTCTGAGGTGATCAAAAAGTAGTTACTGTGCCTGTGGTGAAGGAAGACTGTTTTAACGTCTATGAAATTTCTCACTGTTTGAAAGATGTTGCCGAGATGGATCCTCTTTATCTGAAGCTTGAAACTCCTTGTTTGATGGGATAAACCTGAATACAAAATACTCTGATGAAATTTGTGGTCATATTTTGATGGTTCAGATCCATATTTGAATGAATTTGAAGCCATGTCTTTAGTTTTTCAGAAGAACGAGTTCTTCCATCAAATACCATCCTGGACTATATATGCAGTGTCTGAGAGATGACGAAGGAAGAAGGATTTTAAACATTATTATGCAATACTTGCAGATTAAATCATGGAAAAAAGCATTCCAGAAGGTTACAATCTGATGCAGACGGGAAAAGCAGCACAGCCAAGCAGGGTGAGGAATGTTATCAGAAACGCCTATTTGTATCTCATGGTCCAGAGTACAAAAGTAGAAACATGTTTCCTTTAAACACACAGAAATCAGAATTCTTTCTGAGATGTGATAACGCTGGAAGGCTCCACCAAACAAGGAGAAGCTGTTCTTGAGCAAATCAAGGCCAGATTCCCCAAGCAGAGTGTCCAGCCCTGAATGCCTGAGAAGTTAAACAAAATACCTTTGGGAAGAGTTGTAAGAAGAGAGACCTAAAGAATTGTACAGGCAAGGGACTGGACTAAAACAGTGTTCAGATAGAATTTGGTAATAGAGTAGATATAAAGGCAGTGAATATGGACATACAAAGTGAAGGCAGCAATTAAGAGGAGGTATGATAGAATGGGAATTTGGGCAAATTGAGAAGAACACAAAGTCCTTTGTTTTTCCCAACTGAATTTCGCAGAGTCACAAGGCATCTGGTATGATTTACTAACATGCTACTGCAGTCACTTCATTCTGAAAATGTCTCTCCTATTTTGGTATGAAATAATAGCTTGCAGTAAATAATGACCAGCACCCACATGCTTCTAATTCAATGTATGGATGACACTCTTTAATCTAGCTATACGTATACTAATCAATATAAAGCTTCGATAGATTCTGACTGGAATCTATCGAAAAAAATGGATGCATGCACTGAGACAATCTGCAGGCAAGCTTAACCCATAAGCACCACACATAGCAGAAGATACTGGTTTAAAACTGGATGTGTCAGCCTAATGATATGATGAGTTTATATATTCAAAATACTGAAATATTGTCATGTTTCTTTACCTCACATGTTTACTTCAACCCTTTTGCACCAATATGGGCTAATCAGCCACAGATCTTCAGCTGACACACACTGATATAAATTCATTGACTTCAAGCCAGTGCCTGAAGACTGTTTCCACCCTACTTACCACTTGCTGAAGAGCAGGGAGAAAGCATCACCTTCTCATACAGCCACAGTTTCTCTTTCTCCACTAATTCAGTCCTTATCAGCATTTCATATGCAAGTAACACTGATTATTACACAAAGAAATTTTGATGGTGCTACATACACAATGCTCCCTATGACATTGGGAAATGTGTTTCTCTGTTTCCCCCTTAGTGACAGGAAGGTGTAAGAATTAAGCATAGTGCACAATCTTGGCTATAAATTAAGTTTAAAGAAGCAGTACGTGAGACTGGAAGTGAGAAATACCTGGCTCCTTGCTACCATGCACACAGCCAGCCCACATTGTCACCTCAGGGAAAAGAAAACTTCTATCTTAATGCATAAAGTGAAGGTTGAAGCTAGTCCATTACATCAGTGAAAACATTTAGAGAAAAACAGTGTTGATTTGCCATATTAAGCAATATATTTGTGCAAAATTCACAACTACTAGCATTTCCCTTAGCTTCAGTACCCAGTTTCTATAAGTGCTCTTCTTCTTTCCAGATAAATTTTGATAGTTCATGGCCAACTGTTTGGATCACAGCAGTGCATTTTAGCTGCAGGACTTGGGCTGGAGTCTGTTTCGGGGTGTGCGTGCCTAGAATTAATAACAGAGGTCGGCTCTGGGAATAAACACATTTCTGAGTGTACAAAACCTGCCAGATTTTATTTGACTCTGAATGTTTTAGATAAAATTGTGAGTTCATGCTAAACCTACCTCTCTACCCACAAGCTAGAAGACAACTGGAACAGCTTTAATAATGCTGGGAGCATGAAGCTGCCTGCTGAGCGCATATAAGCTGAGCAGGTAGGATTCACTGCAGGCTGAGCAACCTGAAAACAGCTGCCTCTTGCTGAGCTGAAAGGCCTGAATGGCAGGGAGCTTAGACAGCTTCTCATTATGGTCCTGGGACCACCTGGAGTCTGGGGAAGGACTCACCACTCTTCACACGTTTATTTCCCTCTCACTATTTTTATTTTTCAGAATAAAGAGATTTAATTAATCATTATGAAAAACATGGCCATTTCAAAGCCAAGGAAAAGGATGGACCCCTTGTGAAAAATGCTCTGCTCATTCATCACTGGCTAGTGGACACAGAAGTGCAGACCCGTTAGCTAAGACCTAAGGGAGAAGAGCAGAGTCCTCAAAAGCCTGTGGAGCAATAGAAACCTGTGATGAAGGGAGGGACTGCTTTGCTCACGCCTGATGAAGAGCACTGCAGATGAAAGAAAGGCATTGATGGACAGACTGAAACCTGCCCAGCCCACATTTGCTGCTTTTAGCACGTCAATGGGCTTTTAATTTTGAAAAAAAAATGAAAACCCCACAGGTATATCAGAAGATAAAAGTAATTACATAGTTTTACTAACATGTAAAATTCAAGGTAAAAATCCTAAATTTGCCTGAGACAAATGGTCACCACAAATTGGGCCAACACACTATAGTACAGGGTTACAGAAATCAGACCAAAGAGACCAGACAGGAGAGTTTCCATTTTCTAGGAGGTCTTTGTAGCCCTTTTTGTGGAGAGCATCTCAGCAGTGCAGGTGCAGCAGGAGCAGTTGACCAGAGTGGGCTGTAGGCAGCTCGTGCAATGGGGTTTGCACAGGCATGGTGAGACCTTGCTACCTGGGATAGCAACAGGATTCTGGGGCCCCAGAGTCCCTTACTGTGTGTAAGGAGATGTCAATGGAAATGAGAGCAGTCTGCTCAAGAAGTCACCAGAGCTGAGGACTTCTAATGATCATAGATACACTCTGGAAGGGAGCTTATGATCAGTCTCTAATGTACCTCGCTGCTTCCTTTCTTCAAACACTTTTTCCTTCATCATTTGACTCCTTATTTATGAGTGAAGAAGCACAGCTCATTGGGCAAAGCTTAATATTTGTGGCTTTTGTGCCAGCAGTCAAACCAGTGCTCCTAAGTGACCCCTAGAAGCTGAAGCCAGTCTTTGCAGCTACCAAAGTCAAATCCATCTGCACCCAGCACTTCCCATCATCATTCCAATCAATACGAGTACTCAAAAAGAGAGGCAGCTCTATTATCAGCACCTAGGAATAATCTTCCTCCTCAGAAAACAACTTCTGTGAACATCAAAGAGATGGCATGGGTTTCCTTGGCTCTGTTTCCCCTGTTTCAGTAGTTGTTAAACTAGCATACTGAGTACCTGACACTGGCTGTTTATTTTTACACAACTGTTCAAAATCTATGAGCATTTCTGTATCACAGTACAGCTACTACAACTCCTTTTTAATCTCAGCCAGCATTTGAAAATATTAACTAAAAATAAATCTAGAATAGAATCTCAATGAATCCAAACCCTATGCACAGCAATAACAATTAATTTACAGCATGTGGCACTTACATTCCTCTTTCACGTGATGTTACAGTACTTTATATATTCCCCATGGTGAACAGATTTTTCCTAGTACCCACAATAGTAAAACAAGCATTTCTGATGAGGTGACCTCAGCTACCTACAGCTCTCACATACTCAGTATAAAGCAATAGAGAGTGATCCCACAGAGGCTGAGTAAGATTTTAATTACAAGTTTGGTATATTTGTCCAGATTGCATTGTTGTGTAAATTCAATGAATTCAGGGACATGACTCTATGTGATATTTTTCTATTTAGAATGCTGTAAAATTTCTCTAGCACTTTTGCTCTGGAGAAATCTAAAAATCACAAAAGGTTATGATGTTGTGATGAACCCTTAAAATGTACTTCATTATGAGCACTGCCTCTTAATAACTACATTTTTATGACAGAAGATATATTGAGTAAATTCAGTAAATATTCAACCTTACCACAAGACTGCTGTCCAGAGAAAGTCTTTTCCCAAATTCCCTTTTCTGTAGCTGTCTCTTTCTCTCCATAGCTGAGGGTTGGTTTTTTTTTCCTTTTGGTCAATTAGAAATGTCAGGCTGTTTCCAGAATCACTGAAAAAAAATTTAAAAAATAATAATAATTAAATAGACATTTCAATATCCTACTTAGCAGTTCCTGTCTTTCATCATTAACTTTGTAATAACCCAGCAGCTAATGACTTTGTGTCTATAGCCGGCTGTGTTCCAGGAACCAATCTTCTGTGCCAAAAGATCTGAACTCTCCAGACAGAAATACTACTAATGTGCTTGGATCACCTATCAGAGAAAAAAATATCTGCTACTCCTGTCTTTACCACAACAGTCCATGTTTCCCTGGTCTCCTTTGCACTGGGCTGGGAGCTGGGTTTGCAGAGCCAAAGAACTACCTGGGGCCGAGGAGGGGAGGCAGGGAGGGAAACAGTTCGTTTCACATTAATTGCACTCCTCAGTAAGCTTGTTGGCACATCTGTGCTGCTACTATGATGTAGAAATTTTGGACCTAATCCTGAAGAGTTCTAAAAGCTTTCAACTCCCATTATCCTTAATAAGAGACAAATGCCCTCAGCACTTTCTTTACATTTTTAAGGTCAAATATTCTTCTGTGATAATCAGACCTTCCCCCTGCCTGTACAGAATGGCTGGGGAACTTCACCCCATTAAGATGTCACAGAGAGAATTAGCCTTTCCAGTTTTGTAGCCTTTGGTTATTCCTGGCAGTTTCTACTAAAATCAAGCCACAGTTTATAAGAAACAACTACCAGCTCCCTATTTTTCCTGATGATATATGTATTTGAAAAGCTTTGATATTATTTTATTTAAGAGTGTGTGATTGAGGAACATGGGCAAAGCTAATAAATCTATTCAGGTTTTACAGAAAGTAGTAGAACGATAAGAGAAATCAGAATCTAGGCTAAACTAAGGTAGGCAGATACACTCACAAATACAGAACCAAACACATGAATCGTCTCTTGCATCTCATAGTGACTGCATTTACTGTACCAGAGAGCAACTGTATCTCTTAATCTGGGCTAACACTCAGTAAGGACAAAGTGATTTCCCTGCAAGGATCTGTCCTCATTTTTTAGTCAAGATTTTATGTGTACACCTATTTATAAACATAATTCTAGTAAGGTTGATATATTCATACAGCACTACTTAATGATAAACCTAGAGTATTTCATTAAATTTGACTAAGAAACAAGATGAAATAAAGACAAGTCTGCCTGCTTCTAATCCTTTTGACTGATTGCAAACTGCACCTACAGTCATTAACAGCCAGCGATGCATGAATACCACTGGGCTTGGCTGTAGGGTAACACAGCTGGCATTCCCAAAAGAAGCCTTGGATGTGCCCTCCAGATGTATTTGCATGTTGATGGATAGACTTGACTTCTCATGCACCTGTGAATGATCCCATCTGTCACTGTGGCAAATTAAACCATCCAAATCTTTTTCCCAAGTTGTCCCCAAATGCTCTGCCAAGAGGGCACACAGGAGTCTGAACACAGGCCAAGCGCAGGCCGCCTGCAAGGACAGCAGGATGCCCTGGGCTAAGCCTCTGAAGCCAGATGGAATCCAGAGGGCTCCCAGAGGCATGCAGACTGGGATCACTGGCTATAATGTGGGCATCCCAAGAGGGACTGCTCTTGTCAAACAATTCCCATGGGGAAACTGTGATCACTCCAGCTACCAAGACATCCAGTGGTAAATGCGGCCTTCTGTTAAATAACACCTGGTATCTCCCACACGTGTTTTTTACTTCTGGTTTACACTTAAGCAGGCCCAGAAGCCAGGCCAGAACACATGCAATGGAAACATGTGCACACCATGGCAAGAAAATCTCCGTTACTGCACTGTTATCACTCCTTCTTTGTGGGTTTTTTTTCCAGGTTTACCTATAAGCCCTTACTCCCCTCCTGCAGCACCAATCCTAAAGCTATACACACTATTTCATTCTGCTAGTTAGGAATCTTGATGGTGTGCTATCACATAATTACTATTGTTTCCTGATTAGCTATCATGTCTCAAAAGAAATACCACAAAACAAAAACAGGGGCAGTGTATTATGGTGTTCTTGTGGCTATGCCAGAAATTAGCAAAAGAAATACCTTACGTAATCTTTATATCATTCTTCTGTGCACTCATCGTGCTTGGAGAGCATGACTTCACCAAGGGAATATTTGTTGATCGGTAAGCATGGAACTACTTTGGAGTGAGCTTGTGATAGCTACAGTTACAGCCAATTATCCACATAGAAGGTCAAGTATTTAATAAGTGCCTGAAGTTTCTGTTTGCAGGTATTTGGTTGAACCACCCCAAAAGCTACTTTATATGCAAAAGGACAAAGGATTATTAATTACTCCTATAACTTGTATGCTATGCTGCCTTGGGCACTTCAAGGAGTGGATTTAGTGTATCTACTCATGTAATGGTGAAGCAGCTTCAGACCTGCTGAATCCTCTCCACACACCATAGAAGCTCGGATCCTGGGGTATGTTACCATTAGCAGGCTGCCATGGATCTCTTCTGAAGAGTTAACAACCTAAGGCTGAACCCACTTAACACTTTGAATCAAAGGTAATTATCAGACAAGATAGTGCAATACATCACCTGTACTAACAGATGCTGGTGCCTCAAAGTACCCAACTCAGGAAGCCTTTAAAGAAAAATTATCATCAGAGTGAAGTACTTAACAAAAAGAGAACAAGTTTCCACCCTGGGATGGTCATTTTTGTGCATCATACTGCTTGTCACAAAGGAAAAACTTCCCTCACAGGTAAATCTTTCTTCCTCTGAGACCAACCAAAAGACTAACAACAATTCAAAACAGAGGTAATGCATCCCCAGGGCAGCTCAGCAGAGGAGAATGGTTGTCTAGATGGAACAGTCTTGAAATGTAAAAGCACTGAGAATCAGTTTGCGCAATCATCAGAAATACTACTTTGGTGTAACCAAGAGAAAAGACTAGAGAGATTTATCTGCATTCCCTGCCCAATTTGTTTCTTGATATCTTTACAGCAGAGAACCCAGTGATCAGCATTCAGACCCTTATTGCCCCATGTAGCTTGGCTGAACTGTGAGCTACCACAAAGTCTCTTCTGATGTATAGTGTCTCCACTGATACTGCACTCACACAAGCACATTGCCAAACCTTGGGAGGCACAACTTACAGGTCTTTGTGCTGCAGGAATTTTTTCCACTCTAGGAATCTTCTCTAAGGGACTACACACATCATCTGTGCTAAGCATACTGGGGAAGGCACTGAAGTTAGAGAAACAGAGCAATTAAGCCTGTATCCTCAAGAAGTGTTTGGGGATCAGTCTAAGAGAATGGAGGTCCCAGATGTTTGCCTGCTGTATCACACATTTGCACTAAGCTCAGGGAAGAAGGTATTGTATGGACACAAAAAAACTCTCGGGGGAAGACCTAAGCGGGATCTTCTTTCAGTACAGTATACCCTCACTGTTCATAAAGCCAGCAAGCCAGAGGCATCAGCTTGATTATATATCCTGAAGTGTAGTATTTTTAGTTCTCAGTACAAAAATGTTCATTACTTCTGGAGATGGCTCTAAAACTATGCCCTGGAGAAATGGTGTGATTAACATAGAAAAGCACTCTCTAAAATCCTTGCAAGAAATTTCTTGGATTATAATACCGTCTTCATTTCTAGTAGTAACAAAGGATGATTGATGTATATTGCTTTAGCTGATGAAAATGTATAACATTATATTCCTTAGATAAGCATCCAAGATATTTTCAGACACTTTGAAACTGCAGTTACGTTTCAACAGAGCTGTGCCAACATATGCCAGCTAGGAACTAGCGCACACTGTATCTCTTCAGTAACTAGAAACGGATTGTACTTATTTTTCTGTCTCTTACAAATTAGTATGTAAATTTAGCAGTGATGACACGAGACAAAAATGACAGCTCTGCAAACTAGTGTCCTTTCATTTAAATTCAGGAGATCTAAAATGCAGCATTCACACCCTCTGCTTTGCACTCCTTAATGCTTGCTTCCAGAAGGCAAAACATCTGCACAGCAGCAACATAGAATCATAGGAGGTCCTGAGTTGGAAGAAACCCACAAGGATCTTCTAGTCCAACCCCAATATTCACACTGTGCATCTGAGGGCATTGTCCAAATGCTTTTGGAATATTGTTAGGCTTAGCACTGTGACTGCTTCTCTGGGGAGTTGTTCCAGTGTTCCACCACCCTCTGGGTGAAGAACCTTTCCCTAAAGTCCAACCTAACCCTCCCCTGGGACATCTTTATGCCATTCCCTCAGTCTAATCACCAGAGAGAAGAGATCAACTCCTGCTTCTCCTCCTTCTCACATGAGGAAGTTGTAGACCACAATGAGACTAAGGAAGCCTTAGTCTCCTCTCATCCAGGTTGAACAGACCAAGTGACTTTAGCCACTCCCCATATGACTTCTTCTCTAAAACCTTCACCAATTTGTGGCCCTCCTCTGGACACTCTCCAGTAGCTTCATTCCCTTTTTAATACTGTGGTGCACACAGCACTCAAGGTGGGGCTGCACCAGAGCAGAGTAGGACAGGACAATCACCTTCCAGATGGCAATGCCTTGCTTGATGCAGAGCCCAGGACACAGCTGGTCCTCTTGGCTGCCAGGGCAGTCTGTTGGCTCATATTCAACTTGCCTTCAACCAGAACTCCAGATCCCTTTCTGCAAGGCTGCTCTCCAGCCTCTTGCTCCCCAGTCTGTCTGTACACCCAGGTTGCTGTGTCCCAGGTGTAAAATCCAGCCCTTGCCCTTATTAAACTTCATGTGGCTGGTGATTGCCCAGCTCTCTAATTCATGGAGATACTCTGCAGGGCCTCTCTGCCCTCAAGAGCATCAACAATTTCCTCTCAGCAGTCTGCATGTTAACACCTCTTCTGAGGTGTTAACCAGAGGACAGGTTTTGTGATGTGAACAAATTGTTGGGTAATGGAATGAGGACAAAGTTAGATAGTGATCACCTTTGAGCACTTTTTTCTACTCTGATAGCCGTGCTTGTGCAATAGCCACACTCTTAGACTGAAAGGGAATAACCAGAATTACACTTTTTATCCATCAGCAATGAGCAGAGAAGGGAAATAATATCACTAGCACAGGTCAGGAAGCAGCTATGAGAAAGTAAAAATTTTCATTGATGCATCTCATTACCAATTCAGTTTCCTGAGAACCTAATTGAATTGAACTGAATCTGCCACTGTCTGGCTGCATTTCTTTAGTCAGTTATGGTGCTAACATCAACATGAATACACCTTCTTCTTTAATGGTCTTTCTAGAAGGAGGAGTAGAAATAAGTATGATACTGTTTGTCTGGGCCTTCTCACAACTCAAATTAAAAAAAAAAAAAGATTCCACTATTCAGTTCCCATGGTAAGGTCTTGGTAGTGAGGGTGCTACAGGGGTGACTTCTCCAAGACAGGTTTGCTGCTGGCCAAGGCTAAGCCCATCATCAATTGTGGTAGTGCCTCTGGATAACATAGTTAAGGAGGGATAAGTAAATCTCTGCAGCAGCCAGAGGAGAGGAGTGAGAATACGTGAGAGCAACAACTCTTCATGGACCAAGGTCAGTGCAGAAGGAGGGGTAGGAGGGGTTCCAGGCACCAGAGCAGCAGGTCCCCTGCAGCCCATGGTGGAGCCCATGCTGAGGTAGGCTGCCCCTGTGTGGCCCATTGAGGTCCACGTTGGAGTAGGAGGATGCCCAAAGAAGGCTGTGACACCATGGGAAGCTTGCACTGAAACAGGCTCCTGGCAGGACCTGGGGACCCATGGAGAGAGACAAACTCACAGTGGACCAGGTTTTCCGGCAGGACTAGGGATCCTGTTGGGGGCCCATACCACCCTCACAGTATAATATTTCTCCCTCGTATCTAATCTAACTCTCCCCTCTTTCAGTTTAAAACCATTCTCCCTCATCCTATCCCTGCAATTCCTGACAAAGAGCCCCACCCCAGCTTTCCTGTAGCCCCCTCTAAGTACTGTAAGGCCGCTGAGGGGTCTCCTTGCAACATTGTTTGATCTAGGCTGAACAACCGCAAATCTCTCAGCTTGTTCTCATGGCAGAAGTGCTTCAGAACCCTGATCACCTTTGTGGCCTCCACTGGACTCACTCTAACAGATTCATGTCCTTCCTGTCCTGGGGACTCCAGAACTGAACACAGGACTTCAGGTGGAGTCTCACAAGAGCAGAGGGATAGAATCCTCTCCTTTGACCCTCTGGTCACACTCCTTTTGATGCAGCCCAGGATAATGTTGGTTTTCTGGGCTACGTGTGCCTGTCACCAGCTCATGTTGAGCTTCTCCACCGGCACCCCCCGAAGTCCTTCTTCTCAGGGCTTCTCTCGATCTAGTCTAACAGCAGAAAACCCCACCTTCACAAAAGATGAGAAAATTCTGCCTAGTGAGTAAAAGTGAGCCATGAAAATGGTTTCCTCACCACACCCCTGTCTCTCCCTGTCATGGTATTTAGCCTGGTCAAGACTTTAAGTGGTGAAGTAGAAACAAATAATTCCAAAATCCTCTCTCAGCTGATATTCCAAGTGACATCTGCGTTTATGCAGCCTGAAACAGCTAAATGGTTTTTGCTTTCTCCACAGTGTACTGCATAGTGATGCCATAAGAAGGGCCTGCCTGCCTAATGCCCAATACTCCCAGGTATTTGCTCAGACTGGTCAGCAGTTTGTTAGCACTAATGTATGCATTGTACATTCACACCCACTGGATTAGGTTGCTATTTAGATAAGCGAGCCACATTTTTGCAGAGAAGGAAGGAGAATGTGCCATGTGCCAGCATTAATGAGTTAATTAAATTAGAAAAATTCCAATGCAGGAACCTAAAATGCTTAGATAAGTAGAATACTATGGGAATTACAAGGCAGCTAACACAGCACTGCTCTGCCATTCTGACTACACATCTAGATATTCTAACTGGCTTTGGAAAAAACCATTAAAACAAGACATGTCAAGTCAGTCAGAAAATATCTAGATAGAAAAAGACTCTTTCCTAGTCCTCTTATTTTGTTTTCCTGTGGGATAATTAATTTTAATACACCTCAAATTCCTTGCAACCTCTAAAACTGTTCCAAAGGTTATTGGAGCTGTACTGGCAAGTGCACAGAGCCAGCTGTGCCCTGCAAGTTATTTTGTGATCGAAACCACTCCCTAACCCAGTGATCCTCTAGTTCTGGTTAAAAATTGTCCAGTGGTCATTCACAAGGTCATGATAAAGTACCCTCAAGGAACTGTGGGAAGGCCTGAAGCTAGACAAGGAACTTTCCCATCTTTGTTGTGACAACACTGACACACAGCAGTCTACAGAGAAGCTGAGGGTTAACTAATTTGAGAGCCAAATGTGGATCTCTTGCCCTTACCCATCCCTTGAAAGGGAATCTGTGGAGCACATAGGATGGTCTCATGCAATATGTCAGTAAAGAGCAGACTCTTAGGACAATGTTCTAGAAAAACAGCATTTGAAATAAAGGGTCTCAGCTACTAAATTCCACCCTGTTTCAACCATGGTTTTCTAAATACATTTATGCTTTCTTCATGCAGGATAATCTTCCATTAATTCAGCAAGCTAAACAGCAAGCAAAGCTTTCTATAGCGTTGCTTCTAGGATTTAAATAAGTTAAGATTCAGGGCTTAAATCTAGCAAACCTATCAGTGTGCTCAAAATAATACCAGGAATTTCAATAAATCAGAAAATAAAGAATATGGCATTAAAGATGTTATTACTACGACAGCTGTCAAGATGAATTGCATGAGAAGCATTTAAAGGATTTATATCTCAGTATCTCACCAGGTTAATTAAATGGATGCATGCATTCATTTAAGAGGATAAGGTGGGTTGCCGTGACAAAAAAAGAGAGGGCACAAGATTACGTTCTTTCAGCATTAACTTGAACAGGTTGAACCAATATCATTTCCGTACTCTGTAATAAGCATGATTCATCCATTGCCATTTTCAGCTCTAATTTTCTTTCTGGCCAAAAAAGACTGTGAACATTTATAGAGTAACATCATCAGAGCTTTAACCTTTTCAATGTTTTCTGTTTGGATTGGCTGTCCATTTTTATCATGGGGTTCCAGGGCCACACTTCAAGGAGGAGAAGAATTGCCAGTAAATTACACCAAAGAATGCTGGAAAGGTCAAAGGATTACCCTCCCCTGTTTGGTTTTACGGGACATATGAAGCATTAATATCATGCGATAAAATTATTGAGACAAAAATGATGAAGGATGAGCAGAAAGAAAGCATGAATCGGTTGTCAGGATAGCAACCGATCAGTGTGGAAGAGAAAGACATATTGCAGCGTTATCAACATTTAAAAAAATAGATTATGACAATGGTGTTTGTGTGTACTTATTTTCTGCACTGAAATCAAACCCTTCTGAGTGTTTTAAGACCTGTAGCCAAGAAAAGGACATCCAAGCAAAACTGAGGCTATTCAGGCTAAAGGAAACATTAGATCCAAAGGTCCCTTTTCTTGGGTGAGTTTCTAACCTTTCATTATTATATTTTTTTTATTAGTATATATTAATATAAATTATGTGATAGAGGTTATTGTATGGTAAAGATGGATTGCCTTAAGAATTGAACCTTTTCCAGTAAAGTTTTGCAATTTAGGCTATTAGTCTGCAGAAGACGTGGTCTCAACACAGCTATAGCACCAGCTTCCTCTGGGGCTTCAACACACATTTGGTCAGGAACAGGCATTTCCAGGCACCTGGAGAAGTTGAACTCCAGGACCTGAGAAAATTTCACTAGTGGAACTGCTTCTATTCAGACACCTAGAGGGCTACATGAAGATATTGAGATTCAAAACCAAATGTTCCATTTATATCCCAATAAAGACAGCTCTGGCATTTTGTGGCTTATGGCTGGTAAATATGAAATACTGGATGGAACTTCAGTAATCGAGTACATCGTTATTAGAGCTGGTTGTTTCCCATAGAGAGGCAAACAGGAATCTCATCAGGTTTTAAATCCTGAACTAAGAATCTTTACCAGAGGCTTAAGAGACCAAGAAAGATAACTTATTAAATTCATGTGTGCTCATCTAATATGTTGCCATGTTTAAAAAATACATATGCAATTAGATCAACATCTGAATCTATCTGACAGCCCACTAACTGGAGGGAAGAATTTAAATAATACAGACAATTTTCCTACAGATCACTAGGCTTGATTTGTGTTTCCTTCTCATTTTTCTTTCATAGGTGTAAATCAAAGCACTAGTCAAGAAAGTCCATGGATTTCAAACCTCAATGCAAGAGCTATATGGGGGTCTCTGCTGGAAGCACTGGTACATTATCAACTCAATTTTTCAAACTAGAACCAGGAGCTTGTGAAATGTGCCTAACGATCCCTTCTTCTTTGAGAAAGATGCATTCCAGTCAGCATCTCTTTGGCCAGCCCATCTGTCCTAACCACAGTCCCAGGGGACCACTAAAACACATCAGTTCTTTGTGCATGCTCCACCCCATCCACCTGCACTGCTAAAAGGGAGGATGGCTGTAGTGGTCACAGAGTGGGTCAGTGATCTGAATGCAAGCCCCTCAGACACCAGAGACTGAATATACTTAGGAGCTTCTCATCACTAGTGCCTCTCATTTCTCATTAACTCATTTTGCAGTTTGTGTACAATATTTTGCTACAAACCTTTTCCAACAGTACATTTTGGTGAATGGAAGCAGTTTCATGAAATGAAGCGTCCCCAATGAATGCTACTCGTTTTGATCCTCCACAGCAGCAGAGATTAAAGGAATGACAGATCATTTATTTACTGATTTATTCTATCTAATGGTTATGAGGAACTGTTAAAACCATCTTAAATTAGTGGTAGCACTCAGACATCTGGTTTTACTCAACAGAGTACTGGGTAACACTTCAAAATGTTCACGTGGCTCAAAGGAAAACTCTCTATATAAAGTAAATCTTGTAAAACTATTCCCTCAGTTACCAGGAACATCTTTAGCACCCAGCTCTGCACATCTTCCTTAGATAACCAAAGTAATTTGCATCAGAGGGAATATTTCAACATCTAGACTGCAGAATTTGTTTCTAATGAATCTGGGGCTTTGTGGGTTGTAACATGCTGTCTCACATTTCACCTTGCTGTACAGACACTCCCAGTGGGCCAGGGCCTATCCTTACATTACAGGCAATAACTTTATAATGAAGGTATTAGTTCAATAACAGATAGAAAAAGAAGCTGAATCTAGCCCATAATCCCTTTGCCCTATGAAAAATAAGGGAAGATAAGGTACAGTGAAATGTCATTCCTCCATGATCCATGAAGAGGGTAACTGAGAAAAGGCTCAACTCATCTATTTGCATAAACTGAGAAGAGTTCCGCCACCCCACCACGACTGAAGTCCACTCTGGGGAAGAACAAGAAGGTGCCGATCTCTTCCAGCACCACCCAAACCAAACCCGAGCCAATGATTTGACAGGATGGACGGCAGTAAGGCGATGAAGCAAGAACAAGCAGCCTCATTAGCTTGAGCAGCTCCAGATCCTTACTACATGGAATACAGTTCATGTATTTTATCAGAAAATTTCTTAATATATTCTCATTTTGCTGACTTTCACTGAGTCCTACAGCTGCAGCTCTTTGGACTCTGCAGTCACCTCTGTTTGCTGCTACAGCCAAGACATGTTAAAGAGATGCAATACTGGAGCTGAATTTGGAGGTGCCAGAACTAACATAGCTCCTGTAAGGATGGGCACTGAAATCCTTCAGCTGGCTCTCCAGCTGTTCAGCCTTCACAGAAGTTAGAAGTCTACTCTAATTTCAGCCAACTTAACATCATCCGAGGTTCAGACCCAAAGGAATTCAGCTCCAGCATTCCCAAACACACTTCACTGACATCTCTCCTTCAAACTTGTGCTCACAATAGAAAGGCGACAGGGTGCAACTCAGCTCTACCACTTCAGTTTTGTTGTTGATGTATTCCCCATACATCAATGGGTACATATAAAGAAAAACTCCAGAGATCGCCCAAGCTAAATCAAATTCACTTTATTCTTACATGACAGGGCATGTACGACTGTGGGATATCGAGGACATAAAATTGAAAGGAACAGATGCACATTGATTAAACTCCATCTTCAGCTTATGGTCAAGAAAACTTACAAAAATGTTAAAAATGAAAGATGTTCTGTCCTTTTCTGTATTTCCTGAGATCATAACAGAACACTGAGCAGTGCTGGCATACGGAACAGCCCTTCACCTCTTTTCTCTGCAATTGTAGAGCAATCTCATCTCACAATCTAAAATCAGTTCTGGGCCAAAAGGATATAGACAAACTTGATGGAACTCAGACAACAGCAGCAAAAACAATTAAAGTATTGACTTCGTGGGAAATGATTAACAAGTTCCTTCATAGTAGTTTCAAACAATGACAGAGGAGGCTAAAATGGGAAAGAACAACCATCTACGCAAGTTTGAGGGACGCATACCAACACTAGAGACAGTTAGGAATCGATTAGGTTATTGACAACAGACTGAAAAGAAATAAAGAGGGGAAAATGATGCTGAGTATCAGAAGAAATTACCTGAAGTGAAATCTAATACAGATTGATTCCCAGAGAATGAAAGGAACACTTGTCATATGAAAAAATAAGGCAGGATGAAGTGCAATCAAATGCACTGCAAGAGACGGTGCAGCCATGAATGAGTTGTCTGAAGACCCTGATGGGGAAGAAAAGAGCCCTGTCTCCCTGTCTTCTCAGAATGTCTGAGAGAGGTTGATTCATATTAGAGGCAATTAGAGTGAAAGGGCTTTTACTCTGGGAATAAAAGAAGAGCCCCTCCACGTTCCCTGCTGTGCAGTCAGTGGCCAGCAGTGCTTACTCCAGTTTCTCAGGGGGAAGACCGGCTGTCACACACTGATTTCTAATTTTTCCACCTCTCAGGAACTTAATAAAAATGTAGATTAAAAAACACTCATTAATTTCCTGCTTAAAAGGCTCATAAGTCTCCTATGTTTTATACCATTCTACCAGTCCTTAACTCATTTGCACTCAGTCCTGCCAAGTGAAATGAGAGAGAACACCTAGTATCCCATCATAGCTAATAATCCAGTACATTGGGATCATGGATACAGTACTATCCAGAAGATATTAGAAAGAGAGGAGGCATACCATTACCATTCTCCAGTCTCTCTCAAGCATCTACCTGTTTAGAATGCAAAGTAAATATCATCAAACTACCAAAAGTAGCGCAAAAAAAAATAAATCTGACATTTCAGAAGTTCATCATTCACTAAAATCTGAAACATATTTTTGCTTGCAGTAACAGCAGTTGGGTTGATGCAAGGTTATTCTTCCACTTTCTTATAGAAATGATGTTAATGCTTCAAATGGGATCTTTTTTTCTCTTAGATAATTTCTTGGAAGTAAAGCCATGTAGGTTTAGATAAAGCTTTTAAGATAATAGTTTTTGCACCTCCAGTCATGGAACAACTGAAGTTATTCAATATTACTGTTTACCTTGAATTTTGGTGGGGAAAAGCATAATTTTTAGTGGGGAAGGGGAAAGCATTAACATGCTCACACTTTCTAAATGATCCACTTTGAATTTTAAAGTGCAATTTGAGATTAAATATAAGCTTTTAAAGTATTTTGTTCTACATAAATGTTATTAATTTGGAGGGGGTCAAAAATGGTTTCAGACATAAGCAAGGATGAAAGAAAGTGTAGTTGGTTCATCTCAGGTAAGCTCTAAGTGTTTGCCTATACTTTGAGTTGGATCCCTGCTCATGAGTGGGTGGTTTAGGTGGATTCACTGACTTCCACTGTCTCAATTTCTCCACTATACTGTGAAGATAATGTATAGTATATGTAAGTGCCATTTACAGAATAATACCTCTTTGTCAAAGTCTTTAGTAGTAAAACTTTCTACTAGTGCTGCTGCCCTATGTATTAGCTCTTCTATCTACCAGATGTGTACATCACTGTGCATCCAAACAGGGGAATGATTCTCCAAATTCTGTGTGATGCAGCAGAAGACACTCAGTTCTCATTCATCTCTTGACTATTCTGTCAAAATGAATCTGACTGTAGAAATGCACCTGGGACAGAATTAAAACCAACAAAAAGCAGCTATGTAGACAATGAGCCAGATATCCTCAATTCCTTCCAGGAAGCATTAAAGCAGCACTTACATTAAAAGATTTAGAATGGGTTCCCTTTTTGCTGTAATGGTTGAGGGGCTTAAGTAGGATGCTGCAGCCTTCAGTGCTGTTCACCTTTGGTTTTCTCTTTTGTGTGATGTTACCTGGAGCAACTGGAGAGAACAGAACCTCTGAATGGGACTCCAGGAAGGGAAAGAGGAAAGAAAGAAGAAAGCCAGGTGGAGGTCTTCATGGGACTTCTTGCCCATTGGTGTGTCCTAAATCCACAAGAAGGTGTCATATCCTTTCTGTCTTCTTAACCTCTGCTTTACCTCATGCCTGGGTGAGCCACCCCATCTCAGCAAAGCATGGCGGGACCTAAGGGGATCCAGCCTCCTTCTGCTGCTGGTTAAGTGAGACACCTCAGCGGGGGTAGGGAGCTCTCAAATATGCTCCTCAGAGTTATAAGTTCTTGAACAATGCATCCAAGCTCAGGATCCCCCTGTAATGCACATGATCCAAACATGGAGTCCAGGTGGAACAACAGCCAATAGCCAGTGGGTGAAAGAGAGACTCTAGGGCTTTACTAGGGAGACAGGATCCTTCCGTAGGGTCAAATCCCTGCCAAGAGCAAGGAAAACATTTCCTAGGGTTTGTGGTATAGACCTGCCTCTGCATTTTCACTCTGCCCATGGCTGTGCACCTGATGAACAATTCCTTTCTCGAGACTGTGCTGAGAACTATCATCTAGTCAATAAATTCTTATCAATGTCTGTTTAAAGCTTTTTCTTGTGGCAGGAGATTTTTGCGGTAATCAAGAAGAAAAGCAATTTACTTGATTAAAGATTGGTAAATATAAATGACAGAAAAGGTTTCCTATGAACATCGTGATATATTCCTGATCAATAACACCATGACAGAATTGCAGCTTAAGGGAAGGAAGTTATTAGTTTTAGGAAAGGCACATAATTAAATACAAGTCTACAGATTCTCAAGCAGAGAGACAAGGATGACAGCCAACCTGAGACTTTGTAGACTGTGCTACTGTTGTTTCTTCAGTTCATTTTGTGCTGTCTTTCATTTACTTGTGCAACCTTAAAATAAAGATGAAGATCTTACTCTCAAACATTAGGGCTAACAGCCAGTGACACAACAGAGTTGTTTATTAAAATCTTAGACTAGGTTTCACTTTAATGCTTTCTTGCAGTAGCAGTGGCTGTTAAAAATCCTTAATGACTTAGCCAAACTTTTGTAATTTCTAATTGTTTCTCATGTGCAACTGCAAAGAGCACCTAGGCCTTCTACCCCCACAATGATATGAGGATTGGAGACATCTGATTATTAGTCACTGGGATTTTATCCTTTCACCTCCAGATCAGCATTTCAAACTCAGGTAAGGTTGGCATTGAATAAAAGTCATTTCTATCAGCTGGCTGTCCAGTGACCTCTATGAAATATTACAATTTGGTAGTGGACAAAGTGTCTATATAATTAAAATACACTTTGGAAGCATAGTTGGCACCCTGGAGTTTTCTTATCACTGATATATAAACCGCTTCCCCCAGCTCATGAATAGAAAATATTCAGGAGCACTGAGATGTCATTTAAAACCAAGGTGGATACAGTGTTCTTTGTTACTACCACAAACAAAGTACCTCTGTTTGTAAAGCAGTTTTGGGTCCTCAGACAAATGATATTGTGCACTGCAAAGATTATTATTCAGGCTAATAAAACTCAAGAATTAGAAGTAAAGGATTAATTTAGAAACTGATGAAGACCTAGAGCTCTGCAGGATATACTGCAAAATCTCACAGTTGGCACTGTGTGGCTGTAAAGAGGATATAGTTCCATATAGTATCGACAAAGGAGAATCACACAAGACATTCCCACAGATTCACAAATCTACATTAATTGAGTCAATATCCCCAGACATTCACACAGAATTTGACTATTTTTGGTTGCCAGAAGTACAAGAAGAGTTTTGATAGGAGAAGGTATGGCCAGTATCAATATGACGTGGTTTCTCAGACAGGAATCAAGGCAACAGTTCTATGTTTGAGCAGGATTTGCAGGATAGGCAAGGGAAACAGCACAATATTTTATGGCATTTGAATAATCAAGCAAATAATTCAAGCCTCAAACCTTTAATCTGTTTCTCTTCTTAACCCAAATGGAAGTTTTGTCAGAGAATATGTGAGAAAACGCTCCCCATCAACTTTGCTTTCTTCTTACACTAATACTGAACCAGGCAAGGCAGAACACTTCAGGCTGAGGCCCCATGACAGATGCAGCTTTGTAGAAGTGTGGGATGTTCAGAAACTATCATGGAAATCTATGTGGATTTGCCAGTGACTCACATATGCATCAATGAAAGCAGTAAGGAAAATGTTATATGGAATGTAAATACTAGGTAAGGACATTTAAATGCAAGTCAGTCCCCAGTAGTGAAAACACATGTGCAAGATGTTTCACCTCTCTGAAGCAGAACTGACCTCATTCAGGACATTAAAAAGTTAGTAAGAAAATAAAAGAACAGTTGCTAAGCTTGGCACTGTTGTGCTGTTGGAGGAGTGCAGATCCACCCAAGAAAAGCATCTTTATGTCAATGTGGGAGCACACCAGAGATGAGTTAGCTGAAGAATCAAGTAACCTTAATTTTGTGAGAAGGTGAAAATTAAAAAGAACTACACAAAAAAAAAAACCCAAGCAAACCCTAAGTGTTCTAATGACCCTACTAGAGACCTACCAGGTCCTAATAGGGAAATTCTACTACAATTTTTCTCCTACTAGGGATTTTTTTAATAAAACTCATTTCCTCAGCCACTAATTTCTTCTGCCAGTGGCAGCTGAAGTATAGGGACAAAATTACTGCTAAGCAAATCTCAGCATTTACCCCTCCAGTCTCCATTCATACGCATTAAGGTTAGTTTGCTTTGTACATACATTTCAGAAAGAATGGTTAAAAGGAAGAGGAAAAACAGGAATGTGTGGAATCAAAGCGAGTATTCACACATCCGTTTTTAACACGCTTCTGTCACGTGCAGAAGAGTGTCTATAAACGTCTCAAACTGAACCACAACCCCAAAAAGTTAAAAACTGAAGACAACCACTGTTAACAAACTGCAGATGCATGAGACTCATCCAGAAAGACCTCACAAATCAGCAATGGGGGTAAGAGAGACCAAATCATGCAGAAACTATTTAATCAATGAGTAAAGACAATTATAACATCTGTTAATCTTTTGTGTAGGTTATAATTAGATGCTGCGGAGGAGTAGCCTTTAAGGGGGAGGCAGGGAATCCTTTAACATCTGCTAGAAGGGCAAACATTGAGCAATAAATGACTTTAAATGCAATCAGCAAAATGAGAGCTGCACAGAGTTCACAAAAGGCCTGTATAAAAGATTGAGGATAACAAAATATTTTGCCAAAGGTCAGCTCCTGCAGCACTAGAGCCTGAATAATGACTGCTGGTTTAGATGCCATATCAAAAACAAACGTGATTGTACCTCTGAAAAACAATTCTTTTCTCATTTGTGTCATTATAGCAAAAGCACATGCTGCTGCTGTATATCACGTCAGCTTAATGACTTATTAGGGCTGTATCTATCAACCTTGAACAGTTTAGAATAAACCAGTAGGTATGATGTATTTCAAAGACCAGAATTCAGTTTAATTAGACTGACACAGACTGTGCTGTACTGTAGAAGTGATGTGATTCTGATTTTAAATAATTAATCATTCAGTAGCTTCTAGAAAGTCCAATTATTTACTCATTTTGCCCTTGAAAACAACCATATGCTTCAGGCTGTTGCTCACTGAAAATCTGAGACCAAGAGGGAGTTATTTTATCCAGTTTAACATGGCCCTCTGCTGGTAAAATAACCCCCCAAAATCTTATCACTACAAACCATTTTGTCAGATCATTTCAGAGCCACTGAGAAGATCCTACATTTTATAGTCAAGTTACACCTAATCTTAAAAGATAGCAGCATAGATTGGAGCTTTAGGAATTTGCATAAATTAAGCCATCACTTAAACTATCTGGTAGTTCCCTTCCCAAGAGCACTGCTGCCTTTCACCCAGCAGAGTCAGCTCTGGCCATCACAGAGCACCAAAGGAAAAAAAAGCCAAGTGCTCATATCTGATGGAGTAAGTCACTGTAGAAGCAAATGCAATCCTTTTACTTGTGTCAAGTTGTGCTGTATTCCTCAAGGAGTGTCACTTGTTCCCGACAGGATCAATGCACACATGTGATTTCAGTTTGCACAATTAGGTAATACTTGGTACAGGCAAAGCAAGCACAATATAGTCCAGCTGCAAAAAGAATTCTATTCAAAATACAAAAGCTAACTACCACCAAAAAGCAACTTCACTGCAAAAGAACTCCTGCTCCCTTCTTTTCTCCACCATTACTGAAAATCCAAGTGGTGATTCAACATAGCTTCAATCAAAGAGAAGCAGACAATGAAATTTGCCTCTGTTGTCGCATGCATTAATTAACTCTTCCTATTTCTATTATGTCTGAGCAACAAAGAAACAAAAGGATACAGTAAACTGTTGAATTTAACAATTTAGATAACGATTAATTATAATAATCAATTAGTGCTGTCAAAGAAAGTAATTTGTGACATGTATTTGATTCCACACAGCCCTATTGTGCACACGTGCTTGTTTGGCTCTAGGAAACAAATAGTGTTGTCCTGTGGAAGGCTTATCAAACACATAGTGTAACTGTAGGGTTTGTTCTAATACTAATAGATCATTTTTAATCAACATACATTTTATCCACTCCTTTACAACCCAGCCTGCTTTTCAGGGTCTGCATTGTTCAGGGCTCACAGATGATGTTACTGCCAGTTTCCAGAAGCCTCTGCTGCTGGAAAAAAAACACGTTTATGGGATCCACCTGAATGCCAGTCAATGGAATCATAAAAGATTCCAAGTATTTTTCACATAATAGCTATCTAACTTTTCATCCCCAAAACATCATGACTAATTTATGTAACCATTGGGGAACACCTAATGTAATTCAGGTTTCTGCATGCTACATGAGCGGTTTCATGAGACAGCACAGAACAGAGCATTACAAGTGTTAATGGTTCATGTTCTATTTACATTGTACATTTATCCTGTTTTAGTAATAAAGCTGCATATTACGTGCTGTAACTTCCAAAGGCATTCTGGCAGCTTTGGCTTGGATTTTTCTTCAGCAAAACTCCAGTCCTGCCAGGAGCTGAACAAGTGCAGAACCGCACGGGAGCTGCAGAGCATCGCGCCGCATTTGGCCCTGGCTGCGCTGTGCAAAGCTCCTCAGCCAACTGTGCTTCCCTTTGGCACCTTTGTTCTGTGGCTTTTATCCCAACCTCAGCCCTGCTTGTCAGATGATGACAGGCTGGAGCCTGCACTTATTCTGTTTCTTTTCAGATGGCAAGAAAGCCCAAAGAATTGACACTCTGCTGGCAATTGTCCCTTTTAATGCCACCCCAGAATGTTATCAGATTATACACTGTATCCTTGGGCAGATTTCTCAGACCCAGGGCAAATTCATCCAAGGTATCCCTCTACTGAAAAGTCAGTTTGCTCTATTTGCCTCATTGGAATCTAAGAAATAAAATGTAAGTGTGGGAAGCAAAACATGAGAGAGGAAAATTAAAATCAAATGTCTCCAGGCTCATCACGTTTTGAGAGTCTGCTTCTGCTCTTAAGGTAATTAGCTGAAGATTTGCTCTTGTCTGAAGTGGAAGTTGAATTGTACCCTAACACTTTATATTTACTGGGAAAGGATTTCTACTTTTTTAAATCTAAGCCTCTAAGCACTTATACACAACTCATGCACAAGAACAATAGCAGAGAAGTCCATGAAGATTTCTTAAGAAGTAGTAAAATTCACATTAGTAAGATTAGGACTTGCACTTAAAATTAATTTCAGTGAGAAATGTAAGTGAGACCTGGACAATATTTTTTAAACTTGCTTTGTTCTAATTATTTCAAAGATTTTTGTAGGCATTTGCCAATGGGATACCTGAATGCTTTTGCAAGTGTAAACACCCTTATTGGTTCACGGCCGTGGTAGATCACCACTGCTGGCCACAAGGTGCCAGAGGAGAGGAGAGATTGTCTTGCTGGCATCAGTGTGGTAGGGATCAAACCACCCAGCCTCAAACCCATTCCTTCTCCCCAGGGAAAGGCTCTGTCACAATTCTCTGTTCTCCACTCTTGCAGGCAGTGGAAGCTTCCAAGCTAGAAAAAGGCCTTTTAAAGAACACATCAGCTTTTCTTTAATGCTCTTACTTAAGAAGGAGGATGAACACCTAAAGAATGAAAACTTTGTGCTCTTCTTTAAGTGCCTGCTTAAAACCTCCAAGGCCTTTACCATTCACATAGCATCAACACAGAGCTACAGTTAGGGTTTGTTTGGTGTTTTCTCCCCAGGAGAATGTGCTTCAGTTCCAAAGGCAGAACAAGGGCTTCTAAAATGCACAATACCTTGACGTGCCAAGCCACATTATAACATCAAGAGATGCAGGTTCTGATCTACTATAAACAGGGTCACTTGAGAGGGCCATCTGTAGTTGTAGCCACACAAACCTCAAGGGAAGCCCCAAAAATCAGTTGATGTGTAGGACTTGTAAACAAAGTCAGTAGCAAGAAAATCAGAATAGAATTGATAGTGCTAATAATTGAAAAGGATTCTTCCAGTTCCTATGTGACTGATTGGTACTGACTTACTGTCATATACCTAATCATAGTTTTTGTGATTTCACTCTTTGGAAAAGTGCTTTGTCTCCACAAAGACAGCTCATTAAAGAGAGGTAAACAGCAATAAAGGAGTTCCTCATACACAGTACCATGACCAGGTTACTGCCTGGAAAAAGCCACTGTGACTGAAATTGCAGTAATTTAGAATGAGCTTCTGGTGAAGGACTGAAACAAGAAAGAGGAGACTTGGGGTTTGTTACCAGCTTCTGAAGAAGGTAAACTAAGTTTCAATAAGTCACAGCAATGGGCCAGTTTCCCCTTCTGTAAAATGGAAGTAATTCCATGACAATCACAGCTAGTTGTCCTGAAAATAAGTTAACCACTGTTCAAAAACACTGTTCTGTCCCACAAACAGCAGGCAGTACAGAAACAGCTTTTTCACAGCAGTTTCCAGTGTACTAGCTTCTCTGCTCTGATGTCCCAGGATTTATTGGATTTCTAACATAAACAGTCAGAAAAATTACTCTTTCTCACATAACTGACAACTCATTTCAATAGATTTCAAAGCACTCTAGGATGTTTTATTTTAAACTTATATACCCCTACAACCTGAACAGGGGCTAGAAGTAAAATTATACAAGTTTTACTTTAAATCAATGCCTACATAAGGAGCAAAACAATTTTTAAAGAAAACTGTACTAAAAACTGGAAGGTATTTACATTAAAAATTCAAATTAATTTTAAATTATTTTAATAATTTTAATAATTTTAATTTAAAATTATAAAAGAACAATCTTAAGAGACTAGATTGCATTCAGATACTGACAGTACCCACAAGATTTTAAGAATCTTACAGTTTCCTCACTTAAATTAAGAGACAGCCACTTCAGTGTAATATCAGCAAACAAAAGCCAGAATCAAGTTTTCATTTGTCCTTTAATCTGTTTCTCAGATGTGTGCCTGCAATTACTCCTAACAACTACCTACTTGCTGCTCTTTTAATTAAAGCAAAACTACAAATAGCAATGCTGACACACTCCTAGAGAAAATAAGCTTTACAGAGATGATAAAAAACACCAAAAGTCTTACTTGCAGCAGTTCAGTCAAAATATGCCAGCCCTGGAGAACTCAGAACCGTAAGAAGCCTTTGCAGTCCAGAAATTCTCTTGAGTTTATCCAGTGTTTATTTACCAAGCTTTAAAAGTCTGTGGTCAGAAGAACAGAGTTAGCTTTCTGCACCATCCACAGCACTACTGAAGTCCTCCAGTAAGAGCAGACATGAAGTTTGCTGATAGTTGGGTTTGCTGCTGCTATGTAGTTGCTCAGTACTTGTAAATACAAGCTCTGTGGACAAAGTCCCAAATGACATCACAGGCAGCTGCTTATTGTTGAGTCTTTATTAACCGACTGTCAAAAAAGAAAAGCAAAGAGGAAAGAAAAGCACAAACTATCTTCCCTGCAGCACAATTTGCATCTTAGTAGGAGTTGCAGTGCTACACATATAAATACTTCTGTTTACCCAACTGATGTTTTCTTAAAATGAATTAGCACTGTTTGCAGGGAAAGCAGAAAAGTAAGAACAACTTAAAAGAAAGAATGCAGAGCAAAAAAGAAAAATTAAAAATCCCAGCCATGCCTTTTTCAGCATTTATCCCTGCATTCTCCTAATTCTTTTGTTTATTTGGAACTATGTCACTAGGGGTGCAGATCTGCATGGATTTTAAAGCACAGAGTACAGGACCCCAGTAAATTGCAATGAAAGTTTCAAATTATTTCTACTTTTAAAAGTTACAGAATCACAAGCTATGATCTTTGCAAGATTTAAGAAAGCTCAGCTTCAGTTAAAGTGTTTTGAAGACAACTCTCTCACTCTCCAAAGACAAAAATATAAGAAATGAAGAAACACCATGAAACATAGTTATTCTTTAGGTGTGAAGGGCATAAATACTGACCTTTCCTTCTCAGAGGCGGAGGTCCAAGGCTAAGCAGTGCTTTGGAGCTGAAACACCCACTCAGTTCCCAGCAAGGCTCGGGGTACTCACTTGAGAACTAGTGCAGCTACTAATCTGAATCTGTCCTCTGTCATTGAGCATTCCTGCTGAAAGAGAGGGGCTGGGACTCTGTGCCTTGATTTCTCTGAAGTCGATCCTTTCAAGTCCAAACTTCAAACACCAGAAGGGTACCACCAAGGCTTGTGACAGACTAAGGTCTGCTGTCTGTGCGCTCTTCTACGCGAAGAGATTCAATATTGGGAAACACCTGGCCACTTGCATCCAAACACCCCTGACTGCACATTCCACAAACAACAAAACAACTGAAACTTGAGCTCAGTGATGAGCTGAAGCCAAGTTTTTACCATGGTTTTAATTGCTACACAGAAAAGCATCAACCCAAATTCTGCCTGTATTTATAGAAAGCAAATTGACCTTGGGGTCAGATCCCCAGCTGATGGAAATCAAGCTAGATGAAGTGACACTGAACAACAGCAGTCAGGACCAGCAGAAGATCTTACTTCTGCCTGCAAAGGTGCTATTAGAAAAATTAGCGTGACCTGAATGACAGAGTGATTTTCTTGGTACTTGCCCTGAGTGGCAGCAATACCCTGCTGACATAGTGCCACTGAGCTCACTGGAACTGCTCACATTGGTAATCGTTACCTCTGCTGCTCGCTGCCTCTAACCCATAAGTTTGTGCTCTTGAAGGAGATCCATTATAAATCCCCCCTACATTTATTCCTGTGGCTAATCAGCTTGTAGCACACAGGAAACACCACGCTGTGTAACTAGGAGTTATATTTACTGTCCTGCATCAAACATACAGGGTTGAGTTCCTCATCTGCTACAGTCAGCAAGGTTTTATCTCTTGCTCATTAAGAGCTTGCTAGTTTGATCCAGAAAGTCTTCAAACTACTTTTTGAAGATGAAGTGGGCTATGGGAGCAATAAGTACCAGCATATGATATTTGGTAACATGGATTTCAAAATATGCAGCTTTATTCCAGCTTCACAAGTGCCAAAGTGCAGCTACTTTATTTAAGCAAACATGAACAAGCCCATGTGCTTGCATATACAGCTCAATAAGGCTTCAGCTCATCCCAGCAGGAACAAGCCCATCCTTAAGTTTAGCAGAAGAATTAGATTTTGTTTCAACTTAATGCTGATTTACAGTTTGCTTTCTCAGACAGAGGATAAGATTCATTTTTGCCCTCCCATTAGATGTATTTATAAAATTGCAAAACACACATTATATTCCAGCTCTCTCAATAACAAAAATGGCTTTTGCCTTGGTACTAATGCAAACAGACACATGTAGAAGATAGGATGAGTGCCTAGATTCATAAAATAAAGGAAACCACTGATTTAATTGAGAAAGCCAAATATGTAATGAAATAAAGAAAAAGACTAGCCTTAAGGAAAACTGCAGGCTGTTCTGAGGAAGAATTTGGATTATTTAGCAAAATGTAACATTTACTAAACTTTCTAGACAATGTTAATGCATTTCCAGGCCAAGCATACCTAGGTGAGCAGGATCAGGAGAGCAGAGAAACTGTCCACCTCTCTCTGGTCAGGCAGCACTGCAGAGCCAGTGACTTCAATTGCCTAAAAGCAAGTTTTCAGAGACTTCCATCCTAAGTAAGTTCTATCTCAATCCACTTCAGAACTTGTGGATCTTGAAAAAAAATAAACATACAGAGAAATAAGTATTGAGATTTGTGGGTTTAACTGGAAGTTATTCTTCCCAAGAGGAGAATTCCCCTGTGAGTGGACAAACAGATTGTGCATACTTCAAATTACAGCCCTTATTAAGGGAGTGGCCATTAGCTCACCCTGTCAGTGCACTTATCCATCTAATTTCTATTCTAAGTCATTCTAAGACATCCCTACTGGCTGTAGAGATACAGCTTATTTTTGGCAGGAATGCTGTGGCTTTTGTTAGAACAAAATTCACATCAGCGTTCAGTCCTTGACTAGGTACAGGTTGAGTGAAAAGAAAAAGAAGTTGAAGTTGTGAGCTGCAGTAATTGCTCCTGCACCAATATGTGGTAGGTTGAACCAAGTCGTGCATCTGAGGAAATAATTCAGCTTTGTACTGCCTCATTTTAGTGGGCAAAATGAAACATAACAAACATATATATTAGTAAATTTTTTCAATTACCATATCACAGTCCAGCCAGGATCTGTTAAAGACCCAGTGTCTCACACTAACATGAAATTTATACTATCTTCAGGTTCACTGTCTGCATTTGGTTCTTTTTTATTATTGACTTAGAAAGTTCCTCTGTGTTGACAAAGCCTAAACAAAGTTCTGATCTTCTCAGAAAATGCAGTAAATAGATGGGATAGAGTCACCTAAAATGAACATTTTTCCTGAAGCACTGCAGAGGTCCCTGCAGCTGCACTTGCCCAACATGCATGTTCTCTTCTTCCCAGCACAAGAGCAGATAACAGCTCAGACCCTGGTGCCTGCAGGCCCACTCTCTCATTACAGACGCACAAAGTAGCAGCATGAGGAGCCTCGCAGCCCAGCAAGTTGAAAGGGAGATGGTAAGAGCTAAGAGTATTTCCCCTGAGGGATGTCAAGCTGTCCCTCCAGTCCTATGTGGTTCAGTACAGCTTTAGATGGTGAGCCTGCAGGCCACGGAAAACCCTGGGTTAACCCCCAGTACTGCTCCTGGGTAAGGACAGACAAGTTGACAGACTGAAGAGCAGTTTAGCCTAGAAGGACTAAATTGCAGAACATTACATTCCAAACAGATTGTAAGATAAGATTGTCATGTCACGTCACGTCACGTCATGTCATGTCATGTCATATATCATACATCATACATCATATATCATATCATATCATCCTAAACTGTTACATTTTTATACCACAATAAATACTCAGATCACTGGAAGGGCAAATTTACAAAACAGTGAAATAAATCGCAGGCTGCAGAATCCCCCCTCCTTGGACTTGCACATGGTTGGAAGTCTTGAGCTGGTTCCTAAAATATCACAGAAATTTCTCCCAGATGACACCAGTATACTGAAGAGCAAAATGCTCTTCAAAAATTATCATTATTCTCACTTTTAACATCACAGCTAAGTATGTCTCACAAAACAAGTACCTACAAGCACGTGGGATCATCACAAGTTAATACAGTAAACGATTTTCTAAAGCCAGGGTAGCTGGGAGAGTGGATAAACAACTGAAGTAAAAATATATGGAGAGAATAGAAGAAAGCATGAGGGGAGGTACATGAATCTCCACACATACTGTCAAAAGGGGCCTTCAGTTGAAGTAGTTTGATCAAGCTGGTAAGCTTTTGATTACAAAGATTTTAACCTTACTAGGTGATTTTTCAAAGCTTTTTACCTTCACCATGTGTCAGGAATAGGTGAAAGGTCTTTAGCAAAGGCAGGTTTTACTGCTGGAACAAACAATATCTCTCTCTTCTGTCACATTTATGAATTTAAGCTTCAGAGAAAGCAGCAAATAATATATAACAACAACAACTGCCTTCCAATCAGCCATTCTGCTACAGAGGGGGTCATGCGTTATTATCAATCTGTTTTGTCCTTTTCAGTTGTGCTCAATGCCTGGCACTGCCTGCTCCCCTCTTCCACAAGCTCCCAGACAGTTTTCTGTAATGGCCTGTATGCTCCCCAGAATTTGTCACTCTAAAAAGATGATATTCTACCTCCTGGAAAAGGACATTTATATAGAAACATTCCCTCCAACTCACATCCTATGCTATGGGAAATCTTGTCCTTAAGGGTTAAATGGAGCCTTGACAACCTATTCTGAAACATGAGAAAAAGAATGGCTAAAATGAAATGCAACCTATTTGGATGAGCTGAGAACTAAAATGAGCACAGACGAATTTTCCAGTCATCGCAGTGATTCGCAATCAATTTCTAAATCTTTTTCAGTTCCATAATTTTTGCTTTAGTAGAATTCTATGAAAAACATTCATTGGAGAAAAATGATGGGATGTCTTTAAAGGACATTGGCTTTCAGTATAAATTGCCTCATTGTAAACTACAACATTAAGCAAATCATACAAATCCTGTTTTGAGTGTTGCCACTTGAAACTGGAAGACATAGGCAGAAGCTGTATTTTGGACTTACAAGAAAACTCAGAAATGTTTTAAATGTGGTTACTAAATGTAAGTACATAGGACCGGCTGTCATTAATTCCATGGCTTAAAACGTTATTCCTTCTTTGCCTTTCCTGTTGTTTCTCAAATCAAGCAATTGATTCAGCCACCAGTGACCTTATCCAGAGTTAATTGAAATCAACGGTATTAGTGGATGCTGGAGCAGGCCCAAAAACAATGTGCATTCAAGGGCTTTTTTATTTCCTTAATCACACGGGTAAGCCTCCACAAATTCAGATTCCAGTGGATCCAATCATTAAATCAGTTATGCAGTGTTTAACTTCACATATGGGCAGCGGTCCCCTGCTGTTAAAGGAAAGTGGTCTCTATTTAGAGGAGATTATTTCCGTAACCTATTTCACTGTTCCAGCAAGGTTGCCACCTAATGGGAAGGCTGACTAATTTGTGCTCTCCTCCTGCCTTTTTGGACATGTCGCTGTGTGTCAGGAAGCAGAGGTATCAGCTTGTGAAACACACATTCCTCTGATGCAAGCATCTGGCCTCTTGGCAGCCAAGTCATGACAGGTTCTGCAGCAGCTGTGATGGCTCCATGCTCTTTCAGATGGCTAAATAGTCTTGTTTTTTAGCTTTGCTGTTTGTTTTCTGCTGCAGCCCTGGATGAAAGCCCATTTGCCCTTTTAATCAATGAACTGGCCATTGGATAACAGTCATCAGTTACATTTTTGTACATGTCAGAGCAGAAATTCTTGCCTGGATACTGCCAGTCATACATCCCTACACTCTTGACTCAATGCTTAACATTGCCCTGCTCTGTCTGACTCCTTTACACACCAACGGTCACCACCCCAAAGTGAGAGCAAGCACTAGAATACCTTTCTTCATCCCTCAGTCACAGGATTTCATAGTCTCTGCTTTGTTACAGAAGATGGTAATTAGATCAAACAGAGCAAATAAGGAACACAATTTATTTATTTCAGATGGCTTTATAAACTGTCCTCCCATGTGCACACACCAGATGGAGATAAGAATCTGGCTGGAAGCTTCAGCCTTACGCTGTGCAGCACAGAGGTAGCAGCACATCAGCTTATTAAGAGACAAAATTCTTCAGAGAAGACTACATAAACTGGAATTAAATTTTATTAAAATTGCCTTTAAATACATTATGCAAATCCATGTTACAACAAGCAGTTCCAAGTAGTTCCCTTGAACAAATCAGCAGACAGCACTCATAACACCAAATGTGATAACACAATATTAAAAAGGAGTTCTCTCAGGGAAATCATGAAGATCAAAAGCTGCCATCTACCTCTCAGCCATTTGTAAGCCCATCTCTTATCTTTTCTTTTTGAATGATAATCTGTGTCTCCCTGAGATAGACATCCTTCTCCCTTTTTCCCCATGTATTGCTGCTTGTGGCATAAAATAAGTAATGAACTGACTTGAGTAGGCTATGTTCTCCCTTGGCAGGCTTTTACTCTGTGGGCTGCAACTACTGTTAATTTTACCTTTGCCAGAACAGGGAAACTGCACAAGCAGGCTGAGTCCTGCTCCTGTCACTGAGGTATCTTGCAGTGGAGACAAACCTTCCCAACTACCTGCCTTCATGTGTTTCATTGATTCCTTTATGAGGATGTGGAAGCAATATGATCAGGCCAATCATCCACACTATTTGGCAAAGCTCACACACACAGTTAATCAGTATCCACAAGTAGCTTTGCTCACTGGCCAAAATGATGTCTGTGAAAATGATACATTAGTGCCATTGTGAGTCCCAACCACATCAGGTCATGTGTAGCCAGAGTAGCCAAAATTGGCACTTAGCTCCATCATTTCCCAAAGGGTGTAAAGAAATAACAATCCTAAATCTGAGATCTATTAATACTTAAAGTTCTCGTTGGGTCTTTCAATTCCATCTTCAAAACAGGGCAGGGCAGAATGACTACCAGCATATAACTTATTTAGTAAGAGCTGCATCAACATGCCTCATTTTGATGCCATACAGTTCCATGTCATGATACACAATATAAGCTGATAAAAGCATCCTGTTTTTCTGAGTGACTATTATCAAGAAGAGTCTACCCAAAACACATTGCCAGTCATTTGGTCCCTCAAAACCCCTAAGATCCACAGCAAGTTGATCCGTGTCACACATACTGTGGTCCCAGGGTTAAGCTTCTTGCTTAAAGCCCAAGTGGAGCCACTAACAAATTAAAGCCTAGGAGTTATTGCTCCCAGTGCTGTGCTGTCAACAGAACCCTGGACAATACCAGGAAGTCCAACCCAAAAGTATCTCAGTGCAAGTCCTCAGGCCCCCTCTCTGCTCTCCTCTGAAAAATCACGGGTTGTAGAAAACAGTAAAAAACTGCACACACACACTGATTTCAACAATGTGCTGTGAGTACTTTAAATCTGTGAAATATAACAACTCATAACAGCTAGTTAGACACCTTCCAGGGAAGGAGACCAATATGTATCTTTGCAAAAAGGATGACAAAACAGCCTGAAATTATTACTGTGAGAAGAAAGTCTTCCTGTGAGAGAAAACCCTCGGTTCTGTTTGTCTAGGTAGAAAAGGGCAGGTATATCAAATGAAGGCTGCTTTGGTTTATCAGGTTTCCTTCCCTACTACAGCACTGAAGATTTTATTGCATGCTATAAAAGAGGAAAAACTCATCTTGTAATCATATAAACACAGTGAACAACACAGAATAAGTATCAATTACTTTTGCAAGTTTCAGTGATAGCCTCAACCCCCGAGGACAATTTCAAATGGTATGATAAAGACTTCAGTTAGATTAAAAGCATCAAAAGCAAACTAGCATTCAAAACCAAAAATTTTGTCTCTGTTATCTAAGTTAGAATAAATTTTCTGAACCGGTAGATTTCCCTCCTAGCTGTTCAGCTGTTCCTTCCCCACAGGTAAAACAAGTCAATCTGTTTGAGAAGACAATTTGCCACCCAGCTTACTTAAAGCCACACACTATAATAAAATGAATAATTTTGATGTCAAAGAGTTTTTTTAATGGGAATCCATGGCTAAAAGAAACACTCACAATAGAGAAATGCAATCAGATGTCGCTGACTTCCTGCAAATTAGACCTAAATAAAATAACTGTCCAACTTTTGGTCCCCTATTTCACATGAAATTTTTCTCAAATCCGTCAACAGGACCCTGTGTATTTGTTATTCAGTGTTTACTTTAATCCCACGATCCAAATTTTGCTCAGTGACATTAGTATAAACACAAAGCTGACTAAGAGAGAACAGTAGATCTGTGATAAATTTTCATTCATCTGGAACTAAACATGATAGGGTCCTGTAGCATATTAGCAAGCCAATGCAGCTGCATTTTCCATTCCCTTTGTGCCAACATATGTGACTATGGAGAGTGCATGTAAGTGCAGAAGACTAGTGCTAGATGACATTCACACCATGTGGTGCAATGATTTGCAGAGATGTTTGAAATGGCTGTGAATAAGTCCAAGCTGCTTCTCAGAAGGAGCTTGGCCACATTAGCCCCCAGGTGTTGAGCAGAACACATGAAATACCTCAAGCAGAGCCCTACGCAGGTGTGGTTACAGCCCTGCCCTGGCTCAGCAACCAGATCCAGTGCCAGCTCAGTTACCTCCACGTGACACTGCTCTATGACCACCAGAAATATCAAAAGTGTCTGTTCTGCTTTCAGAAAGAGAAACTAGGAAAATGCTTTATCTTCTCTGTGTTAGTCACAACGTGAAAAGGCTTTCTTCGTCATGGTGTGAGCTCATGAATCAACATACTAAAACACCATTCTTAGCAGGAAGAATAAAAGCAGCCCTGAGGTTGAGTCCCAGCTTTTAAATAATCTGTGATAACATGAAGCAAGAATCACCCTTGCTTTTTGATCAGTTGAAGGGCTTAGGGCTCAGGCCAGTTAACTGTCTGCCTGTTAAAGACTGAGAAACTTAAGTGCAGACTGACCAGCACTGCTAGTGCCTGATCTGTGTTCCTTTGATTTCAAATACAATCTTAGCAACCCAGATGAGAAACTCCAACCTGCTTTCAAAACTTAAGTGCCATGCATTTAGCTTGCATAAATTCACGGGTAGATGTATTAATGAAAGGATTAGCTGGTAGTAGCCAGAACCACTTGCTTAATATAGTGGGTACATCCTGAAAATACAAAGCCTTTATGCTTTTAATCCTTGTTCTACTTTATAGTTTAATCCTTGTTTAATTCTTTTTCTATTTTATGGTCTAGGTTGCTTTGCTGGATGACTTGGATCATGTCTTGCACATGGACCAAGAGGTCAGCCACTGCAGACATCTGGAACAACTTCTCTGATATTGCTCCTGCCCTGTTGCTGCTTCCGTACCCATCCAACTTGACACATACTGCAGTTCCCGGGACACAGACGTGTAACTGACTGTGTCAGAGTGGGTATTATCAGTTACTGTTGTTTATATGATGCCACAAGTAAATGGACAATGTTAAAGAATCTTAAACAAGGCCTGTTCTGCTTGTTGTCCACAGTATCGACAACTTTCCTTCAGAGCTCTTCCAAATGTCCAGGACATGAGTAATTTCTGCAGCGCTCTAACTTTGGCACATGTCTTTAAACAGATGGAAACTATTGTTATGCGGCCTTAGGATGTATCAGGATCTCTTTTTGTTTCTGTAATGAGGTCAAATTAATATCTAGGACTTTCTGCCACTCAAAGGATTTAAAAATATCAGAATTTCAGCCAGAACTGTTATGCTGATGTGTGCTTTCATTATATAATCTAACAATACCTACCTAAACCAATATCAACATAAGTAATGATTGTCATTCTTATACTATAGGCAACTTAGGTTCAAAAAATATCTCCCACAGAAGACTCCTTGTTTTCCCATTGGCAGAGTTAGCATTACACTTTTGTGTGTTTTCAAATCAGTCATTTTGTTGACCTAGTCTTTGTGCTAGTCTCCATCAAAGTTTTGCTGCAAAATAGGATGGAACAGTATAGTTGTCACTTTGCGATCTTACCACTTAGAGGACACTAGAAGTATCTGCACAGAGAATTGATGTAGAAGAGTTATTTTGTAGTGATTCATTGCTAATTTTGCAGTAGGGTCTCATGTAGGCAAAGTCCTACAATTAGGTTTCTACTTCCAAAGCTTAAGTGTTTCAGAAGCTTTTACTTAAAATAATACCAATGAAAAACAGTATTTAAAAAACATCACAGATCAATAACTTAATTACAGCTTATTCATCTAGCAGGACTTCCAGGGTTACCTCTTCTCTCTGGAAAAATCAGTTTATGAACAGTTGAAATACCTATAGTAATTTTTGAACTTTGTCCTGTTCATGAGAAGTTTGCTCTGATTGTTTAGCAGTTCTGGGCAACTGGTAAGGTGACTCTGCCTCCTATTTAAAACTACAGGAGTTTTTTTTTGTTTTGGGGGGGTTTTTTCCCCCTGCAGCATTATGAATCCTCTGAATTAAATCCCAGCATGTTTGCTGGATCCAACAGGACTCTTCACTAACTGTGGTTTCCAAGGTGCTACCTAACGTACCTGAAAATTCCCACCACACTCAGAACCTGGCCATTGTACTCTGAAAAGACTGAGAAAGGGTTAAAATACTCAAATGCATTACATTAAATTTCTATTAAAATAGATATTTAAAACCAGGACTAAGCTGAAGCAATTTTGTTAAAATATAGTGGAAATGAATGCAAGCAAGCTTTGTATCTTCCTTCTTCTCAGATAGTTGGCAAGGTAAACACTAAATGCCACTTTAACTTAATGGGAACTTTGTACCAGAAGTGGTAAATATAATGACAGGAAATGGTTTAATATTACATGTTATGATTCTTTCAAACATATTTAATTAATACTGTCAGAAACTGTGCTAAAAATAGGTCATTGAGTTGCATTTTTTCAAAATGACAGATAACTGTAGGAATGCAACATTCACAAGGAACTGTTTGTACTAGGCACTGTATTTCCTCTCCACCCAACAGAACTTGCAGAAGAACATCATATGAATTTTGCAAATGTATCAAGCAAAGAATAGACACCGCAGGCTGTAAAATCTAAAAGATCATAGACATGCAAGTATATGCACGTGCTATAAGCAAACTACCTTTTCTTCCTGCTAAACAGGTCTCTCTAATCTCCAGGTTAGTGAGAATGTCCTCATTGCTCCAATATTTTCCCTGCAGCCACAACAATTTTTAAATACATATGCAGGATTTGATTTTATCACCTAGAATGACCAATTTAGCAAGTGACATCGTCCATCAATTCCCTTGAAGGTTACATACATTTTATATACCTCTTGTAAATTAGTTTACATATTCAGGCTCTCTGTACAGTTATAAAAATACTACCATCCGTTTTCAAGAAATAGAAGGAAGAATTTTGATTTTAGCTTTTCCTACAGCCCTGACTCGGGCATAATTCTCCCTAAATTAAATGGAGAGTCAAACTCTAAGGAGAGATCAAATGACTCTAGCTCACGGTTCCACTAGATCTTCCGTACAGAGCTGGTTTTGTTCAGCAATATTTGGTGTCAAAAGCTGAAACCACAATTGCTCAGTATCCAAGCAGCTACTTGGGAGATGCCCCACACTGCCCAAGGCTGTGGGGAAGGCAGGGCAGTGCACTGGAGCAAGGCTATCTGATGGCAGGCACTTGTGACTCCTGCACAAGTCTCTCAAGACATTCAAGCCAGCAAAATGCCCAAAATAAGGGCATGGCCATGCCTTATATCTTATAGGAATTCCCTTGCTTCCACAGGGAATAGCGATGCTGGTTGGTGCTATGAATTAGGAAACCAGTTGTCCCAAATGATGCTAAAGCAGAGGAGAAACGGCACAGCTCCCATCCCCCCTCCTGGGCTGGCTGGGTAGCAGGCAGTGCCTGTCTTCTCCTCAAAATGCCAAGAAGCCACCTCAAAGTGATCACTGCCACATCATCCAGCCCTGAAATATTCATTTTCTATAGATACCTCTGTGGAAAATACTTGCGGTCAAGATGGCATATTCTGAAAATGGTTTTGAGGAAAACAACATGCGTGTTGGGAGCAAGGCAGCAGCAGAGACACTTCTCAGAGACAGATCCTCACCTGGAATATCTTCCACCTGAATACACGTGAACGCTCGAGCAGTCTAACCAGCCACCTGAGCTGTGCACTGACTGCACAGCAATCCTGTCTTCCTGCATGGGAATTATACAACAACCAAATGTCTGCACCTTACCACAACAATTACCCCTTGCTCTAGAATTTAAGCTTTAATTAAAAGTTTCTACATCTTATGCCTGGAAGGAAGATTTATCAAAACACGAACAAAACATATACCTTCAACCTATATAAAGCCTGAGACAGCAACTCAGAAATTCTGTTGTTCTTAGCAGGATGCTGAAACAAAATAACAGCATTTCCTAGAGCCAGCTTTTAAATAAATATCTAAGCGCAATTCTTGGGGGGTTTTTTCAGCCCTTCCCAATGCAGACTAATGGATTTTGCCTTCAGCCCTGCTGCTTCCCCCTCAACAAACCCAAACAGAAACCTGCACTTCTTTCCTCTTTAAAACATATTTAAAAACAAGATATCAACAGATTACAATAAACTACAGCATAATGGGTTTATGTAGTAGAGCTTTCCTAAAGGCATGTATTTACACACTTGCTCAGGTGAAATTTCCCTCCTTCCAAAAAAAAAAAAACCTTGATCTGCAGCCCAGAGTTTCAGAAAATGCCATGAGACACCAGGGCTGGGCAAGGCCCCTTCATGGGAGGTATGGAGCTTCCTTCATTATTATCTGTATTACACATGTTTAGAAACTACTTCTTGCCCATGTATTTTATACCATGATTCCAAGCCTGATCCAAAGCCCACTGGTGTCCATGGGAATCCACTCCCTTCTGTGGGATTGGTGTAAGGTATCGTGAGCTGCGCTGCACCGCGCAACACCTAAGGAGGGGCACTCCACCAAAAGCATCCCCAAACAAGACCCAGAACCACAGGGGCGAGTCACACCTTGCTTGTGGCTGATCCCTATCACACAGTCCTGTCTCCGATGGCAAATTTTCCAGCCTCCAGGGAATGGCAGACAAACACTTTAGCCATAGCACACTGTGGAGGGCATACAAAACCAGTTTTGTTTCCGGACAAAACTGCAGAAACAATGAGGCATGGCAATGGTTTCACAAATCCAAGACACTGTAAAGAAGGAGAGGAAGAGAAACCCGTAGGGAATGGTGGGGTAGAGCTGGGCTGGCATACATAGCCATGCTAGCTTAGATTAAAATGAAGTTACATGCAGGTGGGTTTCCAGGAAAAATGCTGCTATGGAATCTTCCATTGTACGTCACTCGGTGCACTGAGGTGTGCTGCACTTGCACAAAATACCTTCAAACTACTGCATATTGGTTTTATTCCCTACTATAATGAAAGAGATAAAGCTATTACATTTTCCTGATACAAAAACCAAATTTATCGTCTATACTGAGCCACGTGTGTGGACATCACAACCCCATGAATATCCACTGAAAAAGGGTTATAGGCAATACTTTTGCACAGGTTGGCTTTAATGTCTTGCATACCTGTGCACCATCAGAAATCTATCCAGCATTTACAGCTTTCAGTCAATTAGATAATTAGTATACAAGTGCCTTCATGGGATTATACAGGGGGAAAAAAGAAAACCAGAGAAAATCCAAAATATCATCCTGTTTCCTACCTTAACTGCATGCCAGAGATTGCCTCCTATTCCCACTTCTCTTTCTTCATTTCCGCATGAATGATAGCACCCAGCGGACATACTCCTGTGAAGAAGGGAACTTTCTTCATCGTAAAAATGCTGCTCTTTAAAAATGCTTCAAGCTGCTAAGTATCCTTAAAACAGTTTAAGGAATAGGTTTTCTACCTCCGTAGCACTTGGCAACCATAATGGTGCTAGAAAGATGAATTAAGCTCTACTTACATACTACTTCCAGAGAACAAAAAGGCCAAAGGAAAAAAAAAAAAACCTGTGTTCCTCACTCCTTTTAGTGTAATTACATTTCTTGATCACATTCCCAATCACACAATCATAAGCTGGCTGCGTACAGGATCTGATAAATACTGAGCCCATTCAACATTGACATACACTGCTAAAATATCAGCCAAAGGAACTGGAAGCTGTGGGCAAGTGGGAACAATTTCAGTTTGTTGTCAGAGCAATGTTTTCTTGCACTCCATAGACCTGAACAGCTCCAGGACCAAGGCTCATACAAAGATGGGAATTCAGCTAAGACATGAGGAAGCTCTTCCTGTGGCTGCTGGCACTTACTCATGTAGCTGGAACCAGAGAATGCCTCTTACCTGAATTTTGTTAAAATGCAAAAATTAGCTACTGTATAAGTCACCATGCCTAGGTTTCTTACTGAACAAGACCACACACAAAAATATTACAAACCCCTTTGTGCAACACAGCTTCCAGTACTTTGCCAAAGACCTAAATTACTAAAAACCCCACACGTCCAGGTGACATTACATGGTGAGGAAACGTTTGTGTTTTGAGCTCTCCCAGTTCTATTCACTGGGATATGCTACTTTAACCACTGAGCACCTTGGGGGATTAAAGAGTTAATAAAAATGTGAGAAAATGCACAATTACTTAAAATATAATCTGTCAATCAGATATTGGAAATGGACTATGAAGATACCAGTGTAAGCACATGTACTTACACCCGGAGAACACTTTAAACAGTCAACCCTGATTTATTCAGGCTGCAGCTGTCACACACACTATTTCTGGTGTTCCGGAGCCTATGCATACTGTCAGTTGAAGAAATTTCTAGTTATTTGCTATTTTGTAGATCTGTAAATCACATAAACACTTGTATTATTACCATGTGCTCTGACAGTCTGCATCAACAGACCATCTAGGAAGAACTACAGTGATGAATTATTGATGGTATCTCCCATAGCTTGCAAATGTTTATTTGAAATGCTGTGATATGGAACGAGCCTCTTTTCAGCCTCAAGAGCGACCCTAATGTAAACTACAGCATACAACAGATAAAAAATATATAGCCTAGCTCCCAATTCATGATCTCATTTTTATCATTCAACTGTTCCCATAAAGGTTGTTTATTATTGATGTGAAATGCTGGAACCAAAATATCCTGTAGCTGGAAGCTGGAAGTCTCAGTAACCAAGTCAGTGTGACTCTTCTGGTCTCCTCTCAATATACTTTATTTATTCTATTGAATAAACAAACAGCCCCATTCTGTAATGACAAAGCAAGCCAGGATTTTCCCACATTGTTTTGACAGATGTTGTCAGGGGCTGATTGCAGCAACCTGTGTACCTACCAGATATTTACTGCCGTGATTTTCCATAATGTAACTCAACTACACGCAGAATAAACTCATGTCATAGGAAGCAATGCTAATGAAAAGCCTATGACTATGGAAATTAAACTCAAGAATAACTTTTCCAACTGCAGCAAAATCTATTTTAAAGGAACTGGAGGAAAAAAATACATTATTTGTTACATGGTATTAACAGGGCACAGAAGACTATGATGGAGATGAAGGTATCGATTATCAAAACACCTCAATGTCTGGTTCAGGCAAGTTACAGAAAAAGATCAGATCTTTTTCCAAAGGTCTCATTACTCAAAAGCTCTCAGTGAGACCAGCCTTCAACTGACTGCTACTTAGCTCAGTACATTCAGCCAGCATTTAGTCTATTATTAATGTTTTTGTGCTCTGTTTTTGCAGGTAGTTGGAAAATGCATCACTAGGCTTTCTTTTGAATACTATGTTTCAGGTTTGTAGCCCCCACTGGTTCTGACATTTGCTTCTTAGATGGGAAAGTTGTTATACTTGTAGATAGGAAAGTGACAATAGGCTTTTGGGACTAAGGGAAAATGAGACCGACAGGTTAGAAGGCATCACAGCAAGGGTATTTTCATCACAGCGATGGTGTTTGGACCAGCAGGTTTACACAGCCAATGGGTGTTTTTGCAAGCCCAGGTGATTAAAAACACATAATTCTGTATGACTGACAAAGGAGATAATTCATTACATCATGTTGCCTGTGCAGAATGCAGCACTACACAATTCATGTGTAAAATGTATCTACTCAGTGTTTCTCTAGACTCTGCACAGTCACAGAAATACATCTGCATGCATGTACACAATAGACACCACACCTACAACTGAAAGAATAACTAAAAGGATAACAACCACACATTTAAAACGACTGGTTGGAGTAAGATCCTAACATGATACAAGCCAAAAGGTCTAAAAAGCTTCAGCATCAAAGGTTTTCACTATAAAATACTGCCTTTGGTGAAAGAAAGAGACAGTTTTTAATTATCTGTGGAAGTCTATCATTTGATGGCTTTTCTTATGTTGTTTGTCGTCAGGTGTGTTACATGAGCCAAACTCAAGAATTTTGCAATTTTTCAATGTAAAGGTGATTTTAAATGAAAACCTCAACTGAAAAAAAAAAAAAAGGCTTAATTCCTCACCAGTGTGAAGTAAAGTTGAAACGTTCATGGAATTCAGTGCATTTAGCATCCAGGAGCAGGAGGCAAAGTATTTAGGTGGGGAAGGATATGGGCCTAAGAGACTTAGGCTTTCCTGGATATCAAGAATAAGATCCAAACCCCACTTTAAAATCCACAAAATTTCTCAATGATTTACGTTACCATTAGACTACAGACCTGATTAGATAGAAATCTCACAGAAGTGGAAACTACCTTCCTCTCTATTGTGTCTCTTTTTTTAAAGGGACTAAAATTCTTCATACTAAAAATACATAGAAACCACTTGTTCAGTAAACACAGAACCACCCAGCTGAAAGCAATACAGCTGCCTATTCAAGCCAGACTCGTGTCTGTCACCATACTCTGGGAAGGATTATGGGCTGTCTATCATCCCTCTATGCCATAAGGAGAGGCAATATGCCATTCTTTCCATGCAGAACATGATGTAAGAAATTACATAGGGGACCTGTTTAGGTGACATTCCTTTTAATTTCATATTCTAATGGCCCTGGAAAGGCAAGGTAAAAAGAACATTTTCTCCCAGTTGAAATGTTAGGAATATCACTGAGCAAGGTGTGCAAACAGTAATGCTTTACACACACGTGCACCCTGACTTCTCTTGACATTGCAGATCCTTTTCCAGTTTCCAAAAGTTTTCAAGAGGAAGAAAAGGGAGTCATCTCTGTCTATCTGACGTCTCAGTGACACTTCTCTGAGAAAATAGTTCACTGGGATTTGCACATCTAAAACTCCCTCCAGGGAAGCTTGTGAAAAATATCAGGCTAACCTACTTTCTGGACTCAGTGGAGTAATTCTCTTTCAAGTGCCAATGACCGCTGATGTCAATGGCAAGATGCAAGGGAGTGCAAAGGGACCTGGTTCAGCTCAGCCCTGTATGGCCTGGTTAGACCTAAAAGTCACTTATAGAAATTAAATGCCTCCAGGAATGTATTTAAAATTGACATCTGATTTAAGCAAAAAGGCAGATTCTTTGGGGACTAGTGTTATTCAACTAACAGAAAACCAAAAACGATGGCAAATATGCCTACACATAAGAATCAAGCAAAACCTTTATTAAAAAAGTTAAAAACACAACTTGAAATAACATATTCATTCTCTAATAACTTTGATATCAGTTACACTTCCTGCTAAGAAAAATGCCATTGTGAGAGATGTGTGATGATAATCACAATATTTCTAGCTACAGGTTGCATTAGACATTTGGAAAACGTAATCAGGGTAAATCTAGCTTGCTCTTCATTACCTGAATTGCAGGTACGAATGAGTCATGCCAGAGTCACAAGCACTCCTGTCACATGCACAGGTCCTCACACTTAACTCATTAATAATGCCCCTATAGATAACACGAGTTTAAGGCATTTACTCCTTCTTATTTTTTTAACTTATCTCACACCAATGAGTCCCCAAGACTATATAATATAGTACTGTTAAACCTCTACTTCATCGTGCCTCCTGAACCCAATATAAACTTCAAACTTCATTGGGTTGAAGGGGGATAATGCCTAATACCTCTGTGAAAATACTGAAGGATCTTAAATCCATCAGCAAGTGATTTATCTTTCAGATGAAATGAGTACCACTAGGAAATAGCAGAATACAATCGACCCCCAAAAAATCCAAAACAGCCAGGCATAATCTTTAATTTAAATACTCTTATACATGCTGTTCTGGTCATCTTAAGCAATTATGCTTGCAGTGAGAACAATTTAAACCACAACCAGTACATGAAGGTAATATGCCAAGGAAACAAGCATTGAGCAACCTGATCCGGTGGATCGTGTCCCTGACCATGGCAGGGGGGTTGGAACATGGTCATCTTTAAGGTCCCTTCCTACACAAACCATTCTATGAATTTCAGCTACAATGACATGCAGAAGTACTTTTCCTGAGTGATACATTACTAGAGGGAGATGAGCTCTGACTAACTTCCTTGCAATCACGTGCGTAAAGACAAGAGGACATAGCCTTACTCGTTATACCACCATCTTCCCAGTGGGTTATATACAAATGAGGACCAGGAAAGCAAAGTTGAAACATCCTTGCAAACAGCAATTATAGAGATATACACACAAACTGGGTTATAAGTAATTCACCCAAAGGCTGGCTGTGTAAGCACTGATTCCAACCCAAAAGACATCAGCCTTGTTAATATCAGGCCCTTCATCTTTATGTTACCCAGCACAACATATTTACACAGTAAGCCAAGTTGCACCTCTCCTTCTCTTTCCCACACTTCCCAAAACAAATGAGAGGCACAGTCCCCTCAAACACACCTCAAACTCATTTCTATTACACCTTAACTAACAGGCCTGACCCTGGGCTACAGGAAAATGCCATTTTCCTGCTGCTCTGGGAGCTCCCGCAGCCAGCGCTGCCTGCCCATCAGCTCTGTCTGGAAGGTGGCTGCGGCATTGCACAGAAACCACACTCATGGAAAACCACAAGTTACACCACCAAAAGTTTTGCAAGTCCGTGCATAAAGAGGAAGATTTCACAAGCTGCTCTACTCCTGATCTCCTTAGATAACTGCAAGGCAGAGTGCCCTGCTGCTGCTGCTTGGCCAGTAAATGAAGGTGTGGGCTTTGCCTCACAGCAGTCTAGGAGGACTTTTCACAAACTTGAATCCTCATTCTGTGGGAAGATGAATTCTTGAGGCACTACACATAGCAAAGAAAAGAGTGCTGTTGGCCGCAACTACTGCAATCCAATGGATCCAAATGCAAGATGCTTGTAACCCTCTGGGGCTGTCAATAAGACGAGGACAAGTTTTGCTGAATTGAATCCACACAGCTGATGCCTCTTCCGTTAAAATTCCCTGTGCCAGACACATAGCTCTACAGATGTATTTCATATCCACGTTACTCATATAAAGTTGTCATTTGAAATTATTTTAGGCATAATATTTACAAAATTAATTCAGTGAGAAAGCTTATTGCAGAGGGATTCCAGCTTCAACTGCTGAAACCACTTGGTCCAGTCATGTATGGTAATAAGTAAATGTTATGAAACTTCATGGAGAAACTATTATCCAAATTGCTGGACGACAACAGAAAAGTCTTTATTAAGTTCCAGGAATGTATTTCTGGCAGAGAAATTAACATTCATATACAATGTCTTTTTATAGATTAGTTGGGGAAAAAAGACTGCATTGATATACTGCAAAATGTAGGGATTTTTCCTTTCCAAGGAATTACAAGTGACATCAGTTTTCACAATATCTGAGAAGAAGAGGAGAATACACTCAGTTGAAAGAATTCCAGCTTTTTTTATTCTGCTGAGTTGCGTTACTGAGACAAACTTTCCCATTGTTTATTGTTTGCCAAATTGTGGCTCTGTTGTACATAAAGAAAAAGTGTTTCAAGCTCTCAAATATTTTTCCTGAATAATTATTTTATTGTTTTCTCTCAAGCAAAGGAGAAAAATGACCCTACTGAGTTCTGTAACAGCCTTTGCCAGAGGCTTGAAGCCTCCACCTCCAGTGCATAAAATAAAATTGCCCATGAGGTCTCAGCAGACTGTTCTCAGGATTGTTATTCCCTGATCATGTCAGTTCAAGAAATCTTCTAAAATGGTCAAAAATGTCAAAAAAACAAGCATAATGGATTTCTGCAGAGGACAACAGTTTACAAGATTTTCCCCAAGATGGTAAGCAAAATACAAAGGGTAGAGGCAGGCAGAAGTGTCCAAGAGAGTAGGATTTTATGGTGAACTTCCAGGGAAGTCCACCTGTACTCTTCATCACTACATAACAGAGCTTTGGGCCCCAGCAGTGAAGCTCTCTGACCCATCGGACAAAGCTTAGCTCTGAAATGAAGGTCTATCAGACAGATGGGATGCCTTGTCTGTCTCAGAACAAGACTGTCTATGTAACATTTGTTGTTCCATGTAGAAATAGGAAGGATGAACTTCCACTGTGCAAGCTGAATTTTTCATATAACTTTTTTTTTACACCTTACTTTCATTAGCAAGTGACTCAACAGGTCAACGATGCTGTTGACTCAAACTTCAACAGTTCCAGCATTCTTTCACTTTTCAGTGGAAAAATAATAAAAATCATGTTTATGACACTGGTGAGCTACAGCAAATTGCCGCTACTCACTACCATCACCCACGTCCATCACAAACCTATCTTAATACATGTAGACCCCTATGAAGAATGACCCCTTTTTCCAGTCCTGTACTCCTACTGCTCACTCTGCATGAAGATTCATTTTGCAGATAAGGAAATCTTGATGTTCTTTATATGCAATTCTATCACAGGCCAAGAAAAATCACAATTGATAATTGCAGATAAACCCTTCATTGTGGAAAAAATATCTTTTTTTTTTTTTTTTTTTTTNTTTTTTTTTTTTTTATATATAGAGGTGACTGCTCCTTTCTGATCTAAACTGGCTCCCCTGAATAGATGGACAGCAAAAGGTTGTGCCAGTATAACTTGTCCTGTATTTCTTTACTGCATCCAGCTATTTCATTCAAGAGTGTCTCCTCTTTATTTTTTCCATTGATAATACCTTACATTTTCTGTTTTCAGAAGTACTTTCCGTTAAAATGAGTGACCCCAAAAGACTTGTGTCAAGTATTTGTAGTCCCAGCATGTGTCAGCAGCTCTGTTTTGCAAAAGACTCACACGGTGCAGGGCAGTGACTACTGTCCCATGTGCTAGAGGCAGGAGGTCTTGCACTGGTCTTGGTTCAGACCTAGGGGAGAAATTGGGCCAAGCATCTGGACTCATCCAGTTTGTGAAACAATCTCTCAGGTTGCTGTTTGTTTTCTGCTTGTGGTGGAATCCTGATCTCACAAAAGCCAGCAAAATATTTCTGCTCCCTTCCTGGACATCCTCCCTCATCTAAAATCAGAACAACTAAAATTTTTGACAAATGCAGTCCTACTGCAGAGAGACTTTTTTAGGCCCTTACGACCAAATGTACAACCTAAGTAACCACTGTGGAGTATCAGCAGGATCTCACAGCAGAACGTGTTATGCAGCTGTCTGCCCAGCGAGCGATGTTACACAAAATGACTTTTTATTCCCTTTTCTTTATTAAGAGAAATACTTGACAAAAGACAAACTGTGCTGTTGATTCAAACTTCAGCAGGTGTTCCACAAGCCGCTGCTCTATGGGAGGTAAAGAGCAGCAGCTCCATACAATCAGCATTCATTTCTTGAAGTTCTTCTTTTGCAAAGCAAGGATTATAATAGTTCAAAGAAAATAATCTGTGCAACTGTCAAGGGGCAAACCCATGCTCAGCTTTGGAGAAGCTCTATGATAAGGACTGTCATTACGATGAGCAAAATTTGTTAAGAGTTTCAGACTTAGAGGAACAGGGATGTTGTGGCAGCTAAAGCACAAACAGTTAAAACAATTCGGGTCTGTCTTTTTTCTTTTTTCCAACTTTGTTCATTCTGACCGGTGCAAGCAAGAACGAATGAAGTGTCCTGGGGAGTAAGTTATTAACCAAGCACCTGAAGTATCACTGCAGGAATTCTCGTGTTGTCCAGCACCTGCTGCAAGAAGCTGGATCCTCTCAGTATTAACAAAGTCCAAATGAAGCTGCATCTAAATTCTGATGTCTTAAATCATACTGAAGAATAAGTGATGTCTAAGGTCACCTCAATCTTTCAATGAAGCATGTTCTTGGATGACACCAATTATCACAGCTGCACTGAGGCTCAGCGTGCAAGTTCAATATAGCAATGACAATAAATCCCACCTTAGGATCCATTCCAATGATTAAAAATAAAGTATTTCAGTGTATTTGCTCTGCTCTTTTGTTCCTCCTCCCTCTCTCTTTTTTTTTTTTCCTATATACAAAGGAAATAACTTTGTAGGGGCAAAAAAAAAAAAAAAAATCCCTTCAATTAAATGTCCTGGAACACAGATCAGCTTGCTGCCTTACAGAAAGATCAACAGCTTTACCATTAAAGAAAATATGTCTTCACTCACAGTACAACCTGTGTGAAACTCTAAGCAATCAATGAAAGAAATAGCTCATTAACTGGTCCTCCATGATGGAGGAGAGGTTAGCTTAGAAGAAGAGATGGAAGGAAATCTCAAAGAGCTAATACAAACTTCAGGGTTATAAATTGGATTTTTGAGAAACTGTAGTGCATGCCTCACATTGCTAGAAAAGATCTTGTTAGAAGTACACACATCTTGATTCAAACACAGTCCTTGTGTTGCACAGCAAAGCCGTGACATTCCCCAGAGAAGCCTCCATACTCTTCCCTCTATCTCCTTTAAATGAACAAAGAATCCATTTACAGATATTTAGTTTCAAAACTACTCAGATCTGGCACTCCATCACAGTCTCCAGAGAGGACTGACAACAGTACAGGGGCCTTGCTTTCTGTTCTCATAAAACTCTGTTGTTGAGAGCTAGTCAATAAAATTTTCTTGCAGTTTTTACTGTCAATAGTGATACATCACGCATGCATCCCGTATATCAAGTCAGGAAATCACAAGGCACTTTACAACACCTTATTTCACAGAACAGCTGTAAATGCACATCCCACCTGTACGCTGCAGCACTGAGTTAGAGCAGGGTGTGTGCTGTTGGATCACAGTGTCTGGTACCTGCACAGCTCAGGTAATCCTTCAAACCGACCAGCTGAGTGCTTACAAGCCCAACTGGATTTAGATTACAAAAGAAAGCATGATTACGTTATTTTCTGCAGGATTTCGTAAACTGTGAAATTTTACACTTAAATATTCCTCGTAACGTGTACTCCTATGCCACAAGGGTGTGTAACAATTCAGGCTTTTCTGAAGAGCTAAATGTACGTTACAGAATTGAAAGTAAGGTCTTAGCAACAGAACTGGCAAAGGAAAAAAAAATCAAGTCTGTGTTTCCCCATGGGAGCATCAAGGAAGTAGAAAATCATTTTTAAAAAGTAACCTGCACTAACAAGCACATCAATAGTTGTTCCTTGCACGTCACAATGTCAGAGTACTATCAAAGTTGCTTTGAATATGACCACAGCTTCAGGAATGTGTTTTGTCCCTCATACAATCTTTTTCAGTGAATCAGCTTCTTTTTTAGCTGTATGCAGCCTTTCCAGACTGAAAAAAAAAAAAGAGGAAGACTATAAATACAGGTATGATTTTGATAGTGTCTCTGCATATATCCCCCATGGGCATAGAGGGGATGGAGTGGAAAGAGTAAGAACTACATAGCTACTGTTATTTCCTCTGGGAGGTCTATATGGAAAAAATAAAAAAATTGTCTTTTCCTTTAGGACCAGCCACAAAACTGAGCCAGTGTGGGTGAGAGGCTGGAAAATAGAAGTAAATTACTTTTCTTCCAACAAATGAAGGAAATAAAGGCAATTCCTTCCTTGGAGCAATCACTTTTATACAAATTGGTGTCTAGAGACACAGCCTAGCCCTAGAGAAGCAAAGCCAAAGGTGATGAGTCTGGCTGCCTATCCAGGTGGAGCCCTCCTATGTCAAGGTGACAACACCAACATTCATGCAGGCTACCACAGAAGACATTGTGTAAAAGTTACCCCAAATGCCTGCTTGGTGGTTCCTAACACAGAAGAGAGGCATAGGACAACTACTTGACTTTGAACAGGAAAATTACTTCAGTCCTGCAGGCGGGGTGTATGTCTGAAACAATAATTTCATTAAGGCCCAGGATCCATTTTGTGAACCACAGGCACCTGCGCTGATCACCAAGGTCTTAAGATCTCATTTAAGCGCAATGTTCTCATTCATCAACTTTACTTACCACAACAAGATTAAAGTTCTGGACTACTACCCTGAACTGTCCAATTCCAGCTAACTGAAACGCTGTTTTCATTAGAAGTGCTTTCTATAGAGGAAAAGTTCATCAGCAATTTCACTGTATGCACAATGACTTTATTGCTTAGGTGAGAGGCTGGGGAGCTGCCTGTTCTGCCACTAACAAACTGCATAAGCAACTTTGAGGAGGTCAATCTTCTCAGTTTATCCATACGCTCTTGGATGGATAGCGTGAGACTGGAAATAATCAGTTTAAAACTATAGATTAAGAGATAGATTCACCACTCTGGTGAAGTTCTGCAGAGAAAAACTTCTGCCAGAGCTCTTACAGCTTTCAGGTTTTGAAGGGCAGCCTGAACCAGTATTGCCGGTCCCATAATCTGGGTAATTAAAGGCAAACTATGTTCATGCTTTGTCACTGACTATTGATCATTTGCCATTGGCCAGTCAATGACTGCTGGTCAACATCCTTATCCTTACAACATAAAGCCATAAGATGAAGAATGATATTACCGAAGAACAAGCTCCACAAATACTAAGGAGTGCTCAGACAGCCCTGCCAGTAAAAATGTCCTTCAATGCATTCTGATATGCCCTACTTACCTTACACTGCTTCCTGCTGGAAATCATTCCTGCTAAAATTATACTCTTTGTGATATACATATCTGTGACATAACCTGCCATCCGGGTTTTCCACTAACCATGTTAAAGGGTGCAAGTATTTCTATTACTTTAGTATTTTTCTCTTCTACATATTACACAACTTCTATGTTTGGTAATAATTATCTCCCAAAAATAATTGTCCTCCCACCAACTTGTCCCACATCTTTCCTACATGTGATGCATAGGAAACACTAACCAAACCAATGACTGATGAAACAAACCAGAAAAAAACATTTTAAAAAGTCTTACCAACCCCCCAATCCCAGTCCTGAAATCCCAGTGGGCTTTATTTTGTAATTCAAACACATCCAAAGTGCAACAGCAACCCATGATGTGGCTTTAGGATACCACCAGCAAGGGACATGGAATGTTCTTTTGTTGTCCTTTTTGAGTAAATTACTAGCACGAGAAAACTGAGGAAAGAATCGGTCACTTCACAGAAGACCAAAACTTACTGGTTGATAAAGTACTATTCTAGTTTCTTCCAGAAACCTTCCTATAAACAGAAACTGCAGTATTTGCACTTGCTTCAAGTTCACAGATCACAAGATTATGAGCAAATTATCAGGTAGAGTTTTGGTGTAAGTGAAAATTTCTACTTTGCAATTAACATCAGAGATTTTCATATTCCATTCATATCTATGGTAGGGGGGTGGAATTACGTGATCTTTAAGGTCTTCTTACCCAAATCATTCTATGATTTTATATTCTCAGCTGAAGACTCGTTTTGACAGAAACATTTGTGTTTACACTGCACTCAGGGAAAAATATCTAAACTTGAGGAACTCGCTTACCTTTATTTTCAGCCATTCCTTGAAAGACCTGCAATCCCATTTTCAACCACTTCTCTCATTCTTTCCCCAAGATTTCCTCATCCTTAACTGATTTGGGAATGGGTTTTGATCCTTCCCAGACACCAGTCAGCATGGCCAGGTGTGATTATCACCTGGTCAGAGTGCAGTGTCAACTCAAGAGAGTTCCAGTGCTTAGCAAATCCCTATAAAGGCCTTTAGGCCATTGCCCATTGAGAGGTAAAATGCTAACATTTAAATCACAGGTCAATGTGAGCAACACATCACTGTCTCACATGGGAGGACAGACTGACTATGCCAGAATAATAATGAGGAAGGAACTGTGAAAGATGCACCAAATATACTCCACACTAACACACTGCTCCCATGCTCCCCTCTTGTAGTCTCTTTCTGTCCTTGTGTCCCTGGGCCAGGGGGACTGTGGACCTCAGGACCAACTCTGATTACCATGGTAGAAGATAGAGCAGGAGTCAGGAAGCACAGTTAATGCACTCCTGTCACAGAAGTAAGTGTAAACATCAACGTTATCAGGGCTGACACAGGGCAACAAGTCCCTTTGGTCAAGACCTTGACTTGTTCCTGAACATCCTACATGAGTTATTACCAAGGAACTGAATGCAGGACCACAGGAAAAGTGGAGGCTTCTGTCCTCACAACTACTGGAGAATATCATACATTTTGGAAAAATCCCCCTTCTGCCTAGGTAAAAGGAGTTACCATACTAGTTAGGCTTCAGGTTGGGTGAGACTTTCATCTTTATCCACTGATCAGCTTGACATCCCTCTGCTGCAGTAATATTTCCCGTAAGTATGCGGTCAGGTTTTGTCCTCCAAAGCTCTCTAGAGCATCAGCATAATTAAAACAGAAGAAACAGTAAATCCTACCTAAAATTAATGGATGTTTAAATGCAGAAACCAAAGAGCACTTTGCTTTTCCAGAAACCAGCAGAATAGCCCATTCTCTAGTCCTATGGGCAGTATTACCATTACAGACTCCACACAACTCTTTTAATAAAAGAGGGTACATGTTCAGACACCCAAAGATTTTAGAGTTTGACGTGCCAAAGACATAAAGTAGTAGAGGATTTTACTGTAGTAGAATCACTGAGTAATATCACCCAGGGGAAAAGTCCAGGAAAGTTCTCATCTGTTTGCCATTATAAATTATGCTGACCCTTCAATTGGACTTAGGTAATTTTCCCCGTGGAGACGCAGCAAAGTTGTACAACTTTTCAGCAAGTCATTCTGGGGAAAGGCCCAATAGAAACCTGCCCATGTTTTGGCAGAATTTAAGAGCTAATATCCAAGGAAACAACCCAGAAAGCCAGCTTTCCAGAGGATATTTAACCTTGGGGACACCTAAAAATTTGCAAGTATTCCCAAACTATTTCCTCAACACCTGTGAAGAAGTGTGGGGCAGTTTGGAAAGTTTCATATGTAGATCCACTTAAGCTCCACCACACTCCAGAGACCAGGCAGCCATGGGCCTACAGGTCAGTTAATTCCCTGAAGAGACACTTGCTCACTGTTTAATTGTGCAGCAGAGGAGGCTCTGATTTGCAAACACCTAAACCCCAGCCAAACATGGGTGCAATGAGATCAAGAGAGAATACTGAAGTGCTTATACATCCTCTTCACTTGTTTGTTTGTATACTTTTTAAGCACCTCTATTTCTTTTCTTTTTATTGCTTTTTGAGGAAACTGGTATATTAAATGAATCACTGGACCTAGGAGATACATCCGTCATTGCACATATGCATAAAGAAAAAGTAAATGACATGAAAAATGTTATTACACAGGAGGACGTAGATTCATCTTTTGATTTATAGTGAGTTAGCCAAACATGTTTCAGACAGAGTCTTAGTTTGAAACAAGTTTTGTCACTGTTAGCCCTGAGGTTCTGTCAAAAAAAAGACGACTAACACTGGCTTTTAGTGAGTTTACATTCAGTTATCATCTTCCTCATTTACCAGCTTTAGAAAAGGGTTATTTGATGTTTTGTAATAAAAATTTAGTTATATTGCACTATTCTTCTGCAGATCTCAAAAATGCCCTAAACAGGCAATATATTAAAAGTCAGACAGCCTACGAAAGAATTTTCTTTTAGTATCAGCAAACTATCGCAGTCTTAGCTGGTTGTGCCTATCCCACTTTCTTGTGACCACCCAACTAACCTGTACTCTTACTGCCTTTGGGCGTGTATCAGATGTTTAATACTTTTATGGACCAGGTGCCACTAAAAGCTATGCCAAATATTTTTTTTATTATTATTTTATGTATACTGTGTATTTCATAAACACAGAGACTTCTCTATTTCCATAATATTTATTGCAATCAAATGCTCATAGACCCTGATTTTCTAACAGTAGCTGGTGATAAACAGGACTTGACTTACTCAAACAAAGTAGTTTCAATTTATTCAATAGATATCCCTCTGTGAATAATTGTCAGTCAATAAGGGTATTTGAAAAAGAAATCCAGCCCCTCTATTTAGAGATTTTTAGTGTTGATTCCCTTGAATTCTCTTGGGTTTAAGGGCATTACAGTTATTTTCAGAATATATATGCTCTTATGCTTATGTTTCTTGATAAATCCCTTTAAAATTTGATTTTATAATTTAATTGACATTTATTTTGGCAATTAGCTTATTTCTTACGAGCCTGCCTTTGGCACGTGCTCAGTGCTACTTATACTTTAACAATTAACAAGGCACATTTAACCAAACCCCTACTGCTGTAATATGATCTGTTATTATGAAATTTGTAGGAGTCTGTACTTACAGTTAACAAAAGTGAAGCCAAAACAGAGTGACTGACCATGATGTGCTGGAATAGGAAGCAATGAGGAATTTCAAATCAGTTCGTATGGATTACATATGATAAGATATAACAACAGGTGAAACTGACACTTGTTAGTTCTGGAAGATATTTTTCCAATTTCATTACTTACTGATAAAATTAAGAAAAACCTGAGATAAGGTAGGAAACAATTCTCATTCACCTAATTTTGGTGGTTTGCTTAATAACAAACAAGTGAAGACATTATTCTAGACAAAAGATGACGTTAAAAAACACTGTCTATAAAAATCTTCGTTTCTATTTCTAAAACCAGCATAATGATCTACTAAGCAAATTAATATAAAATTTCACAAATATTAAAAGCAGAAAAAATTGAAATTTCACATTTAGGCATATGCAGGAATGACTGTAACGTTTCTGAAAAGTGCCTACATGCAAACACAGCTGTGTATTACAGAGTCTGCATAGGTTTGTGCATCATTTGGACACGGGATCAGCAGCGACTGCTCACAGAACTTCCTGGGTAAAGTCTTTCACCTATTCACACCATCTGTTTTATCAGCTGTGCATTCTCCCAAAACATGAGGTTAAATCAAAAGTGCTAATGGCATCTTTCAGTGCTGCTAACCATAAACCTCTTCTATAACAACATTTAAAGCATTAAACAAAAAGTCTGTCCTTACTTACAAGGCAAAGCAGAAAAGGAAGGTCATTCATTACACCCCATTCACTATTTTCTGTTTCATTCTGTAAATATTACAGTGCGACTGAGAAAAAAAATAGAATGTCTGGGGTTCTCAGATCTTCCTTCAGAGTTTTAATCATTTGCTTCCCAAGAAGGGGGATAACAAATACCACAGTGTTCTGTCAATATTTGTATGCAGCACCACAGCGGGCAGGCTGCCAAACTTGCATGGTTTAAAGAGCCAAGGGTAGAAAACTGACACCCTAAGAAACACACTCCCGCTTTGTCTCTTTTAAAGGTGGTGGTAAAAGTGTTATCTCTGCTTCTGACTCCCCTTTCGGAAAGCCCTTTTGTTGACTGCTTTACTTCTCCAGAAATGCATTATTTAATAATCTTCGTTCGCCAAACTTCAGGGATTTCTTTCATGCCCAAACGTTTCTTATGCAATTATAAGCCTTTTGCTCTCCACCAGCTGCACTTTAAATGTATTTTAATTGGCTGGAATTTAGAAGGAATCCATTTGGCAGTCATTTACATTTGAAGCACGCCCCTAGCAGCTGAAACAGGCCCCAGAAGCTGCCCGATTACTTCATCAAAAGAAACTGCTTTAATACCTTTGACTCCTACATAACTACAGTGAACTCTATTATATAGGTGTGGTGATGTAATTAATAATTCTCTGCTAAATTTTTGCTTCTGCTGGGAACAGAAATAAATTACCAACCAATACATTTACTGGGCAGCCTACAGAGTTACAATGCTCAATGTCAATTCTCAAGCGTCTCTGTGTTTTCGGAGAGAGGCCTTCCTTGTGCTGCTTCCCTATCTGATCTGAACAGTGATGTAGCTCAAACACTACTATTATTGTTTCAGTACCTGCAGCACATCAAGAGTGTGCTACCAGCTAGATATTTGTATATAATCTTATTTTTAAAGCTTCTAAATTGCTAGTTGGTCCATGACCAAAATATAAACTATGTTTAGTATATTGAATTAGGAATGGCTTCAATTTCCCATTTCTCTTTACTTCTGGGTTCCTGATGTGTATTGAAAGGCAGCTTCCCAGAGCCCTACTTTGATGTAGTGAGTTCACCCTACTTTGCAGTTTGTAATGCAGAGGTTTAAGAGTTGACAGCAGCAGGGAGAGCGACCAACAGCTGCTCGGGGGGAAGTTAAAAAAAAAGAATCAGAAGACATTAAGGAGAGAATCACAAGAATTCACACGGTAAAATGCAATATTTAGGATTAATGTAGCGACATTAACAAGTCAGATTTAAAAACAGAGAGACATTCCAAGTGATACTGATTGAATGCATGGTATCTGAAAAACCCAGAGCTCTACAAACCATGAAAGCTCCTGTGAAATTGTAACTGCTTGAGAGTTCACTTATCATCAGTGTACCACAGAGGATGAAGGAGCGAAAGAAAAGGGATTATTCTCTAGCTGAAGTACAATGAGAACTGTTTTTTACATTTAAAAGGTGAACAGTTCTTGAAGTGAAGTTATGACAATACTTGCCGCCTACAGAGAAAAGCAGTGTTTCAAGTGCATTGTATGAAAAGGAGAAGGATTAATGCCACAGAGAGACACCATTATAGTATAGGAGAGCTGCATATTTTAATAATTTGACTCCATGCAACTCTGGAAATTTCCACAGTTAACTGGCTTATACTCCTAAGAAGTGGAAATACTCAGTGTACTGAGGTCTTACAAGAACTGGAGGTAGCACTTAAAGCAAATATACACACAGAAATGGCCAAATCGTGATAGATTATGAGAAGTCCAATTTCATTACCTTTTAACGGCCTGCTTCACCGAGAGTGCCAAGCAGCTACCCAGACTCTGCATCCTGAGGGTAACTCAGTGTGTTAGGTTCATTTCATGTATTTCATCCTCAAATATATTCATGACACACAGAAATATTCTTGTCTTCCTCCTTTTGAAGGCACAATGCCTCTGACCAAGCTGGGATGTGAACCCTGCTCCTCAATGCCTTCTTTCCTCCATTAGGTCATCCGTTTATGGCTGTCCCATGTAGAGACAATTGCAGCTACAACCCAAGCTGACTCATGTTAACAGCCAAAAAGCACAAGGAAGTATCTTAGATCTTTAAAAGCCAAAGAAAACAGAATTGGAGGTTTAAATCCAGATTCCTTTCACCCTCATCCAAGCAGAAATGAAAGATTAAAGAGCTGCTCTGTAATGGTAGGCTGTAGCCTACCAAAACAGATGACAAGTCTCCCGCCAAGTTCAAAAGTTGATAAGGATGGGAGAAGAGAAGAAGAATTGGAGAACTATTTGTGACCTCAGCTTTAAATGAAAAGAAATCCTATATTGTTACAAGGAAACAAACTACTCCATGTTTGAATCTGTACTCATGCATCATTGAAAATTTTATATTTTTCCCACATGGCTTCATGTGTTTTTAAAAAAAAAAAATCCCCTTCCTTATAGAAGTGCTACAGTGTAAATATCCAGGCAAATGGCAATATGAAGTGTGTGGTGAATGAAGAAGAGTTGTAGACAGGAGGGCAAACGGCAGCATGCGTAACAGCCTGCTCCTCTCCTCCTGCCTCTGCCAAGCCGCAAGCAGTAAACTTTGGGAAGAGAAAGGTCAGCACTCTATTCATGCTGTCACTCTGGGAATCCCGTGCGTTGTCATGGGCTGCGTGATGACAGCCATGAAGCCTTGATGTGCCATTGATTGTTACAGGACATCGAAGACAATTGGCCATTATTTAGCTTCAATATCTATCTTCACAATTATTTAAATGTGAGACACTGGCAAATGTTTCAAACAAACGGTACCAGTGTGATTTTCAAAAGAGAGGGACTGATTTATTTTCAAGCCTCATGTGAGATTCAAGTCACAGCTACAATAAGCCTCGAAAAGCTGTACACTAAACTGTTTTTCTGGTAGCAGTTCTGCAAGAAAAACCTTGCATTGACAAAATTTAAGCATATGAAACATTTAATATCAAGACAGTTAATAGCCCTAAGCACAGTGAAAAGGAAAAGCATTACTTTGAAATTTCAGAAACTATTAAAAAAAAAGAAGGCAGACAGAGAAATATGGGCACTATCAAAGGAAAGATAATCAATCCTTCAAAAGCAGAGACATCAAGTAGTAAAGAAAACTTGCACCATGCCTAATGGCAATTCTTTGCTGCCTTCCTTTCCTAACTGCTGTCAGCATTCAGCTGGACAAGAGGAAAAGAAAAAAAAAAACATTACAGTAGTGCACACAAGCAAAAACGAACTACGGCAACGGAGAATCCCCACAGTGAATGAAAACCTGGTTTTCTCTCATGCAAATGCTATGCCTCAAGGAACCAGTTTCCAGTCTAACAGAATCATCTTCAGGAGATATATAAGGCTATTAGTGTAACTGATACCTGTTTAAAAATGAGAGAGGTATGGGGGGATGAGAATGCAAGCATGTAGGATTTATTAAAAGAGCAGCACAGCAAAGTCCTAGTGAAACGTGTCAAAAGACAAGAAGAATGATGTCTCTGAATAGAACACTAGGAAGAATATGTCATCTAGCCAGCCCACCAGAAACCAGTAGTTAGAAGTATTAAAATAAGGCTTATCACAGGCTTTTAAAAAAATAGTTCTCTATCTCTTACTTCTTTCCTTGAAGGAACTACATCCAATGCAGCCCTACATACACATAGACTGTATCTTCATGAAGAGCATATAAAAAAACACCATGAAACTTACAATAAGGGATTTACGGATATGAGAAACCACCCCCCTCCTTCACAGTGAGCAGCACTCTGAGCGATGCTTCTATGTCATCAGTCTGCTGGGAGTTCATCTTTCTGTGCCTACTCTGAAGGAACAAGATCCCCTGATACTGGAGCAGGAACCCAGCAAATGTTACAGAAATACCAAGAGCCGAGAAGAGAGACATCCTTTGACAGACCAGTTCCCAAAGCTACGATGTATGCATTGTTGGACTATGATCTACCACACAGACTCCTGCATCAAGGTATTTACGGGACTATTACATACTTCTAAGTTGGCCCTAAACAGTGCTAAATATGGAAAAGATTTTATAAAAAATAACAGTTAGTTTGTGTCCAAGGCCAAGTTTATAGTCTTAGCTAATCTAGCTGTGTAGAGTGTTGTATTACTCAGCATTAACATCAACTTGGAAGCTTACTGTAATATCAGTGTCCATGGACTTCTTACCATCACTTCTCAATTTTTCCCTGCAAAACATTACAATTTTCTTGTTGCCTCATACCAGCTGAAAAGGAAAAAGGCATTTTAAATACAAGTTCCAATTCAGAATTGCTAGAATCATATGCTTTCCAAATCTCTGCTGTCAAAGAAGGTAGCAATTTGCTCATGAAGAGGAAAATAAGACAAAACAGGGTTGATATGAAAAACTTCAGACTCTTCCTTTGCAAGGGCATTGTCTGAGAGTTCAGATTTTCAAGGCAGAAGACAGACGTGTGCAGAAGACACAAAGTCTGTGGGATAATGCAACTGATTACAGACAGGTCTGGACAACACAACTGACTGGAGGGCAAAAGTAAACAGAGGTGGAGCAAAAAACATTCAAATCATGCACCTTGTGTCGATGCACATTCACCTTCAGGGGAGGCAGTCCACTGCCCTGGAGAGATGTCATCTTCAGGTGAACAATACTTACTTTGATGCATTAAGACAAATGCCATTTTCAGTTGCTGCATGCTGGCTTACCTTATAGCCAAGCAGATTCACATGTCAAGCTTTAATAACATGAAAAACCACACAAAAGAATATAGAAAAGCCATATATATAGGAAAAATATCAATGTGTCACTCTTCCCTCATAGGTAACACGTACCACCTCACTGTAGATACTGAAAAATATTTAAAATACTGCTATTCTAGGACTTCTCACTGAGGATTAAGCTACAGAAGCTGGAGGAGACACAGAGAAGTCCAAGGCCACTCATTCTTATTATCTTTATCAGCTTAAATTCCTGTTTAGATGGAGACTAATGGATACTCAGCACAGGAGGTTAAGGACCTCTAGGAAAACTGAATTTTTTGTTTATACACATTTCTATTAATCTCTTGGTCATAAGCATTCACAGCTAGTAAAATAATAATGCCTGAAAGTTCATTTCAAGGACATGATTTTCAATAAATATTAGAAACTATGACAATCTCATTAGCTTAATTAAGATAAGACAGTCCGCAAAGACTGGTTGGGGTTTTTTAATTAAACTATGTATTGGGACAGCACAGAATGGTAATGCACAGTGTTACCAATGAGACTGGTAAAATACTGATTTTTTGTAAAATAAGGGTCTGATCCAGGACACCACCCATACCAGCAGATCATCAGGACCACTGACATTGGGGAATTTCTGTATCAACCCAGAATTCTTCTTTTCAGACAGAAGTTCCAGAACATAATTTAATCACTCAGGTTACTTTGCAATTATTATAACAATGTATATAAGAGTCGTGTTACACATTCTTTTAATAATAGCAGTTGGAACTTTATAGAGTATTAGAGGATTCAGCATCTAAACCTTCCCAGAAGGCAGGCAAATAGCAAATGTCATACTCTTGTACATTTAGGTACCGTACGGATGAGACATAATTAAAGAAAGATTTAATTAAAGCTTTTCTTCTCCAAAGATAGACAGGTAAAACATAACTTACTGTATTCTTGAGTACAAAAGAGACTAAAATTGTCCTCATGATTACACAACCAGAGACTCTTGTTACAACAAAGGAGAAATACAGTAACAGTTGGGAGTAAGTTTTGCTTCCATCTGTTCCCATTTCAATCTGCACTAATTTCTAATCCCTTGAAACAACATAGTCAGGACCTATTCTGCTTAGAGAAAACTTGACTTTTGCAGCACGCTGCTAAAAGATTGTACAGGTGATCTCTTCTGCTCATGCTAAACAGTCCTGCTTCCAGTGGTGCACCACAAAAATCCACCTGGGTGGAACAAACCACTTCAAAGTGTCTCCTTGGGCAAGTTACTTAACTTTCTCAGTTAACAGCTGAGTTCCTTTACAGCAGTACTCACCACTTACTACCTGTAGATATAGCGAGTACATCCAAAAAGGCACTATCAGCGACCACTATATAAACTCAGTGTTGGTCACTTTATGTTCAGAGTGAGACCTCTGAGGTGATGGGTGATTCAGTACTCAATATGATGAATGGAGAGACACTAACAAGGAAAATAAAACCAAGCAGTGCATGCTAAAGTCAGGACATATGTTAAACCTCAGCCCGTCTTGTACCTGAAGCACTGATTTTGGGTTGCATAGAAATCTTTCTGCCTAGTTCTATTCTAATTTGTGGCTCCACCTCTTAAAGGTACTTGAAAATGGAAGTTTTCTGAAAAACCTTCAATACATATCTATCTGAGGAAGCAGCGTTCTACTCTGTGTTTTCCAACGAGCACCTAAAGGGAAAGCGTGTTAAGAAAAGGTGCCACCAGTCAGTACTTTCTATGGAAGCAGCAAGCCAGCAAGAGATACAAACCCCAATAGCATGGTTTCTACCACAGAGACCCTCACACTTGTCAGTACTTCAAGCATAAGTCCCTCCCTCTTAAAGGCTGAATTTCCACCTAGGTGTCAAGACTGGCCCTCTGAAGGGTGAGCATAGATCCTCCTGCAGACCTGCACCTCTGCTGCAGGTGGGTGAGGGAAGGTCAGTCTGCTGCTCAGGTCCTCACAAGCTGAAACTGCCAACTAGCCATGGGCTTTGCCAAGGGAATATAACCAAGAAGGTTGTGCTGCATTAATACCGAGTTATTTTACATCCGTTTTAGGGCTGCTGGAGAATTAATACTTTGGACTAAAGAAATGTCTTAAACAAGGTCCAAAAACTCCTTTTGAAAGCTACCCTGTCTGTGTTAAAGCATGAACTTTAATAGTGACATTCCAGGTGGCTTTGGGCTTGGCTTGCGAAGGTCTGCATAGTTGTAATTGGGATTGCATGAACATGAGTGGCTGCAGCTCTGTGCAGAGGACTTGTGCTCCCCACAGGGTCTGGGGTGGATGTTGGTTTGAGTTTCAGGGCGATGCAGAGGCAAAATCCAGCTTGGAAAGGCAAAGCTGGGTCAGGAGGTGGAAACAAGAGAACTAATATCTGCCAGTCAGCCACAGATTTACTGTGGCTGCCTCTTCTTCCAGCTCCTCACTATGCAGAATGGGGATAACCTTTTCCTCAAATAACCATGGTGGCAGGAGGAAAGAAATTTATCTATGAAATCCAATGCTGGAAGCAGTTACAAGAACTGAACATTGTATTAAACATGTAAAATGTCATTCTTTAAAAAAAATCTATTCTAGTCACACTGCTGTATTTTTCTGAGTACAGGTGAAATTTTAGCATAATTTCCTTTGTTTATAGAGGCTTGAGGAAGATAGTGGGACAAGGAGTTACAGCGTGACTAGTAAACAATTCCAGATTTTCTGAGGTCATAAAAATAAAGCAGGACACAGAGCTCTGTATATTAGCTGTAAGATGTTCAAATTGTTTCCCTTTTCCTCCAAAAGCCAGCGAAGCTTTCTGAACATGGCAGAAAATGATACAGTCAATCCTCCTTTACCAAGTAATCATGCGGTTGAATTCTGAACAAACTGGAAGTATCATAGGACAGTGGTATTTACAATTACTCAAATTAGTGGACATGAGCATATATAGACATCCCAACCAGAACAAGTGTTTTGGTCAATGAACCAGCAAATGACAGAAGAAAAAAAGGCAACAGAGTTGATGGCAAAAGATGAGAATAAAACAGGCACAGTCTGGGAAGAAGTAGCAAGTTCAGCATTTCAATTTCCCAGACCTGAAATTCAAGTTTAAGGAACATTTTTTTCCCTTCTGGGAAGCTTAATTTTCTGTTCTATTTCCAAGACAACATCCAAGCATTCACCAGATCAAATAAGATGTGTGCCAGGGCATTTTTTTGCCCCATGCCTTCTCAATCACGCAGCCCACGTACAACTTTTCATTAAGGGGTTTTATCTAGTTTCAAAATAATACAATGGATTACTTAAAGCATCTCCCAATGACAAAGCACTTTTAAGCACATTCATAGTGCAGGTGGCAGAAAGGACAGCTAGATGTCTCCAGGATCAAATGTGGGGTTTGTTTGCAGCTGGAGTTTCCAGAGCCACAACAATGATGCTTTAGGTTAATGCATCCTCCAGCTACCCAAGTCAGTACCGTGCATGCTGAGGTCACTTTAACCCTTCTCCACCTGCAACAGATATTCAGGCACACCATGTTTCTGCAAATGATTGCTTACACCAGCTTTCTACTCCAGAAATCCTATTCAAGGGTCTTGTGTCAATACACACTGACAGTGAATCAGAAAGAGTATTTTGACAGTAGAACAGCACATTTAAATATACTGTCCAGCTGTGCACTTAGTAAATTTAAATAAATTGCATGTCTAAGGCAATTTTCTTCCTTACATGACAAACCTAGGTTGCTTTTATATTCTGATCCCTAAAAAGACCTCTCCCATTTGTATTTAGCCAAATATTTTGCTATAAAACTTTAACAAGGGGAATGATGATTCACCTGAATTATAGCTATGCATCTGCACTAACTGTTTGCAAGGATGCTTGGGTGCCTAACACACCCATGAGATGGCTTGTGAAATAATCCACAGGAATGTATGTTAGAAAAAAACAGCTATAAACAAACCAAGATGAAGGCTTGACTGGGATTTAGTCAGTTAAAACAAATATTTTTGCATTGAGCAATTAGAATCACAATTAAAAGGTGTTCTCTTCACTATGTGGTACATGCATATGGTTCACATAAAAGAAATTGTTAGCTCTTAGGTCAACGAGTGCAATCTTAACAATTGCAGGCAGAAGGGGCAGATAAAGAGGCTGAGCCCAGGCTGGCCTTGTATCATGCACGAAGATTGATTGAACCAGAGCAATTGCAATAACAAGCATTTCAATCATGCCCTAGGCCTCACTAGAAAAGCACTTTTAAAAGGCAACAATTGAGACACTGCTGCTGATACAGGAAAACTACAGTGTGTCATCTGGATCTCCCAGATGCTAAACTGTGCACTCATGATGGATTGACTTGTCTATACTGCAAGAGCACGTGGGGAGCATTTCATTGTTCTGTTCTTCTGCCACTATTCTTTGGACTTACTACCCACCGTAACTGGGCCCCGGGCTCCTTGGGGCCTTAATGGCATCATGGCACTTCTTTCCTGAACTATCATCACTACATTCTGCTTATTACTTTTCTCAAAAAAAAAGAAAGAAAGAAATAGGACAAGTTCTGCTTCTTATTGCACAGAAAGCAGTTGAAAATGAAGACCCGGACTATAAGCTTCAGCACCCTTAGCAGATATACCATATTTGATAGCTTATTTTTATTTCAATGTCACGTTGCAATTAAAAGGAAAGATAGGAAAGATTCGCCACCTCCTTCTTCCCAATTAAAAAACTCCAGATGGAAGTTGGCTGGGAATGCCAAATAGTACTCAAAAAAAAAAAAAGAGAAAGAAAAAGCTCTAATGTAATGGAGAGGGAATTTATCTTGATATTGTCAACAAGTCAAATTGCAGTGGAATAAGGAGTTACATTCATCTAGGAAAATGGCAATATGCTTTTTCTACAGCACCAATGCAGTAGCCTGCAGCTGCACAGTGGCAATTTACAGGGATTTAGGAATGTTTTCATATGGAAAAGGTACACATTGTATAGAAAGTATAAAAGAAGGAGGATACATTAAATTTGATCAATTATCAGAGAAATCCCAGGACTACAAATCACTGCACAAGTGATGCCACAGCTTTGCAGCACAGGAGCTATATTGGTCTTTGAGGATCTCTAGGTTCTCTGACTTGTTTCTATTCTGAGTTGTGGGGTGGATTTTATCTGTCAAGGAACAACTGCCATAATTCCAACTTATTCTGACTGCACAAGAAGGAAACACTGGACATCAGTAGGAGTCAGTGTCATATCATAGAAGAAAGAGATACTGAAAAGCTGACCGAGACATAGAACTATAAAGTGGATTTGGGAGGAGATAGAGGAGGAAAAACAGTGTTTTCTAGATAAAGACACTGGATCACTGGAAGACTGCTGTTGCATGAAGCAATGACCTGAGTGGAAACAAGACCTCCAAGAGATGAACAAGAGGGAGGATGGTCTCCTCAGATCTGCATGAAGAAGAGTTCTGGTCCTTCTGTTCTGCTCCATCTCCTAGTGCAGAAAGCAGAGTTTCAGGGTCACTGTTGATGTAAAGATAGATCTGTTAATCTGTGGCTTAATAATTATAAGCAAAAAGAATGTACAATTTTTTAGGTTACAGGCCAAGTTCAGTCATATTTCCCCAGCACAGCAAATCCACCTACCCCTCTGGCAAGAAAATAAAAGATGTAAGAATCAAGAACAAACATGTACTACTGGAGAATACACGTTGCATTTTTAAGCTCAGATGCTTAGAAGCTTTGACTGTAAAGCAGTTAGTTAATGATGGGCCAAAACCCCAAAGGATTTTTACTCTCCTTCACCAGCTGTCAGCTTCAGCTGCAGATAAAACAGGGTCCTGGTTTAGACTTCATAGATAAATACAGCAAAGCATGCAAAGTTTAGATCATCTCCACAAATGCTGGCAAATACCTGGGAACCAGACCATGGTGCTTCTCACTGTTCCTTTTTCTTCTGTCTTAAATATAGGAAAAAACATCAACTTTATATTTTTCTGTCTGGGAAATTCAGCTGTCTCCATAAACTAGTGGATTTGGCTCAAGAATCAAAGAACTTTAAAGCAGTTTTGACAAATTGAGACAGGAGTAAGTGTTGCAGTGCATGTCTGATGGATGTAAAGCAGCCCCAAGTGCTAAGAGGTGCCACTAAGGATCTTTCCAGTAAGTGGACTGGTATTATTTCCTTCTCTAGACTTCATTACCTGCTTGATTTCAAACACGTTGTAACCCAGCTCTTTAAGCAAAATGTTTGAGTTTAGATTGACAGAGCTGGAAACAATGATTTCTACTAGAAAGCAGAAGTAAGAAAACAAACTTCCTGACCTCCTCAAATCATAAGGTTTGCACCAACGTCAAGACGAGAAAATTAATCCACATTTGTTTTATGGGTCTGCACATAAGGTCTGATGATAGTTGATTTTCTAATTAGCACTGAGGGAGCATATGGAAGCAAATCACTTCATAGAAACAAGAACACGAAGATTTTTAGACAGTGAAACGTGTATCAGTCATACATTTCTCTGAAATAAGCATCATTCATCTTAATATACCTTCCTGTCCTCTTGCTTCATTTAAGATGGAAAAGAATCTGATCAAAATTGGTATATTTGTTACACAAACTCAGCAGTAGAAGAACTGTTTGATGTGAGTACTACTTAAGCCTGACTACATAGTCATTGTTTTAAAATGTAGATTACAATGAAGACCCTTTTTTTTACCATTTTGCACATATTAGATCTGTAAAGAAAATATAACATCATTTCAGATGTCTGGTGAACCACGGTGTACTTTTAAAGATCTACATCTACATGAATACTACTGTTTCATATTTGGAAAATAAACATTAAAAAAAAACCAAAGACAGCCTATAGAACTGCCTTAACAAACAGCTGTGAAAAGAGTCAGATTCTAGATGAAATGGGCTGTAACATATTTACAAAAGAAAGCAAGGAACATAACCTTCGACTTTCCCTTAGGCCTCATAAAAGAGATTCATCTGTGATTTAAGAGACCTAAGGCAGGAAGGTATCACAGGGCACAGCACACTTATTTGGTAAAAAGAAAAAAACAACCCCAAAAAAATTTAGTTACCTGAAGTGTTATAAACAAGATTATTTGCAATTAATACCTGTCATCCTCTCTTCTCCCACTCCAAAGCGTGTAAAAATCTATTTCTATATTGATGTGATTGCATGCAAACTATTCTTAGGGAAGAAAAAAAAAATTTAGAAGTACTCTGCAGCACAGTGAGACTAAAGCAGCAGCAGCTAAACAGGAGGAATTTCTGCTCTACCTCTCTGCCAGTGAAGTTCAGACCTGCACCAAACACAAACCTTCCCCACAAGAGTTTCTCAGCACTGTCTGAAAGACTGAGGACAAACTAAGAGGGAAATCAGAATTTATTTAATGATTATTTAACTATGTCATTTCACCGTCACATTCTTGGTGCCTTACATGAATGCAGAAAGGCTCTGACCCAAGGCACTCCCAGCTGAGGCTGCACCCCAGAAAGCAGTAAAACGTGCAAGCTTCCATCCAGTTTCACTGAAGGGGAGCCTCGCAGCCTTTCCTTCACTACAAAACAAAAGGCAGCACTAATGTTCCCATCCCACCACAGAGTTTCATTTCAGGTGGACCTTTTGCAGCTGTATTTCAGTTTCAGTTAACCTAACGTTCACCTGCTTTATTTCTCTTCCACTTACACAACATTTGAGCAGACACGCTACCCAAGGAATCCTCCCACGTGCTTCCAGTTTACCAGACACCAACACAAGCCTTCTGGTAATCCTGTGGTATAGCATCAGTCAGATCAGTAATTAGATTGAATATGCCCCATAAGACATTTTCATATTTAATGAAGAGGAAAAAAAGAACTTGAGAAGCATAAAACCAGTCAGGTGCTCTATGAATCACGATGTGGTTTAAAGTCTGAATTCCTTAATAACAATGTTTTTGCTGACACATGTTGTTTGTATTTGCCTTCAGAACTGTCTGCGTTAATAATAATTACAAATATTTACATTAAAGTATTTACTCTTATGTCACAGTCATAGGCAGTGTCTTCTTTAAAGGAGAAGAGAAGCCCAGAAGTGACTAATGCTGCAGCCAGTCTTAATGTGCTGCCCAGGGATGTCCCACCAGAAATCCCTACACACGCAAGGGCTATGACTCTAACCTCAGTTACCATCACTTGGAAGATGCAAGGCTGAGCTGCCCTTCAGGTTTTGGGCACTAAGCTGCATTCTGCCAGTCAGACACAAACTTCAGAAGTTCCCACTTCTGTGATGGTTTTCAAAGCCACTCCAGTGTGGCCTGCAACCACAACTTAGACACATGCACGTAACACTTAGAGGATGAATTAATCACAGAATCACAGAATCACCGCGTTGGAAGAGACCCACTGGATCATCGAGTCCAACCACTCGCACAAAACACTAAACCATGCCCCTCAGGACCTCGTCCACCCGTAACTTAAACACCTCCAGGGAAGGCGAATCAACCACCTCCCTGGGCAGCATATTCCAGTGCCTAATGACCCTTTCCGTAAAAAACTTCTTCCTAATCTCTAACCTAAACCTCCCCTGG
>WAAB01010918.1:101766-133239 GCA_013389865.1 Piaya cayana | reverse complement strand
CTTAGTGTCGTCTGCAAACTTACTAAGGGTGCACTCAATGCCTTCATCCAGGTCATTGATGAAGACATTGAACAGGGCTGGACCCAGCACTGAGCCCTGGGGGACCCCACTTGTGACTGGCCTCCAGCTGGATTTAACTCCATTTACCACCACTCTCTGGGCCCGGCCAGCCAACCAGTTCTCCACCCAGGAGAGTGTGTGTCTGTCCAGGTAGAGAGTTATTTGTCATATTTCAATAAAACCACATCATTTTCCTGTACTAATCAGTCTACCCAGGCATTTTCATTTGCAGACAAAGGAATGCAATGCACTGTAAAGTGGGTGGAAGGGATTAATGCTATCTTCTGGGAAAAAAACTGTCAGGGAAGAAAAAAGAGACTAATCCAGGGCTGTGCTGACAGACCTTAGATATGAAGCAATAAGGACCACAGTGACTCTGAACTCAGAGCTATGGAGACAGCGAAGTTCAGGAAAAAGCTGAAGTGGACATCAGTCACTAGTAATTCAACCATCATCTTCCTCATGAACAGTTAAGTTTGGAATCCAAAATCAAGTTTTTAGACTATAACACCCAGCAGGAAAATCACCTGAGAGCAAGACAATGAAGGTAAAACAAAAGGATCTTTACAGAATGCTATTCCCACTAATTGTTGCCTGTAACTAGCACTAAACAATTAACATCTAATCATGCTTCTCAAACAGTCTTTGCATCTAATAGTTTGTAAATTATGCAGTAACAATACAATTAGGAAGATGCTTGCTGATTCTTTTGTTTTTGAAAGTATCAAACATGCTTTTGCTTTTACTTTGCATCATTTTTAACAAACACAACTTGTATTTGTGTTGGGTTTGACACTTAAAATTTAAAGCATCTACCATGGTTTCAAAGCTACCATTGCAATTGAATACATCCTTCTGAAAACAAATATGTTGCCTTTGTAAAAAATCTTGCCCAGGAAAATTTCTTAACTTGATGTTTGATGTAAAAGGGCTGCTCAGTTCAGGCAGAAACAATCATCTGAGAATCTGGGAAATCATAGTTAAGTAAGCTAAAAAGTGGAACAGAAGGGACCTTCTTATTGATGAAAACAGGGAGCAAAGACAATGCAAAGTGCTGCCGAGTCCCAAGATCAAAAAGCGTCCCAAAGTTATCAAAGCAGATTACCTATAAACCACTCACGACACTGAGATGCAGAATGGGTCTGTGACTATAATGCTCATTGGAAACCAAGGACAGAGAAATAAAACTAAAAGGAATATGATAAGTCATTACCCACATCATGTGTTTTTTCTTCACAGCCTTATCCAAAGCTGAACATCCCAGGAATTCTGCAGATGTCTCCCTTAAATTCCTAGCAGGAGATAAACATCCACTGAGGCTGAAACAGAGTAAAGTGGATAAATATCTCAGGTTGAAAATACCTAAAGGACTTTGTATGTCTTCAACATCTTTTCAGGCTCTCTGACTGTGGGAGATGGTGGTGAAATACAGGGTGAAGCAAAGCCACTTAACAGACCCACAATTAAGATGTAGCCTTGTCTTTAAAAATTCAAGCTTCCCAACTCAGCAGGCTCTATATTTTGCTTTGCATGACTGACAGAGAAAATCCAAACATGATACATTACTTTCCCTTTTGAACTTGCACTTTTAAACTTTTCCAACAGCCTGTGGAGGAGGCAATCAAGAAACTAATGAGATCACTACATATGGCCTTTGGATGTTGCAGCCATTGTAAGCCCCACAAGCCGCACTGCCTGCTGTATATCACTCGCTAATGACATCTGTCTCTTTGGAGGACAATCCGCCCCAGCAGCACCTACACACAGGAGAGCCAGTTGTCTCCGTTGTGGCCAGGGACAAAAGGTTGACGTGGGTACTATTCATGCAGTTCCATGACAGATTGTGCGACACAGCATGGCTCCTCACACTGTCTTCTGCTCAAAGTATCAGTCTGAATGGAGCGGGTCAGAAGCAAAGTATTTTCAAAAAAGCTATTATCATTTCTAAATTATGAATGTACTAACGGTGCAAAAGGCTTGCAAACATTTTGTCGGTGTTCCTACTCGTAAGCTGTCCTAAGTTTTCCAGATTGCTTTGCGGATACAGAGCCAGCTGGCAACTGTGCGCAACCTGTACAATGGACTCTCTAATACCTTGGATGTCTGGCAGGTTGTGTTTTTGATGACTTATCCATGGCTACAAATCGCACCAGTATATTGTACTACCTTTATAAATGTTTCTAGGTTTGCTTTTAAAAAACTGCCATGATTTCCAAAAGTGAGCAGTGCACAGTCCTCTTAGGTGAGCCAGAGCTAATGAAAGCACAGCTCTGGTTCTCTCAATCTCTGACAGTTTGCTCAAGAGATGGATGAATTTAGAAAGCTGGAAAGCATTGTTTCCAAGAAAGGTGACATGAGACAGCTGCTAGTCATATTCCTTCCATTTTTTTTCCATGAGACACACAATACAAGATGAAATTTACCTCTGCCATAAAATAATATCTGAACTCTTGTTTCTCTGACTTGGGAAAAAAAAAAACAACAACTATTTATATTTTCCAGGGCAAAATACGTGAAGACATGCCTGAATATTGCCACAGGCATCTTTAATGAAGATTTAAAAGACACTTCAAATGAAAACCTTGCCAAACCTTCCCTTCTCCTCCAAAAAATCAACTGCCAACAGCAAATATTTCTGCTGGCAAACACTTCTCTGCTCTATAAAATCCTTTCCCATTAGGAACCTGCTTCCCCGAAGGCCTGGTAAAAAAGATTTGAGAGCACTCCATGAATATTGTCAATTGGAGGCTGCACTTTGCTTTAGGGCCAGAAGGGACCATTAGATCATCTCATCTAGCACCTGCACTTAAAAAAAACCCAAACAACAAAACAGGAAAAAAAAAAACATAATTTCACCCACTCACTTCTGTATACAGTCAGCAAAATGTGTTTAGTTACCAAATATCTTCCAGTCATTCCTCTACCCTTGATCAACAAGAAATGGAGACCCCATTCAGCAGTTCCCATATAGAAAAATTAATTTATAGATCTCAAGAAACATTTCTTGTAAAGAGTTATCTCTGCTCTGGTACTACTATCTGTGTATTTCTGAAATACATCGCTTTGAACACAGATTCTGCACCTCACCAGGATGTATTTGCTTGTTATGTGAATGTTACTGTGCAATATTGGACATATTAGTACCTCAGAAGCCAGCTTGCTATAAAGTTTACTGTCTGTCATCAGTAACTGTACCATGCTGAATGTATAAGAGGAGGCTACAAAGATGATCAGAGCACTGGAACCCGTCCCGTACAAGGACAGACAGCAAGAGTTGGAACTGTTAACTCTGAAGAAGAGAAGGCTCAGAAGAAACCTTATAGTGACCTTCCAGTACCTGAAGGGGCTACAAGAAAGCTGGGGAGGCTGGATCGGCCTTGAGCAGCCTGGTATGGTGGGAGGTGCCCCTGCCCATGGCAGGGGAGGTGGAATTAGATGATCTTCAAGGTTCCTTCCAATTCAAACCAGTCATGCGTTTTACTGATATTGAGCCTAAGAGTGAATTTGGAGACAGACCTAGATTAACGCTGAACTACATTGATTTACCCTCATGTGCAATATGAAAGGACTCCACCTGTTAGAGCTTCTGGGTATGTTTTCTATGCTGGCCAGTTAATATACTTGCTTATGTAGTAGTCTTTCATTTTTAATTACACAAAAAATCTTAAAGTAAACAAAAATACAGAGAGGCTTTTTGTTTTCAAGTTATACAATATTTTAAATTCCAAGTAAATTCATATCTTACTGTATCCGTATTCAAAATCACAGCACTGACATATAACTTTCAAACAAAAGTTATGTCAATATCTTGTGTTTAACATTATAGCACATTAGTGAACTGTTAGCTAACATTTAATATTTATAATTCCTCACACAAATTTTGCCTGCCTTCACATGCTGGAACATTCGGGGGAAAAACCCAGATTAGTTACTTGTCCATGAAGCATTTTAGGTCTGTATTTATCAGCATATGACTATTTTGGCTCTGGGTTTGTGTAACTGTTGATTTCCCACAGAATAAAGAAGAGAAAGCATTTCTGCTTTTTTGAGAGAAAGTGTAACAATGACACGAAATGGCGTCCACTGTCCTCATACAAAGGTAATGAGGCAGAGAATAAAAGGAGATGCAGAAGTTTAACCAGGAATAAATCCAACAAAAAATGGAGAGACGTGGCCTTTTGAAATGGTAGGTATTGTGCCACAGATTTTAAAGCCAGCACAATTAATGTTTGGTTATAACGCGACACAGTACTGTACATCTGTCAAGACAGGGTTACTGGGAATTATTGTGTTCAACAGTGACCACTTGCAGGACTGGCCTTCACTTCAGATGCACAGACCTGACACCTAGTGAACAGCTTTAATATGCAAAATCTGTTTTGTCTTCTGGGAGTGGTTTCACTGAAAGAAGACCTAAAGGGTGACATCATCTGAAAAAAAATTTCACAAATTACACTCCTACCTGAACAATAGTCCCACTTGTTGGTTTATGCTGTTTTCATACAATCGCTGTATTTCAAAGCAATCATTGCCAGCATTCTTAAATTTTCATCCTTGTCCATCCAAAGATAATGAAGTGCTTTGCAAATACTGGCTCTTAATCATCTGGGAAAATACATTCATCCTCAAACACCACCTTTCTGAGGCACATGTAGAAAATTGCTTTCTCCAACATCAATGCACATAGGCTTACTTAAGGAGAAATACCACACAGCCCTCTTTTATCACTGCATAGCATCATTATAAGCTTTCCCCCATGTCAAAACTATGCTAAGCATCTGCAATAGGCAGATGTTTTTCTCAGGGAGAAAAAACATGAGGGGGGAAACAAACAGATTTACTGGTTTGCTATAATTTATGGGAGAAACTTCATCATTATAGAAGCAGCATCATCTTTCACAGTTAGGAAAAAAAACCAAAACACCAAGCATACTCTATTTTCAAATGCCTCCACTGGGAGGCATCCCTCAAACACTAGATAGCACTGGCAGGCGAAAGACTGGAGCTCCCAACTCCTCCAAAACTGGAAGTGGAATTGAAGCTCAGACTTCAGGACTTATAAAGTTGCTCAAGGAAAGCAACTGCAATTAGAAGGCATGTGTTTACAACGAATCTTGAGAGTTCATGAAAATCTGCAGGACTAGGGCACCTACCTAAGTCTAAATACATGTTGGAGTACTTTATTGATCTAGGACCACAGATGAGAGAGAAGAGTTTCTCATGGGAGTCAGCTCCCAAATGTCTATCAATGGGGAAATTAGAAAGTAGATACCTGTTTGCCCCCATTCAGTTTCTATGCTAAATAACATGCACTAACTTGAGGTTTACACCAAATCTTGCTCAAAATCATTTGCTAGCTGAGGTAAGAAAGAAGTCAGTAGGATAAAATTATGGAATCAACATTATGAACACATCTGTGAAAATCTACAGAGAGACACTGCTTTTATACAGAACTCAAATGGATCATTTCTATAACTTCTACACAAGGACTCTATAACTGGTCAATGTTTTACATGTAGCATAATAATAATTCCCCACAAACAGTTCCAAGATTAAATAGATAACACTAACTTATTTATATGCACAGCGGTTTAAATCTCAATAATAAATTATACATATATAATAAATTATAGCCCATGATAAGCAGACAGAATAGACAGTGAACTGTGTTATAAGTTTCTGAACATCATAGAAAATCTCCCACAGCCTCCCATAGCAGGTAGGTGGTTAAAATAATTCCCTGTAGTACAGTATCAGCTACTTATCCAAATTAAGGAATAGATTAATGCTAATTTTGGCCCTGTTACAAACATACATACATTGACCATCGATATGGAATTGTCTCCAGGTTGCAGAATAGTAATCAATTATCTGATATTATATAAAATCAGAATAACCCCCTCTCCTTAAATACGTAACTTTTTCCCATCTGGTTGGACATTAGTGGGTTGCATGAGGTGATATTTCCTCTGAAACGCAGGCACACAGGGAATAATTTCATTATTCGTGTGAACACAAACAATGACCACGTATTAGGATCCTGACATAGGTGGCGAACATAATCTGTTCTGAAGTTCAAGTGATTACAAAAAGCCCTTATCCATGAAGGGCTGGATTCAGCCAAAGAATTAAGATCATACAGTCTTCATTCCATCTTAACTTGTTGCATTTTCTGATACTGTTCACTTAGAAAAAGTTCAAGTGAAATGATCAGAGCCCACTGAGCACAGATCAGCTCTGGATTAAAGATGAATTAAAGTCTTAATTTAATTAAATGCTATTAAGGACTGTGCATAAAGGAACCTCCAGACCAAGTGCCTGTCGACTTATCCGAGCACGGCTATTAAAGTCACTTCTACAGCTGTACTTAGAAATCTTTATACGTAACATCAATGCCACAATTCCTCTTCAAGCCTTTTCAAAGTGCCAACCCACTGTCTTGTTTTTACTGCTTTTCTCCAATTCCAGATTTGTCAGGCACGATTTATTCCTTATGAATCAGAAACAGCTAGCTTTTGTCAGCTGATACTTTTCCAGATGTTTTGTGATCTCACATCTTATTAATGTCTCCAGGATATTGCCTGCCAGTAAGGTTAGGCACAAAAACCTGTAACTGTTTGTCTCTTGCCCTTCCAAATGGCTCCCATGCTGACTAACAGGTCCCGTCAGTGAGGTCAGCCACAGAAAGCATGTGTTTAGCTGCTCACAAGTCACATGCAGTGTATTTTTCATTCATTCAGTAACTATGTTATTTTCAATGGCGTATATCTAAAATGCGTATCTACTGGCACAAAGCTTGCCAATCCTCTGGAGAAATGGGAATGAAACAGCTATAAATAATAAGAGAAAAAAAGAAAGGGAGACATTTCCCACACCTACCGTTTGAAATCTCATCAATAAAAGAGCATCTTTCATTCTCTATCTTACAAATACTCTTTTGTGTCTGGATTATTTCAAGTTGCTACTAGTCTTCGGGTTATGCCCTGAAAGGAGCCAAAACAGGAGAAAGAGCAAGATGTGACAGGAAAGCTGGCAGTAATCCAGAAGAAATAATTTGCACATTATAGATTTGAGACAGCCTTAATAGGAGATAATCTAGCGGGGCTTTGAGGTTGAAATATTAGATGCTGAAATTATATTTATGCTAGGATCTAACAAGTATTTCTGTAAGGGTGGTGTCATTGCCACCTCTACCATTGGCTTAATGAGGTAATGGTGAAACAAAAATAAAGTTAACCACACAACACTTGTAAATCCTTGTGTCCTTTGAACTAAAAGACCTCAAATACCTTTAGAGACAGCATGGACCTAGCAGAAAGTTAAGTATGAATGATTACCTCAGAAAAACATTGCTGGCACTAGACAGCTAAATAAAATCTTCTAGCTGCTTCTGCCGATATTCCAAATTCAAGTTTCCCCCATGTCATGGAACAGTTTTCTTTCAAATCCAAGACTTTGTATAGTATGAGAGTACAGAACACCATGTTTGTGCTTGTGCAGACACTTTCCTCCTCTCCTCTTCCGAGTGTTTGAAAATTCAAGACACAGATATTTCTCTATTTACACATTGATTAAACATCCTTGTTACTGGCCACGCAATGTCATCTGTTAGTTCACTCAGTATGCTACAATGGAGATTATTTAGGTTATCCTAAAGGATGTCATCAATATTTTTGAAAACTATGTTAAATGGTCATTTAGAATTGGCCTTCACACAGACTGCCTTTGAAATTCTGCACGTAACAGGTCCTCATAGCTCTTTCAACTGTATATCTGTACTGAGATTCTCTGTGCAAGATCCTGCAATCAGGTTTTCACACCTTCTCCTGTCTTTCCATAGTCTTAGTGCCCAGCTTTAAGTTCTCAATCACTAGGAGACACTTGCCTCATTCCCCAGTTCTTCCTTTCTTTTTCCTGCCTGGGTTAAAAGCTTCAGATTATGTCTTTATTTTTAATTGGAAGTAATTCCAGTCTGTGTCTGGATTGGTACCTTTATTCTCCTTAGTTATACAAACACCACTAATATCATAAGTATTACAGGACTTAACCTCAAGTTTATGCATATGTTTTTCTGTCTTAAAATTGAACAAAATTCAATTGTGATTATTCAGCCCAGGTTTATGTCAATGGCCAGCCAAAGTTGGCACTTCTTGTTGGTTAACTAAGTATTCAATGTTAAGACCTAATTCCTATCAACTCCAGGAGCATCTCAGTCCTGTATTTTGGTTTTCTAACCCAGTTCTGGGAAATGAAAGTCTTCCATTATTACACAGCTAGTAATTTTACTTATTTTCCTTGTAATCTTACAGATTACTATACTACCTGACACCACATTCAACTCCACCATCCTCTCTGGTACATTCCACAGACAATGCCTTTCAGAAATTCCCTCATTCCGCATTTTTGTTGTCTCAGAAGGGCTGTTCTTTCTTGATACTCCATCACCTAGCACTGGTAGCCTTTCCCCTCGCCTCCACTTTAGCTCTGTTTTCCTGCACTAGCTGATCTCTCCAATATCCTTCCTCACATTCACATTCTTCCATTTATCAGCCTCCTCACAAAAGGATGTGCTATTTAGATCTGCTTGTGCATTAGCTATGTTCAGCTTCCAGGCTTATCAGACTCATCTGCCTCAAAAGTCTCTCAAAATCCAATTGGAAATCCCAGGACTTTCTTTGATTGCATTCCTACTCCGTACATTTCTCTGCCCATAAGGTTTATTAAGTGCTCTTTCATACCAGCTGCGCGATTCCATAAATCCTGTACCCTGCAGGCTTTTTTTGCCTATATCGTTTTCATATTCAGTATTTCCTACAGCTGCCATTTCAATCTTCCTTATCCTTACCAGAAAAAGAGGTGGAGATGCTCTCTTTTTATTGATATGGGCACTAAAAAAACTCATATAAAACAACACATACAAAAATTTGCTGGTCTGTACTAGCTGGACTTGCAGTGAACACAGTCTGTTGTGCTGTCAAAGCCCTTTCACTCAGACAGCTCCCGAATAAACAGTCTGTGACCACAGGCAGGAAAGAGGTGCCAAGCCTGGCAAAAAAAAGCCTCCTGTAACTCACCCCAGAGAAAGACCCCACAGACCACCAACTGCTACAGGCTGATGGCACCATTCAACATAAAAAAATCTGCTCCACAGACAGCCTCTGTGTAAACCCTCCTTCCTAATTCTCTGCTCCTTGTTTTCTGCTGGCCAGAAACATCTGCTCGACTGAAACATCTTTCTGCTCCTCCTGTTAAAATGTGCTTGGGAAGGATCATGGTCCAAGGTGAAATCTTGGCATCAGGGAAGCCAACTGTCCATTAACCGCAAATGAGGCTTTGCCTAAAGGTTAAAGTGCCCAAAGGAGACAGCACAGTCACCTTGTCAAGTTTCTGCATGCAGAACTGGATTAACTCTCTAGATTAAGGTACTCTATCATCTTCTGAGTATTTACACTTTATTTCATCTAATACCGAGTATGAATTTTGTAACTAGCTATTGCATATTAGGCTGCTTCATTTCCATGATTTATGTTCCTCGTCTCTTGGCATGCACCTCATAATATAAATCAAACTACATATAAAAATCATTGCCAAAAGGAAATAAGATTTATGCACAACTCACAGTGGTCATGCAGCATCTCTAACTGTAAAAGATGTTCTCTAATCAATTTAAGATACATCATCTTTCTCATCTCAGAGCTTTAAAAATATCCATTATGTTGAAAACCTATTTGCAGGGCTCCTCAAAGGCTGCATTTTGAACCCTCAGTTTCTGCAGACAAATAATGCAGATACACATCTTACAGAATTACATCATATAAACACAGGAAAATACAAACTTGAGATTCCTGGTATTAAGAGTAAAACCACTTATGTCCTAACTTTTAGCAAAGTATTATTACTAATGAAATTCAGTGTTCTTGAAATGAAAGGCAACACCTAATGATAACTGTTTCCATTGTCCCTTACGTGATTCAGAATGGTTTTTTCTGTTGCTATTGTTGTCATTATGTGCATGCAATCACTTTCAGAATTACAGTTGTTAGTAAAGCCTGTAAATACAAAGTGAGCTGTATTGATCATAGAGATTATCAGGAAAAAAAAAAGTAAAGTGCTGCCTCTCTCTAAAACTTTTCACAGAAGAGCTGCATATCATAAAGGGTAAATTTACCTTCACTAAGAGTTTTGAAGTCTGTAAATGTTATTTTTTACATTTCCAAAACAGGTCATTAAATTTTTAACTTTTTTTACAAGCTATTTTTCTGTAGTTTTCCTTTTGAAGATTCTTTAAAAGTGTCTAAAACAAAATGAAATTCCATGTACAAACCTACAATGTTAAGTTATACTCTTATGATATTTTTTGAGTTATAAAAAAAGCGTATTTTTCCTGCTCAGAAATTAGGATGAAGTCACAGATACTAAAGAGCAACAGTTTTCAAGAAAATCATCTTGTAAAAAAATATATACATTATCCACCACTAAAGAAATAGTTTCAAATATTTCTGTCAGTCCCGTCAACTAATACATGGATGGAAACTCACTGCACCCTTCCTCTAGATACTTCAGTGCTATTAAAAATGTAATTAGAGAAGCATAAAAGCCCCAGGAAAACGATCCAGACAGACCTCCCATTTATCATAATCATTAATTAAAATAAAAATAATGACATTTATATAGATCTCTAGCTACTGGATGAAAGATACAGATTCTTCGACAAAATTTCCATCCAAATCATTAAGGATTCTCTTCCAGGATGGGAGGATGGCTCATCGCCATCCCCCCTGCATAACACTTTCTCAATTTATAGAATGCTACTACATGTAATTATAGATCTCTGCGGGGGTTTTGTCTGTGTCATCTTCAGTTCACAAATGTTTTCCTGTCCTAAATCAAATTATCAGAGAGATCAAACCTCCTCAGTCTTGACTGGTCTACCTGAACTGAAAACCTGAGAGTGAGCAGCACTTTTCTGTAGACAGAAACCAGGAAGAAGCTGCACCCACAGAACCACAAAGCCCTGTAAGGATAACAACTCCAGCTCCTAAGAGCTTTAATACAGCAATAATCCTGACAGCACTGAGCACAGACTCCCTACTGGGAGAAGCACGGAAACCCCAGTCCCCGAGTTCAGAGAGTTCATGTGCCTTCTTAACCTACAAGAGCCAAGCTCTCTCTCACCCAGCAGAGTTTAATGGTGCAGGTTTCAGTGTCACTCAGACACCTTACAAGCCCCTTACATGGCTGAGAGCACAGACGACATCCTTTCAGTGCAAGCAAGGGTTACATTCTTGCAGTGCAACTGCAGAAATAAACATTTTTGTGTTCAGTGTGTCCTTTGTCACGTGAATCTCAGCAGTTTGATGCAGCATCACAGAGCATAGAATGGTTTGGGTCAGAAGGGACCTTAGAGATCACCCAGGTTCAACCCCCCTGCCATGGGCAAGGACACCTCCCACTGGATCAGGTTGCTCAAAGCCTCATCTGGTCTGGCCTTGAACATCTCCAGGTATGGGGCATTCACAACTTCTCTGGGCAACCTGTTTCAGTGCCTCAACTCTCTCACAGTCAAAAATTTCTTCCCGCTATCTTCTCTCTTTCCTCTTAAACTGCTTCCCCTTGTCTCATCCCTGATAAAAAGCTCCTCCTCAGCTTTCCTGTAGCCCCTTTTAAGTACTGGAAGCATGCTATAAGTTCTCCCCACAGCCTTGTCTTCTCCAGGCTGAACAATCCCACCTCTCTCATATTGTCCTCATATGGGAGGTGCTCCAGCGCTCTGATAATCTTCATGGTCTCCTGTGGACTTGCTCTAACAGACCCATGTCCTTCCTGAGCTTAGGACTCCCAAACTGAATGCAATACTCCAGGTGAGGTCTTACAAGAGCAGAGTAGAAAAGGGAAAATCATATACCTTGACCTGCTAGTCCCACTTCTTTTGATACAGCCCAGTATGCAGTCAGCCTTCTGGGCTGCGGGCACACATTACTGGCTCATGTTGAGCTTCTCATCCACCAGCACCGCAAGTCCTTCTCTTCAGGGCTACTTGCTCTAAGTAATACTATGACAACTCACCAAGAGTCAGATCCTGACAACTCATCATGCAAGGGATGGGAGAAGAATGAAAAAGGTGCATCCTCTTCTATTTTCTCATTCAGGGTACAGCAATTATTCCAGCTCCAGTGACCCCAGCTGTCCGTGTGTGTGCATACAGCAACACGTATACAGCACACTCATATCTGCCCTTGCAAAGGAAAAGTTTCAGCTGTGAGGGTTACCTGTTCATTATCATCCTTCTTAATTTTAAATCATACTGCTAAACTCCAGTAGCACTGAACAATCTTTGCCGAGATCAGGCTGAGCCTCATGACCTTTAAGTATAATGAGATTACAGTCATAAAAAATCATGTGAAAATCCTGGATATACTGACGTCAATGCCGAACCTCCCATTTAGCTTCAGAAGAACCAGAATTTTAGCTTGAATCTCACCAAGGTGCTGACACAAAGAAAAGGTCAACCCCCCCAAAAAAATCAAAGGTAACTAAAAGTAGTTGATTTTCAGCACTAATAATGAATATGATCAAGGTGCTCCAGATGAAAGCAGAATGAATCACACCAAAATATCCAATCCAGACCAGGTACAGATGTCAGGAAAGCTTCAGAAAAGTTTAGCAAAGATCTTTGCAGCATGCCTTTTCATTCCTGCTACTTTGTAATTGTAAAATACATTTCAACTCATTTGTTCACAGCCAGCTGGAAACATGTCCCAATAACAGCTCTTTGCCATGGTTCTGTGTGATGCTGGGAAAAGAGAACTAGCTGAAAAAAACACTGTAAATAGCTTAAGTTACTTAGACAATGTGGGCATTAATTTCACCCCATGGTACATGTACACTCAATAGCACAAACCTAAATAAATGAGAACCTAAAGAGATCAGAGACATTATTTGCCCACAAGACAAGGCTTGCAGGGTACAGGGTGTAAGGCACTCTGGAATTAGGAGAAAGACCACTCATATTTTTCAGTCACTGAAACATTTAATTCCTTACATTTTCACCCACCTTAACAGAGGGCAGAGAACAGATACAGATGACACTTTCACAAATTCTCCCTCCTTGGACATTAAATATTCCTTTACTGAAATGTTGCCTTGTTTTAAACCTGGCTTTGTGTCTTCATATATGGCAATGGGGCTGGAGCACTCACATTCCATTGTATCCAATGCGAAATGTAAGCATCTTTGCAAACCTTTTGTCAAAATCTCCCTCTGCTCTTTCATATTTTTATATTTATGCAAATTCCCTAGTAATACCCTAAATTGTTACCCATGCCTAATGCCTTCATGCAATTCAGCACCAAATAAACCTCCATTATGCATTCAGAGCCCATCGTTCACAACTGAACGTTATTTACCTCAGAAATGAAGACACTATAAAGACCTATTACCTGGTTTAAGCTTCTCTGCAAGGCACTTATCTACATGCACGTAAGCAAGCAGACCTTTTTTCATGTCCCTTACCTGTATCACTGACACAGCGCAGCCTGTTTAGAGTTTTGCAGGTGCCAGGGGCACAATATAAGAGTGGTCACTGCAGTGATGTCAGGATGACAGGTATTAGAAACTGTTACTGATTTCTTAACTCTCGCTTTTGTCTTGGGTTGAAGAGATAGCACTCTTAGTAAGAACCCTTACATATCATATTTACAGTTTAAAGTGGTGAATCAGTTTTTCCATGTTCGGTCATTAACGTACCATACCTTTGGATTATAAATTACATGTATAAAAGACACCAAAATGAAGCTACTGCTAGAAATACCTCTTAAATGGCAGATGGTCTTGCTGTTTTTTCAAGCCTATTGTATGATGTTTGGGTGCACTGCGGAGATATCATTTCTGACTCAAAAGCTCTGTGCAGGGGATTTAGAAAGATAGGATTGGCTGTAAATGGTGGAAAAAAGCCCTGCAAAATTTGGGACAACTTCACTGTGAACAAACTTCTGTTCACCCACAGTGTGTAATTCAGCGAGTGACAGGTTGCACAGAACTTGGCAGGCTTCACGAAAAAAGAAATAAAAGAAAACTTTTAGCCTGTGATAAGCTTTATGACAGGCCAGTAAAATCTTAATTGAGATACACTGCGCCACACAAGGAAGTTTGTATAATACAATACAAGTTTAAATGAATAGACATAGTCAGAAGAAGATGAAATAAACCTCCTTTAAGGATAGATCATCTGATTTTTTTTTTAGAGCATTAATTTTTAGAACTCTCACAATTGCTGATTTTCTTACCTATTCTTGTCATTTACATTAGGGATAAGCAGATAAATTGTCATATTTCCTAACATTGTTGTAAATATTTTGACATCCTTTAATTGCACTAGTTATTTTTAATTTCCTTTTTTTACATGAATACATAGCGTGGCCTCAAAATTTGCATCATCCTGCCTTAAAAGTTTTGTTGCCCCAAACACAATTCTAAACCTGCTGAAATCCAACAGATGTTTAGTTCATTACTACGTACGGAGTGTGGGAATAGCTTTTACCACAGTTCTATTTCAATGCAGTTTCACTACATGCTTTGGTATGGCAGGATGATTTTTATAGAAATTAAGTGAGCTGTAGCTGTAGAGCTGGAGAAATTCAAGCTGAAATCAATAGACTTCAGCACAGCTCAGATATTCATATAGACATACCACCTGCAACTGTCACATACCAATTAAAAGATTCATAAAGGCAATAAAAATAAACACCTGATAGCAGAGATTTATTTTATGTCCTCTTTTGCAACATGATGACAAGGAAGCTGTAAGGACACAAATGACTTGTTGAACTTCAGTCTCTTTCCAAAAGTGCCACATATTTTGGTCTGCATGAAATAATGCTCACATAAAAGGCTGCAGGATCTAAAGATATTTAACTCAGACTAGCAGATTTACTAAACTAGTAACAACCCTAGCTGCAATCCCAAACCCAGCCCAAGCTTTGCCTTCAACCGCTCTAGTAACTCTTCCTAACCTAGATCTGAACCAGTGGCCCAGATAGTCAAGCAACAGCCCTGAAATGAGACCAGATGCCCATTACTGACCTCCAGCAACACATACCACCACCCAAGGAAGCCTGGAAGTCCTAGACCTCTTTTAGCCCCATCAACAAATTTATCTCATCAGACTCTGCCAGTGTGTATTCTGTCCTTAATCCTGTCCCTGTGATAACTGGTAATTCTTGAAAGCATTTGTCTTGCATCTGTCCCAACAAGCCCTAGTTCATCGGTCTTTGTGACCTTCAGCTCTGCCTCCTGCTCTTAATTCTTAATGTGTTCTACACATACTGCAGGCCGTGTTCTGTAGTTTGAGGCCACATTTGTATCACTCATCTTTAAAGGCACTATAAAATTATTCCCGAAATAAAAAGAAATTCAGTCAAGGTTGGTTGCTGTGCCTCTGCTTTCTCTTAAGCCTTGCAGGAGCAGCATAAAGTACTATTTTGGAATCATGCTGATACAGTACAAGGCTGCTATTAGATAAACCTGAAACAATCAGGGCAATCGCTATATTCCAATAACTACCATTGTGCCACTGCCTGATCAGGAAACACGAGACAAGGATATCAGTCCTCCTAAGACTGGGTACAGACTGAACTAATGGTTCTCATTTTCAGTCGGATTACCTTCACTACAGTTCTCTTCTGTCAAACAGTCCTTACAGTTAGGAGTTCACCTTGCAAATATTCAGTCCTAACTTTTTGTTGGGGTATTACTGAGCCTGTTTCACCAGGACCTGGCAGAAGTTCCCCCCCCAGGATAACAGATCACATAAATACAGGCTTTCTTGCTTCTTTCACGTTAGGCCCAATTTCCCTATTGAAAAGTGAGCTTTAAGGAGGAGACAGGCCGCTTCCCCTTCAATGTATGATTGCTTTGATGGATACAAATTATGGCTGTTCCTGACACATTTTTCAGTTTAGTGAGGGACATTCACACTTGCTTGCCACGTGGAGTTCATACGCATATGCCAGTATTTAAATGCTATCCAAGCGGAACATCTTCCTTTCGAAGACTTCATTGAAAACTCTTCAAAATTTAGAATCATTAACAATTTTTGGCAGTTATATTTGCATAAACCATTGCCACTACCCAGGAACAGCAACAGGATGAAGATGTACCTACCACAGTTGAAAAGAGCCCATTCATCACTTGTAAAACCTCTACCTTACAAACACCTGGCTTCGACCTCAAAGCAATTCTTAATTTAATGTTGGAGGAGAAGAGAGAGGAAAGGTTGAAAACCCAGGGTTTGGGTTTCACCTTGTCATTTGACACTGCTTCACTGATTTCAACAAATTTATTTGCTCAATATCAGCTGGTGAAGTAAGTCTCATGCTTAATCATCAGACTTTTGCTTTCATTTTAGCATGGCCACTATTTTAAAGAGACAGATAATGTGTGAGAGAAACAAACTGAAAAGAAAGGAGAGTATAGAACTGTTTCTATGGCAACTGTTGAGATAACAGTAACAGCCTACCTAGCCTAGAGGGATAGGTAAGTGAGACTAAAATATGTATGTAAGAGAAATACTTTCAAGGTCCTTTTTCAGTTTAAATAGATAAATTTGAATTTAGGTACCACCTGAAAACCCTATATGTTCAATATAAACAGTAAAAGAACATCTGGTTTACATTGTACAGAACAATTTAGGTGAGAAAACGTTTTCTGTGAAGTTGTGGATGCCCCATACCTGCAATGAGGGGTTCAAGGTCAGGTTGAATGAGAGGCATTGAGCAACCTGATCTGGTGGGAGGTGTCTCTGCCCGTGGCAGCGGGGTTGGAACTGGATGATCTTTAAGGTCCCTTCCAACCCAAACCATTCTATGTTTCTGTGAACAGCCTAGGATCTTTCCAAGGGAAAAAAAACAAACAAACAAAAAAAACCCACAACTCTATCTTCCCTAGGTAAGGTGCACAGGTTTTCTATCATTTAAACGTCCCACCAAAGCACCAATGAAATGGTCCCCCGTGCTATCTTGCATTTTGTTTCAACATGTAAGTGGCTGACATAGAAGGTCTAAACAATTATTTTATCATCCTTAGTGTGAAAACAGCTTCTGCTTTCACAAGCCAACACCCTTTGCACAGGCCTTGTGGTAGCAAGAATTTGAACAGCAAAGAAAGAAAGACCAGTGGGACAGCTGGCAAACTTGAGCAAGCAAAAGAGCTTGAAAAGTATGGAGATCATAAAAGTATTAGTGGAGAGAGTCAGACAGCGTTAGAAGGGTATTAAAAAAATAAAGAACACTAGGAGGGGAAAAAAACTCAGAACAGATCATGGATAACTCCAAGACAAACCAATTCCCAATGGCAATGGGCTCAACATCTCGTGCTGAGTCAGGAAGTGGGGTGGGGTGGGCAGCTGAGGCAAAAGCCCCAGCCACACTGCAGGATGGCTACCCCTGTACATTTAGGCAATCTGACATCAATCACAAACTCCACAAAAGCACATTGAAAGTCATCCCACGAGGGGTTAGGCTGTTCTGCAGTGAGCCTGTGGCTGCACTTCCACCACCTCTGCCGAAAAATGCCTCTCTCCTCAGACAGTAATTAGAAATCCAATTAGAAATATCAAATCCTGTGCAAATCTTCACTGCAACTTAAGTTATTCCTTTTTTCTTTGAGGGGGAAGAAATAATCACCATTTATCTCCAATCTCATGTCTTCTAAATCACCTGCTGTTCTCACTACTCTTCTCTCAGCTCTTTCTAACTCTTTCTGGAAGTGTGGTACCCGGAGCCAAAGGCAGGATTCCAGCTGAGCCTTCATCAGCACGAGGTGAGTAGAGCAATTACATCCTATGACATTCTTGAATGATATTTGCCTTTTTACAGTTGCATCATGTTGTTGGCACACAGATAAGTAGCTGAAGTCTTATGGTACATATGTATTTCCAAAAGCAGAAATTCAATTTATTTCCAGTTTAGCCTCTGTTCTAATGCCATCCTTCAATGTGTTTCACTCCCCTCCTTCATTTTGAGTCATGACACTTGCTGCTTCTTTATCAGAGATGTTACAGGAAAACGGTGACCAGAACTGAGGATACAAAACAACTGGTCTGCTCCAGCTCCAGAAGTCTTCCCAGTTCCATACTAAACCAGTGCTCACCACTCAGACCAGTGAACAATTGGCTTTTTTTTTTTTTTTTTAAAAAAGGTCATTGTGTTATGGCAATGACTTCTAGAGCAGCTTGCCTAGTTGGCTTAAAAACAGCATTTGGGACTGTCAAAAAAAGCTTTACCTAAAAAGTACTTTAAAACTCTAAGATACATCAAATGTACTGCTTCCACACTGTCAGTAGTTCAGTCATTCTGCCACAATTGCATTATTTGTCAACATAAAAGTCTGGATTGTCTTAGCTCAGAAGCTATAAGGAATCGAAATTTGACTCACTGCTCTGGTATTCCATGAATCTTCCACATTTTTCCACTGTAAAGATAATTATTATGCTCGTTTTTCTCATCTCCCTTGGGATATAATTCACAAAAACTTGCAGCCAGCCACTAATAGTTGAGAAATGGCCCCAGCAATCTCCTGAGGTACTCTAGACCAATTCTGAGGTTCATCAAGTCCTTAGCTAGAAAACACAACCATTTTCTTTCCTTGCATTGGTCTGCACAACTATCCCCTCATTAAAATTAATTTAATTAAGCATCAGATCACAATTAATTTTTTGGTGAAAACCAAAAAAAGAAGGCATTGACTAGTCCAGTCTTGCCTGTTTTTCCCTTTCACCCTTTATTTCCTTTTTTCCTTTGGTTTTTTTGGTTGTTTGAGTTTTTTTACCTTCTTCCCTTATTCCTAATATAGTCACAGAACCCACTGGTTGTTGTTTACAGCCTCTTCAAGCAAAATATTCAGGACTCATCTCACCAAATAAAATTAACATGACTGAGACTGGGGTAACCAGGTAGTTCTCATTTTAATCCATAAAACCTTCTAAGACACATCCAATGCTAATGCTAATCTCATGCTAATGATAAATATCTGCTGTGGATGACATTGATTCAAGTAGATATCACAGGAGCAACAGTTCATCAGCTCCTAAATGTAACTCCCCTCACACAGAGTCCACTGCAGACTGCTCAAAGGAGACATTTGTACCATGCATAATGTGCCACTCCAGCCTGCGCCTTGTTCTTAAAAAGTTGAAGCTTAGATTTAATCGTGCCCTTCCCTGCACTTCAAAATGCACCATGTTCTCTAGAATCAGTGTAATGAGTGATTGCTACAACAGATATGCAGGGTGTATGAAGGTACTTCACTGCTATTTCAGGGTTAGGTTTTTTAAATTCTCGCCTTCTAGGATCCTTATGAACTTCCTTCAATCTTTTCCAATACTCAACTACTACCACAGGGCTTCTCACTTATACCCAGCTCCTTCTTCATAAATTCTAAAGTAACTGCTTAAACAGTTTCTTAAAAACCATAAATTCTCTGCAGTTTTAAATTATTTATCATTGCCAGGTATCTGGAAATTAACCTACAAATGTCTGCCCGAGAGACAGAGACACATAACATTTCACTGCCTGCTAGAAACAGGCTGGCAGCACTGAAAAAAATAAAAAGGGAGCTGCCAACAGTAATTGAAGGCAAAAAGGAAAAGAAAAAAAATCTTTTCTGTTCCTTCCTTTCTTCCTTCCTTGACTCCTCTGTTGATGTTAGTATGATTTCCTAGCAGCCCATCTTCTTCAACCTGTCTAAAGAATCACTGCCCTTTTGAACCTGGCCAACAATCTGATCTGAAGCACCTATAGCACCAAGCGTGACAAACACAAAGCAGCAGAATGCTAACAGCATTCATCAAGTACTTACAACTCCCTCTCTAAACTTCTATAATTGATATTCTACATTCTCTGTCTGTTCAAATGGAGCACCTGAAAGAGTAATGTGATTCCTCATAGAAAATGCTCATACCAGCAGATCCCACAGATGAGGTTAAAAGGCTGTGAATTGGGTCTCGTTTGAAATATGAACATACTCAAAGATTATCCCTCTATTCTTCCTTCTTGAGGTAGGTTTTAAAAGAGAAAAGAAAAAAACAAATTCACACACTACTAGTTAAGAATACATAAACGCATACAGTTTTGATGGATTTTATCATATTGAATACAAGCAACTGCACTTTCTCCTGGAAGCCTCATTTTCCCTCAATTTCTGGCTAACTTTCTCCTGACTCTGCATGCTTAACAAGCAGTAATTACTATACTGCAGAAAAATTGCATTTGAAAGCTTTATTCCTGTAAGATGAAGTTCAACTTAGCATTCCAAGATCAGAAATCAACCTCAAAATGAACAAAAAAGGAGGTAGGTCACTGTATGATTGTACCAGTAAACAGTAACTGAATGCAAAGTGTTATAAGAGGGATTATAAGAAATCCTGTGCAGTGAAATACAGTGTTATATTGCATTACGTTCTGTCAGTGTATATGCCTGAACTCTGAATCATCACACACAACCCTGAGAAGGTAGCATGGCTATGTCAGCATTATGCCCTGCCTGCGCTCTTTATCCCAACCAAAACCGCCATACCCAACTGTAGTTAATGCAGCTATACTGCTCTTGGGACCAAACTAGCTCAAAAACTACATTGTGCCATGTAGACGTACACAGAGCAGTGGCCAAAGTGTCATTTGAATGGATTAACCGTGCCATTTTTCAGTTAAGTGACTTAATGGATGCAGCACTTCAAATCTGTTCCCATGGCAATGTAGAAACAGCAATGGAAATACAAGCAGTTTCCTCTTATACTCGCAGTACAAGGAAGAGAACAAAAACCTTTTCTCCATTTGAATGAACAAAAGCAGGAGCATTTTCCAGTGCAAACATGTAAAGCCAAAATCTTTCCCATGTCCTGACCACAGTAAAATTCATGAATAAACAGAAAAGACTTGCCAATGAGGTCAAAAAACTTGGTTTTACTTTGTCAGACAAACAGGGGTTAGGTCTGATTCACAGAGAACATCCTGCTCCCATTCCTCCTGAGCTAAAAATCAAAGCCCTGTTAGAAGAAGAGTCCCAGATGTTCTTTCAAGAGGGTGAATAAAGGGAGAGACAGTCTGTAAGGTAGCCTCAGCTTTGCCGATTAGTCATCATTTTCCATTGTGTTTGGAAACTGAAAGCGCAGCAGAGGAAGTGAAAGAGATGTACCACACAAAAACTGATCACCCAGAATATCTTCAGTCCCGAGGTCAAACAGGCAGTTATCATATGGTGCACAAAAAAAAAAAAAAAAAAAGCAAATTCCAAGACAAACAAAATCCAAACTAATTATTTCAAGCCTCTGCTGCCTTAGGAGTCTGCACCTTCCCATTACTCCCAAAGAGAAAATACCTCTTAAGCTGCTAACTTCATTAACGGAGGGGACTTCCTCTGGAAAAAAATATATTCCTTTTACCACAATATCCTACTGTCCTGCATCATCTCAGACTAGTCTGACTGATTCTCTGGAAAAGCTTGCTTTCAGTCAGGTCCCTAAATCAGGTGCTGAGAAAGCAGCAACATTGCATCATCGCACTGTGATGACAGTGAACACTGTGGATCAGCTTTCCCAGCTGTCCAGATACATATCTCATTGTCTATTGCAGCAGCCAGTTACTGGTATTTGCATTCCAGTTGTACCTAAAAACCCCAGTCAGCAGGAAGAACCCTGTTCTGCCAGGCTTGTTGTGCTTCCAGCTATCCACAACTACCCTGCACGCACAGAGGTAGCACAACAGGCTGTCCTCTGTACTGAAGAACTAAACTAGGAGGTCCACCTCTTGGCTAACTTTCTAAGCTCAAACATCTGAAAAAAAACCCTAATGCAAATGTTACTTTGCTAAAGTACTTGCAGCAGTAGTTTCAAATTCATAGGAAGAGTCTTTAACTGCTTCAAATTAAACTGCAGATCCTGAATTTAATCAGAAACCTACCAAAGAACACAGACATTTTATAGCATTTTCCTTAAGGAAATACAGAGATTCAAAATGAAACAGATGGAGTCCTAGAATAAGCCTCCAGACCTTTAATGCTGTGTAAAACACTGTTTCCATGCCTCCTGCCATCCATCACCTATTGTCTAACTTCAGAGGCCTACATCAAGTTCCCTTGATCCTCTTGTAGAGTCCAGGTAACCCATTTCCCTTTTTTATTTTTTTTTCCTCCCAATGGATGAAAGAGCTTGATTTTGGCCTTGCTTCAGCCACCATTTCAGATTTAGAGCTTGCTTTACCTCTGGATCAATGTACAGCCCAAGTCTGAAAAAAGGAAAGTGAGAACAGAGGTTTTTGAAACCCCAGTGCCAACAGCCTCCTGATCACAGTGTCTGTCCACCTTAACAGCAAGTCCTTTGTCTGCCTTCCTTACTTCCTTCTCCTGAGCACTAGTCATGAAGCAACCAGATGCAATAACACGCATCCTTTCAAGGAACACAGAGTAGTGTCACTGTGCCCTGAAATCCAGGACACTCCTTGTGCGGCTGCTTTCCATCTCGTTCTGCATGAGACAAAGCTGAGCACTAAAAAGTGAAGGGCTCCAGCAGAGGAGATGCAGGTCTCCTGCTACCCTGCCTTTTAATTAAATAATAAACAGGATTAAATGGAACTTAATTTAATTCCATGGGAAACTCACACCCACTCCATGGGAGTGCATTACTTGCAAGCAGTCAGCACTGTATGGATGTCTCTTTTTATTAATAAACGCTCCTCTATCCCAGACATTGTGTTGTCTGTCCGTCTGTCTCCTTGTCACTCTCCACACGTGGCTTTTCTAATCTCTCGCCTGTGAACCCTCAAAAATCCATCATCGGGGTATTCTAAAAGAATTTGTACTGGATGACTTCGCACGTGTAAGCTGCAATATATTCAAACATTCACAATACATTCTTGAATTTAACCAGACGCATGTGTCTGGGTATTTTTTGTTAATATTAATGAGACAATTATTTTCTTTATAAAGGATGCAGCAACAGCTTCTCCTTGCTGGCTGTACTGTCCCAGCCCATAGTCCTCAGCTACAAGGAGTGGTCTTTATATCAACTGTGCACCCTGAGTGATGAGAATTTGGGATGTTTGATTTTGCAGTGGTTTTCAAACTGTATGAGATGAACATGATTTGGAGACACTTTGTATTCGGTTTCTTGCAGAAAACACTCCTTATGCCACTTCACCCCTGGTGTAACGTTAGCTGAGCCAGTGGAACTTAGCTGGTCCAAATATGATTTATATATGTGCTCTACAGACTACTACAGTAATTTCAGAACAAGAATATCATACTGACCTTGACATGCCTTCTGTTCTCTGGGGTTTTAGCAGTTTTAACAACTACATCTTTCTTGAGCAAAGGATCAAGATGTGGTCCCTTAGATTACCCACATAGATGATGGCTTCTAATTTCACTTTGAAATCACAACAAACAGATTCAAGAGTTATTATGAACAATTCAGAGATGGCCCCTTCCAAAAAAACTCAATTATGCTCCCAACCATCATTTTTCAGATATAGAGAAATCTGTTAAAGTAAATCTCCAATTAGGATGCTTGTGTTCTTTTAAATTAATGTTTCATTTCAATTTTGTTCCCTAGTTCCTCCTGTCATTTTCTGAGGAATACATGTGCTGAAATCATTCCTTTGATGAGGTGCAGACAAAAAGCTTAGTGTGCTTTGATGTGGAAAAGGAAAATGGGCCCTCCTTGTTTCTATGAAACCAGCTTGCAAATCAAGGAATGATCACGATAGCTGTAGTTAATGCAGGGTAAGCCCAAATATTTTTTTCAACCAATAAAGAAGGCTGGAAAAAGCAGCTTATTTGAAGAGTTATGAGCAATGAAGTAAGGACAAGGCCTTTCATAATTACCCAAGCTTCTGTTTCCTTTTTCTTCAAAGCATCATGAAGCAGTGGACTGGGAAACCAAACTATGTTCACATGGGGACTCTGCAGAACAAAGCCATACCAGCTAGACATCAAAGAGCACCAAAACTCTAGCATGTCACTCCACATACGTGCAACCTTTGCAGGTCTTAACCATTGGGCAGCAGGACTGGATCCCAGTAAGAATTCCATCTTTGGCTGTGTTTGTTATTGTTGCTTGCCTGTACCCCATAAATAGAGGGGGAAACAACTGAGTACATCCAGAACACTCATATTTGACTTATCCTAACTAGGCAGACAGAGAAGACCTTGACTAGAAATAAAATACAGTTACATAAGGCTGCAAAAACAGAAGAGGTGATAAACAGAAGAGGTCCAATAGTACAACCACAGTCTTACCCTATAAATACTAGTCCCTTGATTTCATCTTTTAGAAACATCAGAGGCAATGCTAAAAATGCCACAACAAAGTGAAGTATTTTTATGTCAGTGTAAGAAGAGTCAAGTCTACTTTCTGCTGATAGGGAAGTCACCCTGCTATTGCAAAGTGGACACGAGAATATTTTAAACTAAATTAACATGCTGAAAATTGTGAAAAAAACCCACCAACTTTGTCTATCTTGCTAACTTCTCTCTCCCAATCTAGAGTCAAAGGAGGTAGTCACTATAAGACTTTGTACCTTCTGACCTCACTGCATCTAGAAACATTAACAATAACATCACATTGCTGTACCAGGTTTTCATACACAGCGTGATGCTTCAAAGTGAAAGTCACATTAAAAATGGATTAGATTAGATGTGTTAAGTGCCTACTGCAAAGTGCAGCATGCCTTTCAACTCCCATGGACTTCTGTGAGAAAGGAAAGTAGAGAGCACTTTGCAGGAGTTGGTCAGTTACAACAGGCACAACCCCTAGTACTGTTTCAGCACTTTCCCATATGTATTCTGTATTAGTAACAGGGATAACTTCTCCTGTAGTTATTATGAGCTAGATCACATATAACACATAAAACGTTTATTCCTCACATACCTTGTTCAGTAAAAACTATACTGTTAATTTTAGAATGAGCAATACCGGTTCTGCTAAGTTTTATAGTTCCTTTGTGCTGACTCCATGCAGCAGAGAGAAGGCTGCTATTTCACTTTATGCTACTACAGAATTTTCAATGCTATTTTTGACTAAATTTCTTTCAGGTCAGTTCCATGTGCAAAGTAGGCTGGGAATTAATAATGTTAATAAAAATACACATTAATCAAACAATTAATTTTTAAAAGACAGTCCTAGCCAGCAAAAGTTGTCATAATGAATGATATATTGTCATCCTGATTCCACAAGCCACCTGCAGCTCATCATGGAGCTATAAAATAAACTCTTCAAAGAGAAGCTAACAATCTTCAGATCCAAGACACAGAAAGAATGAAAGGAACAAACACATTCTCTCCATTGTGAGTCAGCACCCCTGCAAAAAGAGAAACCTGGAGCAGTTACACTGGGGGAGCTGTCATGTTCCTATTTCTATAGCCTTTTCCATTTCTTTGATCTAAAAAAAATTCAGCCACTGGGGGCTAAACCAATCCAGGAGATTTACGTGGCTTCTCTGTTCACTCTTGGGAACTCATCACATTCTCTAATACAGGCACTGTTTAACAATTCATTTTTATTTCAATCTGGAAAACACAGATGCTGCTATGGAAGAGATATTAACAGGGAAGACTGCTTCTCTTAAACCCACACTGACCTCCAGATTAGGCAACAGAGATTCTGTTCCTGTCTGTGCCTTGAATCCATGCAAATTACGCCCATGCCACATATCTCACTCCTACACAAGTGCATATATATACACTTTTTTTTTTTACACTATGTTTCATTACTGAAAAGGGTCCCGATTAGTAATATCACACTTTGATCAGTTGAACTGTTTTTCTGAAGACAATTACTATCCAAAGAGGAAGTGTCACTAGCCTTGGTCAAAGACACTGTCATTTTAATGCCTGTAAGTCCTCTGGAGCGGGAAAGGTATGGAGACCTGCAGAAAGAAAGAGACTACACCACTAACACAGGGCTAAAATCTGTCATGTTAGATTACACTTCTGGCTAAACACTCCCAGGCAAAGCAGCAACAGAGGGTGGTAGCTGTTGTTGGCAGCAGTACAACCAACTCAACTACACAGCCATAGCCTGCCCCTCCTTGCCAGGCAATCCATGAAGGAGCACCTTGATGTTGGAATATTGAAGGACTTTCTCATGGAAAACAGCCATGTGAACAATCCAGCCTACGAACTGATATGCTAAAAAGTAACAAACCAAGGATGGCTGAGGAGCGGTACCCATGAGAATTAAGAGAGTACAAGAACGAATAACTCCCTGATGTTGCAAAGAGGAATTTTGGACCTGTGAATACATGGCATATGTGCAAAACTGTACTAGCTAGCAATTATTCTTGTTGAAGATACTAACCAATCAGAAAATCAGTGTATTTGCATGGACACATGATATTAACCAATGCTACAGAAAAGATTTACATACCAGTCACGAGTACTATTGCCTTTTCTATAAAGGCTTCTGATGCTCTGTAATAAATTGAACACTTGCTGATCATATTGATCTCTGCGTGTGATTCCGTGATGTGCCCATTGACACCTTGAACCCCAGAGAAGACAATGAACAACACACCACAACAACCAGTTATGTGCTGGTAGATGCATAATGCAGAGTCACACGAAGGAAAGGTGTTAGTAGAAGTAACATAAAACCTCTATTTTACCTATCTGGAATCAGAAAATCCTTCCAATACACAATCAGACAAACTTCTGAGTGACAAACAAGTTCTGATACACATTTTAGCCTGCCATTTTGCTGCCTCCTACATGTAAACAGAGACCTCTAGCTGCAATTTTGCTTAGGACAAGCATTTGCCTGAAAATACCATTTAATAACAGTTTAATTGAACAGTCAGGTTTCATTTTTAGCAGCCACCACACGAAGCTGCAAGACTTCATAATGCCATTGCTCTAAACAGAATATATGGTAAGCTCTCACAGTTTTCCAGTGCACAAGTTTGTCAATCATCTATGCAGTTTTCCACCAGAGCTTCTTGGCGGAAGGGTAGCTAAAATGTACATTATTCCCTGCAGAAGTAATCAGAACAGCCTGTCTCTGAGCAATACGATACCTACCTCCAAACCCTGTGAAAACTGACTTATCATCAGATGTTATTTGATTCTTATGAGAGACACGCTGGGAAGCCCTTTAAAAGTCAGTTATACAAGCTTTTATTCTTAGACAAAGTGCTGACTCCCCATTGCTTTTAAGCTACTCATCTCACATGCAGTCACAAAGATGGGATGCACATAGCTCTGGAAGCACAACAGGAACAGATCTGAGACTGAATGCATGAGGCAGACTGCAGAACAGCTGTAGGCACACGCCTGCCCTCAGAGCCAGCCTCCTGCTTACAGAGCTGCCAGACGAGCCTAACCATGCTGGAGTCTAAGTACAAGTGCCAGATGCCTACTACAATGCCAAATGTGCTCAGGCACACAGGTCTCTGCATGTTCTGACCACCCTCCTCCTAGGGCTGCCCTGAGGCTAGACACAATAAATGACAGAAGTGGCCAGAGCTAGGTACAAGCTGGGCCAACTCTGTTTTGGGAACAGTTTACTTGTCCCCTAGTGTTCCCATTTAGCTCTGTGCTTACACCTCCCAGTACCGCTACCAAGGTTCCCCCTTTTATCGGTGCTCTTAGAACAGTATTAGTTGTTGTTCCTCTCCTCCCTTGAAACAACCAGATACTGCTACTCATTCAGCAAGGAAGTTAAGGCCATACTCACTCTTACACTTCATTTGTAAACTGATTTGTGTGAACCCCAAGAAACACATGAATGCACAGAAGTGATAAATGTGTCCTTTTTTCTCTAAGACAAAAGAAGATTCAAAATCACTTACAGCTTCGTAGGATCAGCACATTCAGCAGGAGAACTGCTTGTATCAGCTGACTCAAGGAACAGAGTAACAAGCTTTTGGACAGGTGATGGGTTAGGTTGGACCCTATTGGATCAATGTGAAGGGGAAACAGCTCAGCTTATTTTAGTATTCCATCCCCTAAACATACGCAGCAGGATGCCAAAATGGCCCACAGAAGCTATACAAAGGAAATACAAACTAATTCTATGACATTATAGTTCCTTTTCCTATCCATCTTCCTCTCTCTCACTTATACTCAAGATACTAGGATTTTAGTAAATAAAACCTGAGGAGGAGAATAAAAGGCTGAGACCTCATTACATCTTGCTTCCAAATCTTCTGCCACTTCAGTTAAATTCAATCAATTTTCAGTGGTACAGATCTTTTGGAGATGATCAATAGAATGATCAGCTGAAGTACTAACTCTGTTTGAATGCAAACATTGATGAGCAAAGCACTTAAGCAAAAATACTGAAAAATATGTACAAAAGGCTAATTAGATGGTCCTTGAGTGTATGACTGAAGCAGAAGAGACATGGAAGCTAGGTAGGGGAACGTGAGAATACAGCCTTGTTCCTGTTAATTACAGAAAGATGATAATACTCTTTTTGTAAACTGATTTAGTGAAAAGTCTCAATATCAAAGTAAGTTCTAACATGTTCCTCACAGAAAACAAGCTCTATAGGGAGGGCAGGAGCACCTAGACAAGGGCAGCACCTCAGCTGCTCTATATTCATACCAGAGGCTTTCTTCCACCTCTGGTAACCACAAATGAGCTCCCAGAACAACTTTCCCTTTAGAGACACACAGCTCTGTACCACACTGCAATGTACTGACCCACATACAAACATACCTGGACAAGCAGGAAAAGAAGAGCAATGCATTGTGAGTCCCAATAACTGTGCCAGGTTCTTCCACATAGCTCTAGTTAGGGTAAGGGGGATATCTACCTCTCCCAAGTCAGCTCTGAGGTAACCCTGAGTGAGGTGGTGCCAGGGCCTGAAGAGCTGCAGCTGCAGCCAGTTGGCGCTGGGGCTGTTGAGCACAGCTGAGAGCATCATCACGGCTCTCCTGCAGCCACACAGCCTCCAGGTGCCTGCTCAGCAACTCTGTGAGGAAATCAGCTGGGCTACATAGATGTGCAAACCCATTCCAACTCATGTGCAGCTTATAGGCATATATCTAAAATATTTAAAATCATGGCATAGTGCAATACGGTACCAAAGAGCACTGGTTTGGACATTCATGGCTGGGAAATGCTCTCTTGAAAACAAACAACTGAACACCATAGTGAAGGCTGATTTACTTGATTCACCTGTATCCCAAAGTCATTTTTCTGTTCCAGAGTTTGTCGTGCAGTCTTTCAGGCTGAATGACAAGCCGATGCACACAGGAACAGCCCTATCCAATGATCTCCAGTAATGGTTTCTGATTGTGTCAATGAGTAAGCAGTTAACTCCTCCCTCTGCTCACTGAAAATAAAGGAATTTACCATACATGAACATGTTCAAAGAAGATATATCCCATCAAGGACAACAGTAAGATGCATTTTCCTTTCAAAGGGAGAAATTTGCCTTCCTAAAGCCTACAGTATCACCATTTCCTACTAGCACTGACAGTTATTAACAAGGAGTCACTCATCTGACACAACTGTCTATGAAAGACAGGAAAAATGGAAGTGCCCGAGTCGCTGAAAAGAAAGCATTTTGAGATCTGCAAATGAAAAGTGCTATGGTGCAAAAGTAGATATGCAGGACAGTGGTTATTCATCACCCTTGTCTTCTAATAAGATAGTTTTCCAGACACCTAAGCAATTTCTGAAAATAAACAGTTCCGATAAATATCTGCTTGGTGGCATTACTGCTTTCCTGGTTTAAAAAAATAGTGTATTTTTAAAATATCTATAAATGTGTGATTGTGGTGCCTGTCAGAGCATCTCTTAAAACAAAGCATTTCTTAGTTTCAGTACAGCCTCCAAAATGTGCTCTCATAAGACTGGAGAGCAGGAACAGGCACATTTATGCTAATACAGAACTATCTACACAACTTAAGAAAAGCACAGACTGGTACAGAAGGATTAAAGAGCTGTGAGACAACCCGTCACCCATGGTTAGCAGAGTGAGATTTGGAACTCTCATAAATTCTTTAATGTAGAAGTTAAATATGAAAATCACATGGAAGTCGTGCAACATGAGGTTTTGGGAAGCAGCTGACAGTTGCTACATATTTATTGCAAAGCATATGAATTTTGACCTTCCCTTTACAACTAACCAAGTCATCAGCAAAGGCCAAGTATCTGCCATTCTACTTTTTCTTGCTTCAGGCTACAAATCTTAATGTTATCTCAATATGCATTATGAATTCATGCACTTCATTAGGAACAACTAGGCAGAGACACATGCAATCGACAGGCTGAGAGACCTGGGCTTGTTCAGCCTGGAGGAGAGAAGGCTCTGGGGAGAACTTATTGCAGATTTCGAGGACCTGAAGAGGCTACAGGAAAGCTGGAGAGGGACTTTTTAGCAGGGCCTGTTGTGATAGGACAAGGAGTGATGGTTTTAGACTAAAAGAGAATAGATTTATACTGGATATAAGGAAGACGTTTTTTACAATGAGGACGGTGAAACACTGGCGGAGGATGCCCAGGGAGGTGGTGGAGGCACCATCCCTGGAAACATTCAAGGTTAGGTTGGATGGGGCTCCAAGCAACCTGATCGAGTTGAAGAAGTCCCTGTTTCTGCAGGGGGTTGGACTAGATCACTTATAAAGGTCCCTTCCAACACAAAACATTCTATGATTTAAATAGGCACTTTTTAGGTCTTGCTGTATTTCTGTCTCAAGTTGCACGAAGGAATATTCAGATTAGACATCAGGAACAATTTCTTCACTGAAAGGGTTCTCAGGCACCAGCAGAGGCTGCCCAGGGAGGCAGTTGTGTCACCATCCCTGGAGGTGTTTAAAAGACAGGTGGATGAGAAGCTTGGGGATATGGTTTAGTAGCAGACAGGTGCAGTTGGACTCGATGATCTCAAAGGTCTTTTCCAACCAAATAATTCTATGATTCTATGATTCTCACACTGTGAGAGTGTGAGTGCCAGGAGCTCCCATTTGCAGTGATGACACACAAGTCCTGATGAAAGCCTCACTCCAGAAACGCAACTCATTAACATCTTATCTGTAGAATGTCCAAATATATAAGAAAAAATGGTTTGTTTGGTTTGGGTTTTTTTTAATAAATATAAATTGTTTGTTTGGTGTTAAATCTAGTTGGAGGCCAGTTACAACTGGGGTTCCCCAGGGCTCAGTGCTGGGTCCAGCCCTGTTCAATGTCTTCATCAATGACTTGGATGAAGGCATCAAGTGTACCCTTAGCAAGTTTGCAGACGACACTAAGCTGGCTGGAAGTGTCGATCTGCTGGAGGGCAGGGAGGCTGCAAAGGGATCTGAACAGGCTGGGCCGCTGGGCTGAATCCAGTGGCATGAGGTTTAACACAGCCAAGTGCCGAGTCCTGCACTTGGGGCACAACAATCCTATGCAGAGCTACAGACTAGAAGTCTG
>WAAB01010918.1:58023-101708 GCA_013389865.1 Piaya cayana | reverse complement strand
GCTGGCCTCTTCTCCCAAGTGACAGGGGACAGGACAAGAGGGAATGGCCTCAAGCTCCACCAGGGGAGGTTTAGGCTAGACATTAGGAAAAAATTGTTCACGGAACGGGTCATTGGTCGCTGGAACAGGCTACTCAGGGGGATGGTTGATTTACCTTCCCTGGAGGTGTTTATGGTGTGGGTGGACGAGGTGCTGAGGGACATGGTTTAGTGTTTGATAGAAATGGTTGGACTCGATGATCCGGTGGGTCTTTTCCAACCTGGTGATTCTATGATTCTATGACTCTAATGGTGCTCTGACCCCTGTGGAGCGAGTCAGGGCTCGGATGTCCCCACTGCAGGTGAAGTCCCTGGTCCTCTCCGGCTCCCCCTCCCCCAGCCCAGGCGTTTTCAGCCCTTTGCTGCCACCCGGCGGGCAGCAGCCGCCTCGCACAGCCCTTCTCCCCCTCTCTGGGTGTCCCCTCTCCTCTTCGGGGATGATGGGGTGTCCCTTCGAGTCTCTGGACCACCGCGATGGGACCAGGCGGTCCTGGCGGCTCTGATGTGGCTGGGAGCAGTGCAGAGGGGCTGGGGCAGTTTGCAGCCGTGGGCTAATCCACCACCGGAATCACTCACGTAGCAACATGCGAGCGATGAATCTCTCTCTTATCCTCTGCCTGCATTATTTAACAAGTGAGGGATGGGCACTACAGGCTATTTTTCACGCAGCCAACCCCTCTTCCCATGCATGCAAATCAGCACACGGAGGATTCAACGCCCATTTTTCATGCAGAAGGGAGCCTGAAGAGTATAAATTCATCTCAGTCCTTCACGCTTCTCCTGCTCACAACTGGTCATAATTTTCATTTATTGTTTGTGCTATCCGTTAAAACTAATCACACTTTGCTTTTCCTGCTTTTCATTCCCCTGTCTGCTGTTATTGCATGAGAAATGGCAGCGCTTTCCCGACAAGAGCCTCGAGAAGCAAGACAGAGGAATAATGTGGTGAGAACCCTCGGGCTGATGAGGGTCCCGGCACCGGGATAAGCAAGAAAACAAACACCCAAGAAAACAAACAGAAGCGCCAACTGCATCAGAGCAAAGGGAAGGAGTTTTCCCTTCCTTTTTAGGTGTATAAATTAAACCAAAGAGTAAGAAAGAAATGTTAAAAACTATTGCTGTGAGTTTGGTGTTGAAAGTGTTAAAATGACTGAAAGCAATAAGGGGTGGCAGATTTATTATTAACACCCACAAAACACCGAGAATTTTCCACTAGCCTAATTTTCTCATTTCTAACAGCAGGTTTTGATGGTATGAAGAGAAAACTGCTTCAAACCCCCTTTTTTTTTCCCTACTGGGATTGTGTCAGATCAGCCCGACATCGCAGGAAGCTGCTGCGGCACTGCCAGTACACTGCTCTCCGGGATCCATACCTTCAGCCTCCCTCCTCCTGTTTGAGACATATTCCTGCAGGACTGCAACTCCCACAGTTTTCCTGAAAAAAAATCTCATGCAGATGCAGCAGCTGGGAGCTTGGTGGGACGAGAAATTCACCACCTCCTTCTGGGAACCCCAGGTTGGGTGGTTACACAGAGGAAGATGCCAGACCACAGCCTCAGTCTGTCTGTCCTTGTGCTCCTGCCACTTGGCTAATGGTCTCCAAGCATCCCACAGCCTGATAGTTGTACCTGATGGCCTCATCGGAGGTATTTTTGATGATGAAGGAGCCTGCTGAGGAATTTTTGTAGACTGACACATTAGGACCACAGGCAGCAGTAGGCTCTTAGTGCAATTTTGCAACAGCAAGGCACAGATCAAGGCTGAGATGAAGCATTTTGCAACACTTAAAATCAGGAAAAGTCAACCCCAAACATATTATTTTCAGAAAAATGCAATGCCATGCACATGCACAAGAGAAAAGGGACAAACAGGAGTTGCAAATTTCACTTTACTTAAGAGAAGAATGGGTTAAAAGAAGAGATTCTTTCCCATGCATCTCTTTGAGGGCTAAGGGATTCAGAACAAGGCTAGTACTCTCTGGAAAGATTTTTAAAGATATCTTCTGTCAAAAGAAACGTCTGATGTGTTCCATCTTCTGTTGCTGTTAGCGCAAGCATACAAGAGGTGCTTGGATAAAATTGTGTCAAAACAGCAATGCCGGAACAAAATCAGGGCTCTCTGCAGAAAGCAGAAATAGCACCTACAGTGCTAAATCAGTCTCTTGTCTAAACCTGTTACTTACTGGTGCTTTTACTGTGGAGAAAGTGACCAATCCAGATGGAAGGTGGCATCATGTCATTATCCAAGTTGGCAATGATTGACCTCAACGAAATGATTCAGCTGAGGTTTCCAATTAGAGGTGAAAACAGCCACCTTGGTTTGAGTTCAGGTGGCTCTGTAACCAAGAAACAAAAAGGTGGTAAGAGTTTATTTTGCAGCAAAAAGTCTGTGTTAATTTTCAGGACTTCATCAGAGTCACCTTCAAGATGGCTCCAGACAAGCTTCGGAAGAATTTCCAGACTCATATGGCCAGGTCAGCTGGCCATGTTTTACTATGAGGTGTACTGTGCTTTTTTAGACTGCAGGTACCACTACTTCCACATAAATTTTGTACCCTTCTTGCTGTTGTGAAAGTTCTATATATTAAAAATTTTTTTTAAATTATAGCAAAGTGATGGAGCAGAAGCATGAAACAGGTGCCAGAGGAAGTGGCATTCACTGTGAAGGTAGTAGATAAATAAATGAATAAATAATAAAGTGATTGTTTCAAATGCTAGATTCGTCAAATAATAGACAATATCTGAAACCTCACAGGAGTAACTAGAGCTAAGCCAGGTCACACCCAGAGGATCCCAGTAATTCACCATAAGGAGTAGCATGCATCACAATCATTTTAGTTCCTGCAATTACATGGGTTCACAGAAAACTGCATACAAAGTCCTCTGTACTTCAGATCTTTTTAACATATTTTGTCCTCATTGCCCTTTGCTGCACATCAGCTTTCAGCATACTTGAAGAGTACAATGTGTCCCAGTGGCACACTGCAGGGCAGGACAATACCTTCTCTAGAAGCCCAGCCACTCTCAGAGACAGAGGACCAAGGGAATTCCTAAACTGACCTGCCCATTATAGTGCAGTACTTCACTTACAGCCTTTGAGAAGTGCTTGCATCCTCACTGTAGATGGAGGAACAATCATAGGCCTTGGACAGCTTCACAGTTCTTTGGCAGGGCTTGCAAAAAGAGGTCCCATAATCCGTCCATGGGGGCTGACCATAGTTCACTTTATATTATGGCTTCTTCACAGGAAGGCGCTTAGATGAAAGTCATAGGCCACTAAAGTTATCTTTACAGTCTGCCGTAGATGTTAGCTGGACAAAAACTTCCCTTTTCTTGTAACATTTCTGTACCAGGACCAGGTCCTGCCGCTGAGCAAACAGCCTCATGAGCCTCTGGAAGGAAGGGAACTTTGTACCTATATGTAATAAAGGGGTTGCAGTTAAGACAGGGAATCTCAGCCTGATTTGGAACAGAAAGCATTTTTATCCAAAACCACTTGCATGGTGTCACCTGCAAGTGACTCTTCGGACGTTTCTGCAAGACTCTTCTGCAGAGTGACTGCACAGAGACCTATCTTAGAACCTGTTCACTATGTAAGAAATGTAGGCCAGCTAACTTCTCTCTGAAATATCACACACACACCCCCTTATACTTCATTTGGCTAGAGAAAAACAAGACATGATTAGAAAAGGTTTCAGAACAACTGAAGAAACTCCAAAATTATCATTCAGAGACTAAATGGTGTCTCACATGATTTTAAATGAGGAGTGACTGGGGTGATTCCTGCTAAGAATTAAACATTTACATCTAAGAAGTTTAGTTTTAATTAAGCCTGGCCCGGAGTATGAGGCCACTGCTCTTTTACATCCTTCTTTCAAGCCAGACAGCAAAAGGCTCCAAGCTTCTCCTTAAAAGTCCTTAACCTTGGATGGAGTCTCCTGAGACTGAGGAAGCACATTTCAAAAGCAGCAAAGCATTTTGGGGAGAGAAAGCTCTTTAAGCATTGATATGGTTTCATAATATTTACATTGAAACACTACAGCGAGAGAGACATGGGGGAGTTAGATTGACACCTTGTGGGGAAGGCACCCACAAACTGCCTGCTCATTGTTCTCACAGCTGAACTATACAGAGAAAGACAATCGGTGAGATGAACAAGGTGACAGCAAAAAGCTTATGACTAATGCAACAGACAGCACTAACAGCAGCTCTAACACTCAGAAGGGCTCCAGATTTGCAGATAATATAGTGAAAAACTCTTTAGAAAGAACAGATACTCAGCACTGGAATGAGAATGCTTGTACTGATGAGATGCCTCTGTAACACCTGCCTCTATCCAAAAATTGTGCATTAATAGGCACAAGCAATGGGTTATGATCACTTCCTCTGTTCTGTTTCAGTACAAACGACAAACGGTTAAAAAGCAACCAGCATTTCTTTGAACTGCAAGAGAACAGAGTGGCTCATAGAAGCAGAAGCAACTGAAAGGTATTTAAAGAAATGACAGACTTTGATCTGAGACCACTTCCTGACTAATACTGCAGACAGACTAACACACATTATCATCAAACACATAGGTATGCTGATAACTATGTGTTATGGAGCTTCCAATCACTACATCTTTTGTCTAATCATGCCAGCGTACCCCGGTGCTTTCTTAGAGATAAATTCTGAATCTAGGAAACACGCACTAATGATATATGTTTGGCATAGAGAGAAGCTGGATCAAAGCCAGGTGTCAAAACTGAAGGCTCTTCATGATCGGAGGGAGGAAATACCAGGATGGCCTGAACAGTGCAGAATTTTCTCATGTACATCCTCCTCCTCTGAACCCAGATAAGCAATAAGTCCTCTGATGAGAGGAGCTAAAATGGAGATTCTTGTCACAAAACAAACTTGGCATCCAAAAATTTCAAACTAGCGTTTGACAAAGCTCTGAGAAGCCCATCAACACAGCAGCATTGCAGATAACCAAGACCCACGAAGACTGTGGCCAAGTGTGTATGAGGATGGGGAGAGCCTGATATTCTCCATGCTCATTTACTTATTAGAGAGGTGACAGAGTAACGTCATCTAGACTTATAGGGAAGCTCAAAGTGCAGACAGCTGTAAAGAAAGTTTGACATTGCAGGATACCATTTCATCACACACAGGTTAAGCAAACTATTTCAGAATTCTGAGCTAAATGTTTTATTTCATCAAGACAAATATTTTTAGCAGTCCAAACAGTGCATAGAAAATATACCTATTCCAACAGCTAAATAACTTTATTGTTGCACGTTCACAAGCTTAATTCAGATGATTAGCCTCAAAAAAAAAATCATCACAGACAACATTAAAAACAGAGATATACCTAGACTGTTGAAATCAATATTTTTCAGTGACAAAATATTAAAATGGGATGAATGTTGAACCAGCTCTAGGTCTCAGCAATTATAATGATATTAAATAAGAATTATCCAAGCTGCCATAGATGTTTTAGAAAAATTCTCCTTCACCACTCATTTGTTGCCTTCCTTGGCAATCCAGGAAACCTGTCCAACTCATGCGTAAGCACTTTCATTTATTCTGAAGCAACAACAGGCTCTACCTGTCCCTGCACGTCACAACTCATTCTCCCAACAGAAAGCAGTGCCATTGCAACAGGATGCAGAGCAGTTCAATGTGACAGTTGTGTGATTGTAGCTAATCTTTTGATTCACAGCAACATTCTCAGCCCTTTATTACCAGTGAAAAAGACAAATGGGAAATTCTGTTGTCTCTATAGATTGTTGCAGGTAAGAGCTGCAGGAGTCCAAAAAGCAGTGCTCCTTCAGTGCAAACCAGTACACTGCTGGCAACTCACACTCTGCAAGCCATGTTCCATTTGAGGAAATGACTTTTCACTGATTTGAATCAGCATCAACTACAGAGGTGCTAATTTTCTGGGCGCCTCTTCTCCAGATCCAGTTGAGGGAGATATCTGCAGGATATTTCCTGTCCATCAAGGTAGCATGGGGCACCAGTTAGACCACTAGCCTAGTACAAGAAATTCAGAATTATCTACCTGTTTAGTCATGAGTTTTTCCATGGCCTTGTACAATTTTTGTTTCCTTTGCTGGTAAACGTCACTCTCCTGGTAGAAGAGCTGTTTAGGTCCCCAGGACACAAGCATGCTGGAATAGAAATGGATGAGATGGACGTGCAGTGCAAGGAGTGATAACCCTCTGACATGCATTTCTGCATAACAGTCTCTTGTTTCCTTTCCTTTCAGACTCCACCAGCAATAGAACCCTTTACTGCATCCAGCAGTTGCCATTATTGCATGTAAAGTAGGTCACGTGGCAGTGGGACAAGCACTCCTTGCCTGGCAGCCCATCCTTCATCCACACTGCAGGCCGATAGGTGAAATGGTTCCCTCCATTAGTCACCCTTGTGCACTGTTATGTTCTGCTAATATTATAAGGGGGAAGTAAACAGGGCTTTTTTAAACCAGTCAGGTTCTGCTGCAATGTGTTATCATTAGCCTCAGTCACACTAGCTTCTGTATCTGCATCACATTTGCTACCCAGCTCTCCATACATTTCAAACGCTCCAGCTCCGCACACGTTCCAGCACAGACTAGTGAAGCAAAGCCAGGGCAGTCTTCTTGACTGGTTTTTCCATTGATCTAATGCTACAGTCACAACAGCACTGAAGCTATAAAGCTTGATCTGGCCACCACCTATCTGTATGTCTGGATTCAACATTTTGGATTAAAAAGACATCAAAAGTGCCAGATATGGTGTAAAGAATTAGTTTTGGAGCTCTGTCACACTTCTCCTCTTGTTACCTAATGCACCCAAGATATGAGTTTGATTCTGGTGTGCTGATATACAGGTCTAATAGATATTAGATTTTGTTGGTAAAGGTAATTTACTCTTCCAAACATTTTGAAGTATATGAATGGAAAGCAAATGGGAATCTTTCACTCCTCAGAAAGAAAGTTTATAGCCACACTGCTTGAAGGAGGGATATCCAAAAGAGCTTGTTTCCTTCTCTGTCCCACTCACAAGAGCTTCCCAAAATAGATTTTGCTTCCTATAAGCTATCTGGAGCTTTAATGAAAGTTGGTTTAACAGAAGGCAGTACTGAATTTATTCATTACAGAGAGATGGTAAACCCAGGACACCTTTGCTACATACTCCAAATAGTACCATCCCATTTTAGCAAATGGAAAACAGAAGCAGAGAGATCAAATGCTGATCCGTTTGACCACCTCAAATCAAATGGATTCTTGCCCACAACGTCTAGGATTTTCTGCTTCTGGATACTAAACAATAGGGGTTTTTTTCTGTTATAAAACAAAACATACACATACAAAAACTTCCACATATAATAATATTTAAGAGCTCACATAGAAATAAAATATCCCCACCATTATGGACAGATCTCTCTAAAAGACTGCAAATAAAGTAAGAACGTCTTTTATTCAAAATCTTGAGCTAAAGAATCCATCGAGAAAGTTCAACTTGTCTCCAACTCTGAATTTGGCTGCACACTTCAAAAAGCACTTGCTGACAAAAGAATCTCAATCCTGTAAGAAATTGCCAATTCTGGAATATATTCCGCTTGTTTAAAATTCCAGATAGTGCAATAATGAGCGAAACACCCATCACAAGCTTATATACATATTAAAGTGTTAGAGGTTCACTTCAACAATGAGCATATTCCAGTCTCTTGCATGATAAGTAGCATTTTTCTTTTAATCTTCTTTAATTAATATCCTTCAGCTAATATTTAGTTTTCCTGTATTATGACCAATGGGCAGATGATTCATAAACTGATATGGCATTTCAAAAACTCTTTAATCTGTAGTTTGCATTCTTAATTATTTTGAAACTTTTATATTTGTCAAAACCCACAGTGCATTAACTTCATTTGTATTATGCCTGAAGGTTTCAGTGAAGAGTCTGTTGTAAGTAAGTAAAGTTTTGATGGAGCCTGGGAAGTTGTGAATATGTACTCCTTTGCTTGCTCTATACTTTTATGTTTCACAAACGTAGCTGTCTAAGGAAACATGGATTTGGCATGATGCCTATGGATTGAACTGCTGTGGAGAACCCTAATAGGTTAAAATGTAACTGAATAAAATCTATAGATACCTTAAATAAAGCAAGTGGTGAGATTTTGGTCTATAAAGAGATTTTACCAGCTCAAATTAAAAAAAAACTCTAGTACAGAACAGCTTACTCAAGAACCAGAAATACTAAATTCCATTTTTTCAAGCAGTAATTTGTTGATTCACCAGGGTTCTGTACAAAGCAAATACTCAGGACTGCTCTGCCCTACACATCTCAGCACTGAGCTTGAAGGACTAAGCAAAGAGCAACATAGAAGGAAACAACTTCCATTTGATCCTAATCTCAACTCTCAATACTGTGCACTCAGTTTACATTAAACAATCATTAGACGAGAAGAAAAATAAAAAAATCCACCACAAATAAACCTCAGAGCAGAGTCTAGACCCAGGAGCTTCCCATTCCAGCCAAGCACCTTGAACACTAGGTGCCACAGTGATTTTCATCTGTTTGATCTCCTCTTGGCCCCAGGAACACTGCACAGTGAGCCCCCTTTTTAAATGTGGAAAATCTAACTGTGTATGAGATTTCTCCCTCCTCAGCCTAATGCTGAAAGACTGCTGAAAAAGAACTGGGAAGTTACAGACCTTCAAGTCACCAGCAACCTTATTGGGGAGAATGTTGTGAACTTTAGGGCATCAGCTTTATATCATTTCCTATGGGCTATTTCAAGTCTCTTCATTCAGGACACACCTGAGATACCATGCTGAATTATACTTTTGTTCTGGTGGTTTTCTCCCACTCCATTTTTCTTTCATAACACTTCCCACTCCTAAACCCACAACTTGCCTTGTGATCACTACACTGCTTCTATAACTTTGAAAGACTGTAAGAGAGTCCTTGTAATTTAGTGCATCATATCCAAGAGGAAGATGCCCAAGCAGATCTGTGCGTTGCCCCTGACCTGAAAATCCAAACTATGAAATCTAGTTCTAATAAGGAATGGATTGCCAATGCATAACTAAAAAACACTTCCAGGAAAATGGTTCTGTTTTCAGGTGAATCCACATTCCTTTACAATGAAGCAATTGTCAGCTACTTCAATATATCTTAAAATTTCAATGTAAGTGATAAGTTTATTGTTACCTTTTTGTCTCTAAAACGCAGAGTTTGAGAAGCTGAGGAAACTAATCAGCAAGGTTTTCTAGAGTAACTCCAGTGTATAAATAATGAAAAAGCATGAAATAAAATCTCAAAAGGAAACTCATCAAAATAGACATGTCAATATAAAACACAATTAAGCAGAGAGCTTGTACAGGAATGGAAAGGGCATTCCTGTACAAAAAGAAAGAGCTTCCTTCAGACATGACAGGTACAGAAACACACAGAGAAGGGTTTAGATGGACTTAAAAAGAAAACAGAATCCTGGCTCTTAAGTTCATAGGTAGAGAAAGGTTATAGAGGGAACAAGTAAGTCCTTTACCCAATCACACCATAGTGGAGTCAAAGGATAATTTAGGTTTGGCCTAGCAATGAAATACAGCTTTTCTTCTGTTTTCAACAGCCATCATTACATTCGTGAGAATATGCCTATAGCATCTCTTGGGAGTGAAGCGTTTACCACATCCTGTGAAACAGCAAAATTTGGACAATCACTACAAAACTGCAAATAAAGTGGTAAATAGCCTGCATCCAAGGGTGTAAAAAAAAATCACCAGTACAGCAGATAGGATCTTTTTTCCTATAATTTGACAGCAATATTCAGAGAAAAAAAACCATGCTATGTGAATTTTTTTAAAGAAACAAGTGAGGAGATAGAACTGGAATTTTATGATACTTTGGTACCGTTACTGTGGAATGAGTAAATCTAGGACAGAGAGGTAAATGTAAACTGTGCCCCACATGGCTTTATCAAGCTAGATTGTTGCAGTCGATAGTGGTTCCTCAGTAAGATAGCAGTTTTTTCAGACAAGCTTAATGCATTGGAACTAATCTCTGTAGACTAAAATCAAGAATTATTTTTGCTGCCTCGAGGGAGATTAATTATTAAAATAGTGAGATTTAAAAAATTGGAAAAAATGACATTAAAAGAATAACTGCTAGGTAGATTAGAAAAATATATTATAAATATTTATACTATTGGAAAGAAGAGGGGTGTCTTTCTGAAATCAGTGCCAGTGGAGGTGTTTACGGCCAGGTTGGATGGGGCATGAACAGCCTGGGCTGGTGGGAGGTGTCCCTGCCCATGGCAGGGGGCTTGGAACAAGATGGGCTTTGAGGTCCCTTCCAACCCAAACTATTCTATGGTTCTATGATTTTTCTCTGCTCCTTAAATGTATTTACACTAGACAGGTACTACAAGTTATTAATGTAGAATGTAGAGACTTTGGTGAAGACTGAAAAACCTGAAGCAGCTCTAGCCCAATTTGCTAAACCCAGATACTCTGCAAGGCATCCATCTAGGGACAGTGAGAGGAGGAAGAAGACCCTGAGATCCCAGAAATGAAGAAACTGCAGTGCCTTTGCAAGTCCCTGGCTTCAGATAATGGACTTTTTACCTCAGTGGAGGTAAAGCACAGTTAACAAGGACAGAAATTAGATCTGCAGTACTTATCTGCATTTAACTAAGCCAGTCACTAGATGTCACTGTAAAAATGTATTGAACACAACAGAGACAAGAAATATACTTGTCAGTAAACGTGGTCAACACCACACAGGTCCTCACAGCTAGGACCATGCATCCTTCACTGATGCAGAGTATTGATGGGAAACAAAATGGTTGGTTAAAGGTGTCTTATATACATTGTACTAAAATGTTCTTATATTATTCTACACCTATAAAATGTCTACCTTGAACCTTTTGCCACGGTTATCTCGTTCTAAGCATCACAAAAGCCACAGTTGAAACTGTATCTTTCTAAATTATTAAACTATCTCCTAACAGGAATGCTCAGTCGCAGCTCCAACATAGTCACTTGGAGGTTAGGCACTTCATGAGAAGTTAAGGCAATTAAGCTTGTTTCCTCCCTGAGAGAGCATTCTAGACAACCCTCTTGCAGAAGCAAATCTTTAATGCCTTCATGTCTACAGTTCTGGCTACTGCTTTTTGCTATTCATTATTAGGTGGAAATTTTAGTTTCTTCATTAAGAATGTGATTCACACAGCACTCCCTTTCTAGCAACAAGTTTTTTGTGTGCCTGATTCTGCTGGAAGAAGTAGTATTTTTGGTTTTTTCACTTTAATAAATCAAACAGGAAGCTTCTTGTGGCTTCCCCACCTCCACACCCTCCCGACCCCACCCCCCAAAAAAGAAAGATCAAATCTTTGTTTCTTATTTTAGATTAAACATTCTTTGACAGCTTGCTGATATAAACATAAACAGATGGAAATTCAGCCTTCCATAGCACTGTTACCCACAGAACATTTCACTGCTGCCTATGTAAAAGTGGAGCTCCTTTTTTTTAACTTATAATGAATTTATAATATACAGCTCCTATTTTATAATACACTATTCCTTCCTTTACTTCTCTCTCCACGCTTTCACTTCTTGACTTTCCATAGAGGATGTGAATGACTGGGTTTGATTCTCAAAAATCTGTTTTTCCTATTTTCCCACCTACAGTGGAAGATGCTCAGTTCTTTTAAAAACACATTAGTTTCTCCATCTTCCTCAGGCATCCATCTACTCGATGCAATAGCTGCTAGTTTCTATGCCTGTCCCTCCTCCTCATTGAGTGCTTCTGCAACTGCTACATTTTGAGAAATTCTATCACAGTCACTGCTGCCTGGGCAGTTCCAGCATCTGGACTCAATAGGACTTAAGGCCCTTTCACAGCAGCAAGAATCAGGGGCACATTCATAACCTTGCTGCAATCAACAGTAAAATTCCCACTGGTCTCAAGATTAGGAATTTTAACGGGCTTAAACCACTAGAGAAGAAAGGAAATAGGACTTTGATTTCTGGATTCCTCTGTCTGTATTAATAAACAAATAATCTGCAATAATTTTTGATTATTTGTGATTTAGAAGCTCATTTATAGTGGATTTGCTGAACAATTTTGTGATTCTGGTTCTGTGGCTCTCTTTTTGACAGGTCCATGATGCTACAAACCCCACGTATTCATTTATTTCCATGAATAGAGATCATCATTCTCTATATAAATTTGAATAGATCTTTCAATGATTTCTATTTTAAGTATTTTTATGTGATCTTAAATTTTAATGTACATTTTAATTTTCTTTTTCCCTGCTCTTCCCTAGGTCACTTCAAAATATCATTAAAAGTCATTTGAGCTTGAGGCATTTCTACCAAGCAGAAAAGTGGGAAAGTTTGTGTTATTTCACTCCAAATAAAGATTTAAATTTATATTGTAGGACCATTTTACCTTTGGTGAACTTTAATTCCCACATACAAACAAAACCACTGGGAGTGTCTGCATGAGGGCTTCAGGATGGATCCCAGAACTTGAAAAAACTTCAACAAATCACACATACTTCTTAGTTCATATCTCTATACAAAACCTACAAAAAATGTTTCAAAACTAACTTTTGGAAGACATCACAAACAATCTGTGCAGACTTCTCCACCCAGTTCAGCGGGTTATGTCTTTGTAATTCGTATGAATTGAGGAATACTGTCTCCAAAACACAAATAAATAAAACCTACAGGAAGTATATTTGTCGCCACTTCTTAACTAGGGAGCACGGATACAGGATTGCTGGAGTGCCTAATTTAAGTACCACGTCTGGCTGGCTTAGTTTTGGTGTCAGGACTATATCGCACCACAGATTGTATAGGAAGTCTGACCCTGACAGCTGAGGCAAACTGGCAGACTAAATCACTTGATGCTCTTTTGAACTACATATCATAACACCTCATGCAGCCTCATGAATTAAGCAGATAGAATTCTACTCTTTGTTGTACCTCCAAAGAAGCCTGTGACCAGCCAGCTTTAAGATACAGACCCTAACACATTACCAGCAGGCTCTGCAGACCTTCAAGGCTAGTGCTGCAACCTCCATTCAGTTTGGGGTTACATATTTTCAGAAGAATCACGGATGATGCATGAGTTAGGAAAAGAAACCAGGCTAGCAGGTTTGTAAGCCAGGGTGAGCATGCAGGGCATATCATCAAGGAGAAGGGTAGAGAAGACATAATTGTCCACTAGAGAAAGCTACAGATTTTAAAACTAAGGGATCATAAAGCAACCATTTTCATGAGGTCGCTGATAAGCATTAAGTCCCCTGGTACTAATTTAAATAGATTGTTTAAACATAACCATTCCAAGCTTAAGACACTGGGGGGGGGAATCTCTAAGCATTTAATGAAAAATCCAAAGGAAGAAACGTATGTCTAGTTTGGATGATGCAACTGACTTGGTGACAGGAGATTTTTGACTTAGGCAACACAGCTGTGTTTGCTTCCAAAGCAGAAAAAGAGCAGCTTGAGAAGGAAAGTTTCTGTTACACACAAAGGTTTAGGATGCGTTTGGTTTCTGCAGCAAGATTTCAGGCCACTGGGACCAAATCCAAGAATCCTGAACTATTGAAATTTGGCAGTAATTTTGTTTCAGAAATAATATAAAACACGTTTCAGATATGAAATAAGCTGTCTGCTCCCGGGAGCATTAGGCCACTGACTACTTAGAACTGGGCTTTTTAAGCTTCCCAGTGAAATCCTGAGGTCTCTGGAAAAAAACAGTCTGCTTGGATTCTCAGGGTTGCCAAGCCTCAAGCAGCGTAGCTGGCAGGTCTGCCTTTGAGCTACTGATCCTGGAAAATTCAGGTCTCGCTGCCAGTGTTCCAGTAAACTTTGGTTTGATTTGGTGGAATGAAAAATCTTCCCATATATTGACACAGCAGCAGAAGAGACAAACAACAATCCTTAAATATGTGCTACCTGCAGTGTAAATGCATAGGAAAATGAATACTGTGACATTACTCTGTAAGACAATTAAAACTGTTGTGCATACAAAAGTTACAGGAATTGTTCAAAGCTTACTCTTAACACCCTGGTGGCCAAGATCTTAAAAGAAGACATATCACTTCTATTTAAATCACCAGATAAAGCTTTTGCTTTGGAAATATGAGAGAGAGATGACTATCTTTGAATCCTAGAAAAATGTGACAGTCATCTATATCTTTATTATGTAAAATATATATAAATAGATATAGGTATATATAGTCTACACCATCTAAAATAGAATTTTGAGATAGACACAAAGGACTGATTTCTTTTCAGTCATTGGTGTATAAACAACCTTGGGAAACATTAGAAGCAGCTTTCAGTACTACTCTATGTGGCAGCTGGTTACAAGAAAAAGACCATTTTTTGTTATGGAATAACTAAAACAGATAAACTTGTAGGAGTGATTCCAAAGGGAATTTAAAGATATTTTCCTATTTGCAGAAGGCACTGTTACTGTTTAATTTATAAAGTTAATAAAATGATTTCTAAATTATTTAATAAGGTAGGGAGTTAGTACTTGTCTGTTTTGTAAGCTGTATGAATCATACACCGGATTAAAACATTCTGGTCATGAAATAACTAAGTACAGCAATTTCACTTTAGATAAAAACTGTTATAAAGTAAAAGGACTTAGCTTTCCTGTTTTTCAAAGAGCGATGCAGGGGCTGTGCCAGGGCAATGGTTTTAGTAGATCTGAGATCTTTTCCCTATTATTTTTCTTTTAACATCCCTTATTCTTTATTATCATCATGCATCACTAATTTATAGCACTACTGAATGCAAGCACTTTATCTCAAGCTTTTGTGAGTTGCCACAGTATTTCTAGGGCAGGGTGATCTGAGGGCAGAAAGAAACCGCTTATGGTTCCAATCTGAATATAAATCCTTGGGAAGAGATAGACAGAAGAGAGGGAGGAAAAGAAGGGAGAAACAAAAGATAATTTTAATTCCTTCCTTTCTTAGCCTAAAGATCAAGCCTTTCAAATCCCTTATAATAAAACCACTGATGTTGCTACACGTAGCAAAGCATCCAGTGGGTTCAGTCCTGCTCTGATGCTAGTCGATAGATATAACATTATACAATCTATGTACATATAGTGTGTCTGCATGCACATACAGGTAAGCATTAGGACTGGCCATGTGAATATGACTGCGTAAGTCTAAAATAGATGGAGAGCTATGTATTTTTCATCTGACTAGTGCCTGATGTTGCTGTTCATAATGTGTAGAGCTATAATTGAAACTTACCTGCAATCAAACCCTTTGTTCAAAGGTTTAGAAATATCTATGGAATGTTAAGGAAAACAAATTGTGGGAAGATTTTACAGAGAAGGCCGTGAGGCCGTGAGAATTTGTGCTGAGCAGGTGGCAAGACCTTGAAGCAGAGAGGCGAAAATATAAACACCAGCTAGTTCGGTGGGAATCGCCACACACTACTGTCAACATAGCTAACTTTAGCATAACTTGATTTCTTAGCACACGCGGTAGCGTAACAATAATATGTTAGCAATAGCTTTATGGACAGCTACCTTTAACCAGTAATACTCTGTAATCACCCTCGTGGGGAGAGAGGGATGTAACAGAATGGGGTATATAGTAAAGTGGCTAAGCTGAATAAAGCAGCACTTGTTCACCGATCAGATGGATCTCGGCTTTTGTTTTGCAACAACAAATAAAACAAATAATTGTGTCAAATAGTCAAGAGTATTTGTCCTGTTGTTAAGTAGAAAACAGTATCTCCTCTTTTTCAGCATTTTTAGTTTCCCAGTCCAGATTGCAGATGGAAGAGAAGTTTTCATTTGTGTTTTGGATTCATATTTTTAATTAACAGCAACTTTTGTCATCTACCTTGATCTGGAGTTTCAGGATATGCAAAGATTCCACAAGAGCTTAGTAAGTCCACAGTGAATCACTCAAAGTCATGTCTTTGTGTAACAGATTACTATTACAGACTAGCATTTAGCAAGTACAAGCAGAGCAAAGCAGAGCCAAAAAGACTCCTGGACACCAAGGAAGAGATGTCTCTAAGTGCTGTAGGCTCTTCCTTCCAGAAACCATTTTGGCAGCTGAGGTTCCGACCCTGGCCACGTTGTAGTAAAGCAGTAAGTATGGAAAATCAGTCATGCAGAGTCAAATACTTGATTCTCACTGATTTCATACAGGTGTATGATTTTCACACAGCCCAGCAGTGTCCATTACCTTTACTTAATCAGTGGTCACAAGAAGTCAAAGTCATTTAAGACTTACCTCCTGGGGCTTCTTTTTACTTGTGAGGATTGTTGGTCTGGCAGGCTCATGTGACAAAAGAATAGAAGGGAAATGACACTCTCCTCAGACACATTTGGCAGGATACTGCAGAGAGTATTCCAGCCTTCAGCTCTACCGTGGCCAGATTAAGGGTTTGGGGAGTAAGGCTCTACTCTTCTCGCCTGCCTATCTGCAGACACGGCTGTCTCTGAGCTTCACCAAATCCAGTTCCACACCCAATATGCTCCCTCTCTCCTCCAGAGAAGTGGTGGTAAGCCAGACGAAAGCATTGCAGAGGCCACCAGCTGAGCCATGCTCACCTAGAAGCATTCCAAGGGCCTTAGCTCTGATCCTACAGACAAAACTTTTCAGGGAGCTCATCCCACAGCCCAGCAACTGGCTATGCTACTGGAACACACTGGGGACAATCTCATCCTGTTCCTTCCTTCCCTGCCCCACTGGCACATGGCAGAACAGTGGATGTCAAAGGGTTGTAGACATAAAAGTCTAATTCACATATTCTCCTTTTCCAAACTTTTCTTCCCAACTGGTTTTCTCGTTGCCTCAGTTAATCCATTTGTCAGTCACTACAGCAAACTGCACGAATCAGCTTCTTCTGCAACAAAGACTTCTACTTCCCTGAAGAAGCTGCTACTATGATTGTGTTAATGTGTTAGTGCTAAAAAAAAAATGTAACCTTATGCCAATGTTTGTTTTTACAGAATTGTAAGATGAAGCTGTCATTCGAACTAGGAATACAGAAAGGGCTGGAAGGTAGCTCCTGAGTCATGCAGAGCTTGCTTTTCATGACAGGAGACTGGGTATCACTTAATTCCTTTGATCTATGTCTCCCACAACACACACATGCACATGCATATATACTCTTACCTTGCTCCTCCTGCTACTGAAACCTTTCCTTTAAAGGTGTTACATTTGGCTGACTTATAAGACAGATTTCAGAGGTCAGGATGACATACATGAGAGCTAAGGATAGTCTACAGTTCTCCAGAAGGATCCAGCTATGAATACTGCAGAGGACATCAGATGATTTCAGAGTCCAGGCATCATTAGAGAAGGCGGAAAGAGAAGCTTTCCTTTAAATAAGTCTACCCATGACACGAATGACTCCCACAATACTGACCAATCCCTGCTTCAGACACAAACACATCTACAGCAAAGGGTAATGAAGCAGGGAGTGGGGGGAAGGGAATAAACACATTTTCAATGGAATCCTCAGAGCATTGCAGTAAAGCACATACAAATTTTTAAAAACTGAAGGCAAAATCATACTTCACATTAATTTCTCAAGCAGAGCTTTGGCCACAAAAAGGGGAGAAATAGGAAGATATCGTGTAGTCCACTTAGGGGCTTCTCGTGCTGGGTAAACTACAAGATATTATTCAGAGCCTACACAGTTCAAGGGCAATCTGGGACTCAAGGGTGTGCAGGCATACATTACTTACCTTGACTTTATCTAAAGACACAGCAATGTAAGCACATTGTTTTCCACCAATGTTAGCCACAGACGTTATTTCTACTAGGATTTCTTTACTAATTCCATAGGTTTGTTCCCCAAGGACTTCTGAGGCGTGATTTATCATCAGTGAATGTCGTGAAGGCACGTCGCTCCTCTCTGAATCAATCTTTGTATCAGAGTCTTCATAAGCTAACCACTAAATGCATTTTGTACTATCACTTTCTAGTAATTGGTTCTCAAAGCTTGCTTTTTTTCAGACTGCTCCTTTGATATTCTGTAATGCCATAGACCTTCTTTGAAGAATGAATAATAATGGGGAGCTTTAAAGAGACTTGTAAAAGTTATGAAGTCATAAAACTCTATTTGATTCCTTCTTCAGTCTGTTTTCCGAAAATGTGCTGAATTTTAATAGAGAAGAGATCTTATGAGCTTTGAATGAAATATTCTTTTTCCTCTCAAGCCACGGTTTCTACTGCATTACCCTCATTGATATTTCATTGCCTTTAGGACAATGGGATGTATACAGAATTTTTTATCCAAGTCTCTTACCAGCAGTGTTTTGGGACATTTGGCCAAAAAAAAAAAAAAAGTATGCTTACTCTCCAGGGTTTCCTTTTCAAATGCTTAGTGTAAATCAGTTCTGTATGGAGCCACAGTCATTGTGATATGGAAGGTGTCAAAACACACTTTTACAAATAAGGTTTGTACTTGTTCTCCTTTCCGTCCTTGTTCCTGGCAACTGTGTGTAGGAGCTTCCCACAAATTGAGGCCGTTTCTTTTCCTCTTTTCCTAAGGTGTGACCAGGTTCTGAATAATTGATGCTTCTGCAAAGAAAAATAGCTTTCTTAATCACATTGCACAGTTTCGACTTCCATTAACTCGAAATAAACTACTAAGCATTCTAACTGTCTGCTCAGTGTCTGAACAGTGACATTTACCAGGAGAGAGGCAGACAAGAAATAGTCGGTGATTGGAGATTTTTACAGACCAGAATAGTGACACTATAATCTTGCTCTTTCCCTCCCTATACCCATCAACCCTCTTTCCAATCTCTATGTCCTTTCCTAGACACAGCTAAAATGACTGTTTAATGGGGCCCCTTAACGTGTTTTCAAATCCAAAATACAGGCATCAAAATTCACCTGAAATTTGGGAAAAAAAAAAAAAAAGGAAAATAAAAAGAAAAGGAAAAGCAATTTAAGCATTCTCTGGTTCCGGGACATCTAGCAGAAAAGATATTACCGTTACTAAGCTCATTTCTGAAGTCAACAGATGGTTGTGCTACATTTAGAACACTTGGAAGTTGTTTGCTCTGTTCTTTGTTACAGGAAAAACCTTGGAAGTAGTTTCAAAAGACTATCCAAAAGGCTTTATGCCAATCCTACTTAAACCAGTATCTCTGATATAGCTGAAAACAACTTCTGCAGTTGTGAGTAGGTATAAATGTCACAGGGCATTTGTAAGTACACATCAGCCAAATTAGAAACAACAGCAGAAAGTCTGATGTTATCACCAAAGTATATTTCATGCAGCCAGTCACTGACAGCAGCCCACAGATGCTGAGGCCAAAGATGCTTTGGTAAATAGAACAATTTGCAGCATTGTATGAGCCATCAGCATAGCAAAATAAGCTTCTTGGAGGCATGCCGTTATGCCTCTTCCTGAAAAACAGAAAAGTTAAAAGCACAAAATAACTTTCTATCTGCAAGAGTTGATTAACAACTACCAGCTACGCATCATGTGAGTGGATGCAAAAGCTTTTTATATGGAAACTTGCAGAGCTGCCATGGCACTAGAGTAATTGATACCATGCCCTTGTCCCAGCTACCTTTGTGTCTTGTTTTAAGGAAAAAAAACACATCTTTTTTCGTTTCATGGTCTCATACTGCCATGAAACACATGATATACAAATGATCAACATTGCTCCCTACACTGGTCACATTCAATCATATCTAGGAACTGATGATTCATTCATAGTAACTCCTTGCAATCACCCTGGCAAAGACTGGGAACACATAGGGATACATGGTGCTAAAACTGAAAAACTCAGAGTATTTCACCCATGCAAGTCTCCATTTACTTCCTCCATTTATGGATAATAGCACTCTTTGCAGACAACAGCAAAACCTTTCTCCAGGGATTTATTTATATTGCTGTATTTCTCGGATTACAGTTTGTATTTTCTAGTATAATAAGTATCCCAGAGAAACACTGAAGTGCAGCAATCAAGAGAGGAGTTCATTTTCCTGCCCAATAATCCCTGCACCATAAGCCATTCAATGGAAGGAGGGAGTGCATTAATGCACACTGTTCCGTGAACTGCAATCACCCTTCCCCAGCCTCCACTACTACCTGAGGACAGAGGGATTGCAGTCTTGCTTACTCAAATGTCATTAGGTAACTTACCTCAACCATTCCCACAGACTGGTGAAAAGGAGAAGAAAGCTTCTATGTTTTAGTAGTGCTTATCCTTTCAAATTATCACCCAAAGCTACTTTTAATGATTGCTAACAGAAAGAGATGGTGAGTGAAAAATTAGGTTATTGATGTATCCCTCCAATGAAAAACTTGAGGGACAGCCGAGATAGTGGTCCACTTTGTAATTTTCCCTGTATTAATCACTATAGATAGAATGCACTCCTGGTGATGCCCTGTGCTTCGTACGTAGATTATCTGTCATCCCTTGTCATGGGTCCTAAATTACAAATTTCTGCTGCCTGGGTTGAATAATAAAGTACTTGTAACAGTAGCTGAAAGAAATTAAAATAAGCCACCAAAACCAAAGCTTTTACCTCCTTTCATTCATATTTTATTTTCCCTACCCTTTTAACATCCAGCCGGTCACAAAATGAATGACAAGGATTCAATTATTTGGCTGCCAGGTGATGTCTTAGCAGAATATCCATGCAAATCATTGAGAGATGAGAATATAAGCAGGTGAATCACACTCTGCAGGGTCACTGCACATCTGACTCACACTGTAATAGCTGTTCCCTGGATTTAGAATGATTCAGGAAATAAAGATAGCCCATCTATATGCTGAACTAAATCAAAGCCAATAGATTTGAACTTGGATTTTCTAAAAAAATCTGACCTAAGAGGAATAGGAATTCTGCAGATCACCTAGTTGGAAACACCTATCATGCTTGTACCTGGCCATCCTTTGAGGTACATTTTGTTTAGTTCCTGTAAAATAAAGACACAGCTCACTAACAAAACATACGTAATGCTAATAGAAACAAATATTCCTAAGCTACTACCATGTCTTCAATAATCTTAAAATATTATTTCAAAATGTTCATTGCTACAGTGCAGTCCTATTGTTTCTTTGTTACATACATTTTCTCATTAGATTGAAAGGCGGTCAGGAAAGAGGACACCCGCCCCTGTGTTTCACCTGTGCTGTGCCTCACACAATGAAATATTTATCTCCAAATGGAGATTCCAGGCTTTATTACTACATGAATAATGTATGTAACTTGAGTTATAATCTCTCAAAGACCTATTTACAAGTCAATTTTTCTGTCTGTTCAGCATTGTGCTACCTGACTACAGCCACTGATAATATTTTCTTACTTTCCAATAAAGCTTATATTTTGAATAACCTCACCTATGTACCTGTTAACTCTTCTTTCTCCCCTTATCTAAAGTACACCACTTACATAAACTGAACTACGTATTTAAAAAGAAAAAATTCTCTCCCTTGACTAAAGCAAAGTTGCCATTAGCATATTAACTTAATGAGCAAGTTACCCCAATGGATGAGACATCCAAATGTCCAATTTAAATAAAGGGCAAAAGAATTTGCTCTAATCACAAGGGATGGCTTAATGGGAAAAACCAGGAGATGAAAAAATGTAGCTTCTCTTAACAAACACCTACAAAGAACACTTTCTACATTCCTCAAATACACACTCCACCCTTTATCAACCTCTTTAGCACAACGGATTGTGCTTCCACTCAGAACATCTTAATAGAAGAGAAACACATTCTATTAAAAATCTGCTTTGCTAATTTCTAATAGAGAGGGGAATGAACCCAGACAACACAATTCAGTTGCCTAGTCACTCACAAGTTTTCCCTCATTCTTCTACATAACTGAGAAGATCATTTCTAAGGATATTCAAATTGCTGCCTGATGAAGACCTCAGCCCAGACATACTCTCTGTTCTGGAACACTGTCATGCTAAAGGTGCCTGGCTTCAGCTCCTCCCTAAAAAGCGCTTGGTGAAAATAACCGAACTTATTGCACAGATAATAGAATAAGTCGAGCACATTTGTGTTTAGTCACCTTGGATTTTTAGGTATTTTTAGGTAAATCCCTCCCTGTATATATATGCAGATACTGCTTTCGGGAGTTTACTGAACAGTGGCACTACAAGGAAGAGTCTAATATAAAAAGAAAAAAAATGGGCAGGGGGAGGACATTCCTCAGCCATTGTGCACTTATCTTGGGCTTTGTAAGGCAGACTGCACTTTCCAAGGAAACGTCTGACTAAAACATTAAATGGAAAAGGTGCAGTTGCCTCCTTGGTTATATGGAATTCTCATCTTCCACTGCATCTCTCAGACTCTTTCAGAAGCAAAATGTCCAATGTGCCAGAAAAATGGAAAAACTGAAAAAGAAATGACACTTCATTTAAGCACGTTGATTAGGCTAAAAGCTTCCAGATGCTAAGTACTAAAGATAAGGCACTCTTCCCAGCAGTGGAAAATTGAATATTGAGTTATAACAATTACAATTGCAATTTCTGAACCTTCTAAGTGACGAGTGGTTTCATTACAGATAATGTTGACAGCATGACAGCTCTTGGTGAGACAGTATAAATACCTGCCATACAGCTAATACGGTGCACTTACCTGCTTCTGGCAGCCAGAAGAATACGCATGACGAGATACTAGAACAGTGTTCTTAAATTAACAAATTCAGCGCCCACCATCAGCCAGCTATGTAACACAGTCCTCCTCATAAGCTGATTAAAGAATATCCCCAAAATCAGCTGGGGAAAGAGGGGTTTTTACTCCCATTACTTTTCCTGGACATTGCAGAGCTTCAAACATCTGACATTTAGAAACTTCTCATTTCTGGCCTAAATGTAATTATGACCCATTTTGTTCCTATGCCAAATTTGCTTTTCAGATAAAGAGTTGTTTTCCCTCCCTGGTGTATTTCAACAAATACATCTGCATGCAGTAACTGCATTTCCTCTAAGCTTTTGCTTTGGTAAGCTAAACAAACCAAGCCATCTTTTTCCTTCTTTTTTAGGATAAAAAGACTCCATCATAGACTGTTTGCCTTTGTAGGGTTTTTTTCTGGGTTATATTCCACTATTAACTAATCCTTCTCAAACAGGATCACCTGTACCTAGTGAGAACAACATACAGTATTGTACTCAGGTCTTACAGAATGGATCCACACGTCCTCATCTCTACCCACTCAACTCATAACAGACTTTTTTTCATAGCTGCATCATACAGTCAATTCTGTTATATTGTTACTAATATTTGAGTCTTCTCTGCTATTGACATTTTGAACAGCTGACAGCCTCCCAGCTGATAGCAAAACCCCTTGTTTTTATCTAGCTAAATTAGGACTTTGCATTTTATATTACTAAATAGAATTCCATTTCTACAAGCAAGCTTTTTGCATACATTTGCAAGTCCCTTTGGGGAGTTCAATCTTTTCCATCTTTGGGGTATCATTTTATCTTTCGTTCTTCTCAAAAAGACAAAATAAAACCGGTTAATACCTCAACTGAGGACCTTCATTATTATTCATTCTCTGGTATCATCTTTCTGCTTTCAACATAAACTCCTCTTAATACTAATTGTGGTGCTTTAGGCCATTGCTAAAACCTGTTTATAATTTTTACAATAATAACAATTTTAAAATTATCTAACAGGTAAGTTTATGTAAATGTAACATGCTCTACCTCAAGTCTTTTCCAGGTCTGCAACTTGGTGTTCATATACTTTTCTTATTATAAGATATTATTGCCCAAACCATAAAAATGGTGATTTGCTGCACATGAAGAAGATTCCGTAAGAAGTTCTTCTGGTGAAAATACAGTAATAGATTCTAGAGCCTTCAAGGTTTTTTATAAATCAAAACTGCATTTTGGAAAACTCTCAAGGGTCTCAGAATCATAGAAACTATAGCCTCAGAACTATAGAAAGCAAGAGAAACTGGGGTTATCAGGCAAAATGTTATCTGTATGTGAAAGAGATGTTGCTTGGTATAAAAAAAACCTAAGAGACAATGACTGGAAAAGACATGATACACCAGAGATGCAGTGCCTAACTGAACCACTAACATCCATAGACTGGCACAATGCTGATCCAGTCATTCCTCCTAGATTGATCATGGCTTGGGGGAATGTTTTACAAGACACAGAATGCTTTTTTTTTTTTTTTTGTATGGCTGAAAAGGCTGCTTAGTTGAAGAAGGTGGTCATGACAATAATATGATTTCAGAGCACTCCTAAGAGCTTGAGATGTTTTTTCATATAATAGTTTATGCCAAAGGACTGGGTAGTAGGGGAACAAAGTAGGAATACCATATAAACAGCAGTTTAGGGTTCGATCCAGACTGTGAGACTGAAGATGTAACTTGCACCAGTGCTGTATTAAAGTATAATTGATTCATCAGAAGAACCCTGGAAATAGATTATTTGAAATAAAATTACCATAGTAAGTGATATTCCAGCACATGCATTTTTATATATAGAGTCTAGAAGACACAGAGGTAAAGGGTTTGCTGCTGTCATCTCTGACCAAGGTATCTATAATAGTACACTTAGAGAGAATGACGCAATATTCCTGCAACTTCACCTTTTTCCCTGTTTTTATATCCTTCTTTTATACTCTTTAATATTTTTGCTACTTTTTTTTTTAACCACTTGATTCCATAAATTGCTCAGTTTAGGTACTTAACTTTCTCCACTGGAACTGGACTTTCACATTTAAAAGGAAAGTATCCAGGTCATTGAGACAGTTCTTGGAGGAATGCTCATTCACTTTCTTTGCCTTGTTTCTCTGCAGATATACTTCCTTCAGCATGCTCCATCTAGAAGCACTCCCTTGTCCCTATCCTCTTGGAACAGTGACTTATCTGCCTCAGGAACCAATGAACCAAATTATACAAAGGAATTTGCCCCTGCAGAATGGAGACTGCTATTTCAACTAAGCATCTGTCCTATTGCAGAATGTGTTTCTAAATGGTCCAAGAGAAAGGCATATCAAACTGGAATACTGGCACACAAAGGTAAATTCTTTGCTGAGGTGTAAGGCATTTGTTTCTTGCTCTCATCTAGTCTAATTTCAAATATTTCTTTTGTCTCTGTTGTTCCAAAGGTATAAATATATAAAAATTATTTTTACCGATGGGAACTTCTAACTGGGATAAACTTCTGCTATAGAATCTGGCTGCACCAAATTCAGGCTTGTTCTTAGAGATGCTTTTAGTGGAATTAGTTACAAACATAGAAAAGGTTCACAGAATTAAGATTTATAAACATGAATTGTGAAAATTTCACTGGCAATTCAGACCATTTCTCATTTTAACTGAGCTTTAAACTGGTTTGTATTTCCTGATTTTTCTTCTGGTTTTACACTTACAAAAACACTTCATTGCACATCTGTAATATTTTATGGTTCATACTCAAACAGCATATTCACTCATACTTTGGTAACTGATACAGGTTTACAAAGGTCTGAACTGCACATGCATCCATAATACAAGAAAGCACTAAAAGAATGTATTTGTTGAGACAATGGGGCAGGAAAAACAAACAAAAAAGACATCACTGGTGTAGTAGATTTTACTTTTAAAACAGTCCGTTAGATGTCTTTTGGCAAATTACTTACACAGTTATTTAATCCAATGGAGAGCTCAGGGAATTGTTTCTGTGGATTCTAATAGATTTCTACATTTCTTTATTTGACTTCTTGTATTGCCATTGGTTGCATTGGACATCTGGGAACAAGTTAAAGAAAACCCAACAACAACAAAGAAGCTTTTTGACACTGAGGTCAGAGAATAAAAAGCTACACTGAGAGATCAAACCTTAAACAATGAAGAACGCGTACCAGGCAAGGAAAGGAGGACCCATTCCTTTTTCCCAGGGCAATATTATTTTCCTATGTGAATATATACAAAGAGCTCAAATTATTCATGCAAACATTTCCATTAAGGTCAAAGTGAGTGCAGTGAGCAGGATGTCTAATAGAATTTCCTTGCAATCAGCAGGGACCAGGAACTCTGTTGTGCTAGATACAGTTTATACACACTGAAAGGTCTTTGAGGCTTTTACTGTCTAAACTTTAAAAAAAATAAGAGGAAGAGAGAAACAGAGGCACAGTGCAATTAACACCTTGATGCACCTTCAAGTATATAAATGCTAGTCTCTCATTGCACAAATGTTTAATTTTTCTGCTGGACCAGGGCCAAACTGACTTGACAAAGGTCACATGCATAATTTCTGTGGAAGAGTTAAGCACTGAATTCCATTAGTCTGAAACCCAAGGTACATCAGTATTGAGCCCCAGACAATTAACCCTGTTATGCCAAATCCAGGCAATAACACACTAAGCACTTTTGCTTCTGTAACAGTGGTTTTACTGTACCTTTGTAAAGTGATAAAAAAGATTAAGAATAATAAAAAAGACCTAACAATGTATGAAAGGATTTCTTTCTTAATTTAAAAGATGGAAAAAACCTAGAAAGAATAAAACAACCAGGTCAAATTTCTCGAGGGCACCTGCTACATGTATTATTCGTGTACCTGAAGCATTTATAATGTGTAAAATTGTTCATTTTAAAATAAATGTTGTAAAACTGCCTCATTTACTATCATTCTAAATATATTCGCCTGTAAGCAGTATGATAACATCCATGTTAGTGGCCTTCTGTGATAGAGTGGCTACAACAGTGGACAAGGGAAGAGCTATGGATGTCATCTATCTGAACTTTTGTAAGGTTTTTGACTCAGTTCTCCTTAATATCCTTCCCTCTACACGTACAGATTCAGTGGGTGGACTGTTTGGTGCATCAGGAATTGGTTGAATGGTCACATCCAGAAGGTAGTGGTCGAGAGCTCAGTGTCCAGATGGAGATCAGTGACAAGTGACGTCCCTCAGATGTGTGTATTGGAATCAGCACTGTTCAGCATCTTCATCGGTGACAGAAACAGCAAGATTGAGTGCACCCTTAGCAAGCTTGCAGGCGACACCAAGCTGTGTGGTGCAGTTGGTATGCATAAGGGATGGGATGCCATCCAGAGGGATCGGGACAAGCTTGAGAAGCGGACCCATATGAACCTCATGAGGTTCAACAAAGCCAAGAGCAAGGTCCTGCACCTGAGCTGGGGGGTGAAGGGACTGAGAACAGCCCTGTTGAGAATGACTTGGGGGTGCTGGTATATGAAAAGCTGGACATCAAAAACACTGTGACCAGCAGGGCAAGGGAGGTGCTTCTGCCCCTCTATTGGGCTCTTGTGAGACCTCACCCAGAGTCTTGTGTCCAGTTCTGGAGCCCTTGTTACAGGAAGACAGGGACCTGTTGGAGTGGGTCCAGAGGAGGACCACAAAGCTGATCAGAGAGATGAAACACCTCTCCTGTGAAGAAAGGCTGAGAGAGCTGGGGCTGTTCAGTCTGGAGAAGAGAAGGTTCCAAGGAGACCTCATAGTGGCTTTTCAATATTTAAAGGGGGCCTATAAGAAAGATGGGACAAACTTTTTAGCAGGGTCTGTTGTGATAAGACAAGGGATAATAGTTTAAACTAAAATAACATTGATTCAGACTAGGTGTAAGGAAGAAATTTTTTACAGTGAAGGTGTTGAAACACTAGAACAGGTTGCCCAGAGAGGTGGTAGAAGCCTGAACCCTGGAAAGATTCCAGATCAGGTTGGATGGGGCTCTGAGCAATCTGATCAAGTTGAAGATATCTGTGCTTATTGCAGGGGGGTTGGACTAGAAGACTTTTAAAGGCCTCTTCCAACTCAAGCCATTCTATGATTTAATGATGGAAGAGTTATCCTTTTTTCCTTAATTGAGCCAAATATCTGCTAGAACAAGTTAAAATCAAAACATCCTCTTAACCACTATTTTTAGTACGTAGTCTTTCCAAAACAGGCAGTTGCATGTGGCATCTATGAATTCTCTGAAGTCGATGTTGAACAACGTGACAGGATTTAGCATGAACTGTTTAAGACAACTACAATGCAAAAGGAAATAACAGACTGTCACATCAAACAGGAGGTATCTGATGGAAACCTCTTGTGACAAATTAGAATCTGTTAGGTCTCTGAAAAGTGGGCAGCAAAGCAATGCCCTAAATAAGATTCACTGTTCATCAGTCTTTGCATTTGCAATGTTTTCCGGGTATTTATTTGCATTGTTTCTTCATTCGTCCTCAAACCATACACAGAATCACACACAGAATCACACTCAGAATCACCGGGTTGGAAGAGACCCATCGGATCATCGAGTCCAACCACTCCCACCAAACACTACACCATGTAGTTAGCAGGGGCTGCCAGTCCTTAAGGCATGTGGTACCTGATGCAGTTTTTGATGCTGGGTTTATTTTGTTCTGTGTATTAAAAAAATAGATCACTTCAAAGTAAAAACAGCTACAACAGTGATGTATTTTGTTTTGTTTTACATTTAGAGCCCTTGCAAAACTCTAAGAGTTGACACAACCTTACAGCACTCAGCATCTCACAGAGTCATGGTCTTAAAACAGACAAGTCATCCGCGCATATATTTAGGCAATTGCATTCCAATTACAAAGACTTTAACAGTTCTTAAATAGAGAAAAACAGTCATGCCCACCAGACGCCACCTACTTGACCAACTTCCATGCATATCTATATGCATTGGCCTCAGGAAATGCATTATTAAGAACCTGCTAATCATTTTTTTTCTGTATTCTAAGTATTTTTTCAACAAAGTACTGAGAAAAAAAGTACCAACTGCATAACTGCAGCTAATCTGTGAATTACTCCAACCCCAAATAGTTCCTCAGTTTGTTTCCCTAAAAAGAGCTGCTTTATATTTACTTCATATACCAGTGCTTTCTTGTATAACTAAGCAAATAAAAAGAAATAACTGAACTCTTGTGGTTATATTAAATTGTTCTGCTAGATTGCTGTCATGTATTGCTTCTTTTTCCACCCCGATGGTTCACTGCATGCTGACAACTGAAAATTGTTGCTTTAGAAATCTCTTTCAATGTGCCTCAGTCTTGATTCACCAATAGCTTTTTTTTTTATTAATATTTTTCAGTGTAGACACTAACAGGTCACACATGTCAGAACATAAAGAACTGTCATGGCAGATCAGATTACTGGACCATCAAGCCTGACATTCTGTCTGTACTCTATCTCAGAGGAAGCTGGAAATCCTTGTAATGCAATAAGCAATTACGCAATGTTACCCATAAGGGCAGCATTTCTTTTTCACTTAGACAATCAGTTTACATTCACAAGAAAAAGATGCTGTTATCCTTTAACTGGTGTCCTGTGCTGTGCACAAGAGACTCCCTTATGGTTGATACTCGACAGGATGCTGTCGCAGCTAATGGCTCGCAATCTAATTTGGCCAAAGAAGAACAAAAAAGCAAGGGTAGCTATAAAACTTTTCCAAAATTAAGACTGAAACCGAGACAAAGCAGTATTCTGTGACATTAAATTTATGTACAAGCTGTCCAATGATTCCCAATTCACACATGAGTAATGGGGAAGACAAAGCAAATTTTAAGATCAAATGTTAAAAGCTATTTGGAATAGTCATGGAGCCCATGACCTGGATTTACCACCTCTCCTATAGTAAAGTCTGAATACCAGCCTTTAACGGCAACAATCACTCATACAAAGACAGTGCTTTTATCCATATTTCCTGGTGGTATTTGCATGTCTGATCCCCTGAAAAGGACTGTCCAAAAGAGCAGCAGTGATGTTTTAGTGAAATAAACCAAAGCCCATGATCCCATTATCCTGTGATTCTAGCATTTCTGGACCTACTTCTCAACAACCTGCTTAGCTTGGAATAACACGATTTACATGATTTCCAGTCTACTCTATAATTATTTTCTATCATTTATAGCAGATTATGCAGAATGTCCCACAGAGATGAACAAACAATCTGAACTCTCTCTAGCTCTAAACAAAATCCTTGAGAAGTTATATGAATGTGACTTCAGATTTCCATTCTATTAATGGAGAGTCATATTTCTTTGGAACACTTATTTTCATCTAAAATCTAACATTTTCCCCCTTGAAGAAAATCAGCTATTAATCCCTGCTGGTGTTTTAACTCAATCAGTGGGAAGAAGGAGCAGTAGAAGTACGAAAATGGGAAAGAATAGGAACAGTAAGGAAAAAGCAATTTGTACAGACATTTGTTGGAGAAAGAAAAAAGCAAGTATGTTTTCAAGGACAAATTAGCAGCCTACTGAACATTACTATATTTGTATTTTACACTAAACGATGTTATTTTACAAACCACTTCAAAGATAAAAAAAAAATATGAGAGTTTTTCTGAGTTCTGTAAATGGAAACAACTGGCATCCACTTTAACTTAAACTGAAAATGAAGGAATAAATTAACGAGGTAAGAGCAGAGAGAGAGCTGTTAGTTTCCAGAATATCAGTTAGATATGATATGTCTAGTTCAATGAAGTGTAAGAATTTGGAAAGTTCTTAGATAATTCACAACACTACAAACTATGTGAGAGAAAGAGATTCTACATTGTAGCAGGACAGACATATCCTGACTGGTCTTTTCTAACTGTTGTAAGTCTGTATATGTAAGTAACAGAACAAGTGAATGAAAATGTTTCCCCCAAGTGACAGGGGACAGGACAAGGGGCAATGGTCTCAAGCTGCACCAGGGGAGGTTCAGACTAGATATCAGAAAGAAATTTTTCACTGAACGGGTCATCGGGCACAGGCAGAGGCTGCCCAGAGAGGTGGTTGTGTCACCGTCGCTGGAAATGTTTAAAAGATGGGTAGATGGGGCGCTCAGGGACATGATTTAGTGGTTGATATGAATGGTTGGACTCAGTGATCCAAGAGGCCTTCTCCAACCTGGTGATTCTACGATTCTATGTAACTTGACCTGCAACGTTTTCAGACAATGACTATCAGTAAATTGCAAGCATGTGAAAAATAATTTCTTTCCCGCTAGCATACTATCTCTCATTGATCAACTGCCCCATAAGACACGCAAAAAGATATTTCTTCAAACTCTAGCGCTCCTGATTGAATAATTGCCTTTGCCACTTGTCAATAACTGTAGCTCCTAAATATTTCAACAAAGTCCCAAGTCTTGTAGATGTATTTAGCCAGATTTATTTCAACTGCAGGCATGTCCTAAATCACTCACTACTCTGCTGAACTATATTGGTAACATAAAGATACATAATGTGAATACAAACAGAAAATTAATGGTATTACATTTCTACCTCTAAACAGACACATTTTCCTGCTTGATAAGACTTAACTTCTTATGCCTAGGGCCTCCACCCTATGCAAAGTAAGGCTGCTGAGGGTCAATGGGTCATTTGAAACAGTTTCTCACAGCATTCTGCTACGGAAACTGTCAGCCTCTGGCCTGGACAGGCACACACTCTCCTGGCTGGAAAACTGGTTGAATGCCCGGGCCCAGAGAGTGGTGGGAAATGGTGTTAAATCCAGCTGGAGGCCAGTCACAAGTGGGGTTCCCCAGGGCTCAGTGCTGGGTCCAGCCCTGTTCAATGTCTTCATCAATGACCTGGATGAAGGCATCAAGTGCACCCTTAGCAAGTCTGCAGACAACACTAAGCTGGCTGGAAGTGTGGATCTGCTGGAGGGTAGGGAGGCTGCAAAGGGACTGTTCAGAGGGCTGGTTGGCAAAGTCCCGTGGGAGATAGTCCTTAAGGGCAAGGGAGCCCACGAGGGCTGGGAGCTCTTCAAAAAGGAAATCCTGGCAGCCATCCCCATGTTCTGGAACAAGAGCCGGCAGGGTTAAAAAACAGCCTGGTTGAGCAGGGAGATCTTGAGAGGTATCAAAAAGAAGAGGAATGTCTATGAGCTTTGAAAGAAGGGACGGGCGTCTTTGGTGGACTACAGGGAGGAAGGGAGATGGTGCAGGGAGAAAAACAGGAGGGCTAAGGCCCAACTAGAAATCAGACTGGCAAAGGCTGTGAAAGATAACAAAAATCTTTCTAGAAATATATTAACAATACAAGGAGGACTAGGGAGACCATACAGTCCCTTTTGGATGCTGAAGGAACAACAGTGACAGGAGATGAGGAAAAGGTTGAGGTACTTAATGCCTCTTTGCTTCAGTCTTTAATTGTAAAGAAAGTTGTTCCCTCTTTGTTGTTTGTTGTACAAACCCAGGAGCTAGAGGAGCAGAACAAAGCTCCCATGATCCAAGAGGAGGTGGTCAGAGCCTTGCCTGCCCAACTAGACACCCACAAGTCTATGGGGCCAGATGGATCCACCCAAGGGTATTGAGGGAGCTGGCGGGTGTGCTGGCCAAACCCCTTTCCATCATCTTCCAGCAGCCCTGGCTGACTGGGGAAGTTCCACTGGACTGGAGGCTGGCTGATGTTGTGCCCATCTACAAGAAGGGTTGCAGGGAGGATGCAGGGAACTCCAGGCCTGTCAGTCTGACTTCAGTGCCAGGGAAAGCCATGGAACAGGTGATCTTGAGTGGGATCATGAAGCACATTCAAGAGAACTGGTGATTCTATGATTCTATGATGCTATTAGCTGATACTCTCAGTCCCATCTCTCCAATCTGGGCTGTAGGACTCCTCATTAGAAAGCCATGTTCAATGATGTTTTTCTAGCAACAAATAACAACAGATACTTAAAGCTTGATCCTGAAATAGTATCTCAGCTACAATTCTGGTCAATATTCAATTCTACATGTTTGGATGAAGCCACCCAAGCTTTTGATGCATTTCATGCTTGTTAGATATATATATCTAAGGGATTATGATTGCCTATGAGAAATATATCCTAGAATCTCTAAGAAAACCAGAAGGAAAAGACATTCGAAGCCAAGGACCTAATTAGGAACACATTAAAATTCCAGGCTCTCAGCTATACTAGAAAACTCAGAAGCTTGACTGCATCTGCTTAACATCAGGATGTATCTCCAGGGAAAATTCAAGCATGTCTAAATGCTTCCTACCCACAGAGACAGTAATGGGTCAAAGACTAGAGTGGCATGAGAACTGGATTTGGAGACTGTCCTCTTGAATATCGCTTGAGATTGTTGATTTTGTCATAATGACGGCAAAGAGCAAGTTAAGGGGAAAAAAAAAAGGAAAAAAAAAAAGAAAACCAAACAGATATACATTTATTTTAGTGCTCATATAATCCACAGACCATCTGAATTCCAGAAGAAAAGGTGTCTGGCCATTTTCTAGCAGACTTTTCATGTAGAAATAACCTTCAGTAAACTGGACAACCTGGTGTAAGTTAATCGAATAATGTTCTACACTTTGTCCCAACAGCTTTCTGGCTGTAGTTTCATTCAGTTTTTATCACATTTACAAAGCCTTGGATAGCCTAGGCACTTCATACATTAGGAAGTAATTTCCTTAAACTTCATTATGGAATCTTCCACTGATGACTGGTTTTATATACCATCTACAATAGAGAACTTCATCCAAAGCAGCAGCAGAAGAGACAGCAGAAGACAGAGGGAAACAGAGTTTTTGAAATTACTTAATGCAGTTAGAAGGCAAAGACAAAGAAAAGAACAATTTTAGAAAACCTGAATATTTTTCATATTAAGGTCAGGTCAGAAGTCAATACTCATTACTCAAATCAAAGCTTCCCTGAATTCATGTGTCTTGATAGATACTCCTGCCTAAAACCTTTTCTGTTAAGATATCTCTCTTTCGTGATCCTGAAGAATTCCAGTTTTACAGTTGTAGAAAGCAAATATAACTGGCCCAACTTAGACTTTTCAGCTGTACACCTCACAATATCGGTACACTTGCAGACCTGGGTGGAGTGCGAAAGTTGTGCTGTTATCTTTCACATCTGCAGTCTATGTTTGTTGGGGGAGGGGTTATATAAAAGGACTACAGTTCTTAACATCGCGAGAGTCTCCCATGCTCCAGTTAGACTACTCTTGATTTAAATGGGCTGTTAGACACTGAAAATATTTTCCCTCCAGGATGCCTACACTTTCTGACTTCCAACACAAGACTTCTCTCACAGCACAGGTAAATGCTCCTACTACATCCTTTTCTCCAGGACTGTAGATTGGCAAATGCAAATGTCAAAATGCCTTGGTGCACGTCCAGTCACTGTAATTATCATTTTAAAAGTCTTTCTACAGAATTTTCCTTTTTCATTAGAATTCATCTTCAAATAATTTTTTTTAATCATGCACAACATGTCCCTGCTCAAGAAAAGCACCTCAGAGAAAGCAGTCTGTCTCGTAAGTTTAAGATAATTTAGAGTCACTGTAGACTAAATCCATAAAGTCCATTGAATTATGTATCAGCAAAAAAAAAAAAAATAGTCCTTTGTTAAAAGATCTGCAGCCCCATGGAGTAAAAATACATTAAAATAACAAGAGATTTGAGAAGAGAAGGTAGTAATAGGGCATAAAAATGTGATAATTCTTCCAGTAAGTAAAGAAATTTAATTTGATAAATTCTTGAAAGAGTTAATTTAGGAACTCCATTGCATTTTGTCAATTCTAAACATGTTAAGGGAATATATACTTCAGGCTTGTCTTTGCACAGTCAAGCACCACACCTAAAAATCATGAATGTAAAAGTGCTTTTTCTCTTCATGCAATAGGAACGCTTTTCACAGACACTGCATTTCCAGAAGCGTCCAGTAACAAGATGAGAAGACTTAGAGGTCATTGACATTCCAGGTGGATAAGCATTCCTTTTAGACTTCTGCAGTAGTTGAAAGATTGCTCATATAGTCTCTACTGTATAAACTTGGTAGGACTGCAGACTGTAAATGCCAGCAGTTCCAGACAACTGCATGCACCTAAAAGATTTTCACCCATGTCAGATTAAGATTTTCCAGATGATACTCTAAATCACTTTTAAGGGGACAGCATTTAGGGTAATCTATATAATTCATTATTTAGCAACTAAAATTCCACTAGAAGTTTCACTTACCACCAAATAACATAAAGACATGCTTACTATTGCCCAGACCTTAGCCAACCTGATTATTTTTCTGTATTAATAACACAGAATAACAACGGAAATACACGTCAGCCTGGAATTCATTGACCACAGGACTCTCAACTTTTTAGACTTTTGAATTAGACCAAAGGAGACTTACTAGATATGCTTAACCCGCAAAATGCCTAGAGGTAAACTCTCATATGTGGTAATTCTACAGTTCAGAACATGATCTTTACTGCCCATCTCATAAATAACAGACCAGACCTACTGTAAATAATTTCTTGGTGCTGGAAAATACTCCAGGATTTTAGACACGGGGTACGCTACAGTGTACCCTACACAAAATTTCTTTTATTTGGGGGGCTGGGAGGAAAAGAGTGTTCAAATCTGATGATCTAAATCTCATAGGTTGAGTTTGCTTCTAATAGTAACAAAGGCTTCATCTGCCTTCTGTTGAAGGAAGAGACTGTTTTGTTACAGTTCATAAATTGTTGAAAACAGTTTCCCTTTTGTGAAGTTTTATAATCAGCCCTTTTTAGCTTTATAAAGCAGTCTCCAGTTTAGTGTTTCCTATAAATCAGATGTTCCCCACTTTCAAACTTTAATTGCCAAAATAGTGACAACTTTTTTTTTAAGTAGGCAGAAAGTAAACCAAATCTGGTTTTAACACCCTGGTTTAATGGCTATCATAAGTGAAATGTCACCTGGTACTTGAGGGAGAAAAGATGACAATTTCAGTGACTGCCTACATAATGTGTTTTCTTCACCCTTGTGCAACAATACTTTTAGCATTAATAAAGAGTAAACTTAAGGTACGTTTCTGGGTCTGTACATCCTTTTGAGTTTTAAATGAACAATTACATAGATTTTTTTTTTTAAAGAAAGAAGAACAATTCTGGGCCACAAGAACAATTTTAGGTATTCACAACAGTACCATCCAGACTGCAAAGTCTGACAAAAGTTCTGGAGATTTGTAAGAAAGAGAATCATAGAATCATAGAATCACTATGTTGGAAAAGACCTTTGAGATTATCAAGCCCAACCATACCTGTCCACTACTAAGTCATATCCCTAAGCACTTCATCTGCCCATCTTTTAAATACCTCCAGGGACAGTGACTCAACAGCCTCTGCCAGTGCCTGAGAATCCTTTTGGTGGAGAATTTTTTCCTAACATCTAATCTAAACCTTCCCTGGCACAACCTGAGGCCGTTCCCTCTCATCCTAATACCCTAGTAGGGTATTTGCTAGATGTGTTGTCACTTAGAGCATTAGGCCTGATGCTGAAATGACAATATCCTAGTTCAAGTAAAACCAGAAAGTAAAGATTATTCGGCTCCTAGTATTTGTTTAAGGCATCAAATAACAACATAGATATTTAACTAAGTTCAGGCTGAAATTATTAATTCATTCTTTCATTTTGGCCTTCATCTAGAGTCCTTTGCTACACTATTGATAATGTAGCAGAGATGAAATCAGATACTCTGTTACACTGGTCACAATCACACTATAACACTAAGGGTGCGCGCAAGTTAAAAATTAGGAATTTGATTCTTCAGAACCAAGATCTTTTCAGATTTTTTCCACAAGCAGAACAACAGCAGCAAAAGACTGGGGCTATACTGGGGACAGAGATCCTGGTGATCTATACATCTATAGACACATATGCATGTATATATATATTTATATATGTGCCATTATACATATACATACATACACACATATAAAGTCCATCTGGGACACAGCAAAGTAACATTGCCAGAATATTTTTTAAAACTGTTCTTTTGAAGTCATTCCAGTTCACTGTTCAAAATGTGCCTGGAGTTGCAGGGGAACCTATGAAAGGCAGAATGAAGAATTGAGTCTACAAGTCATTAGGGCCTTGTCGAACTCTGTGCCTTGAAGAGGCTGAATTTCACCATAAAGGAAGGGCATTATGTCCTGTTCAGGTCATTTCTGTTGAGGTGAGGGAGTCAGACCTTAGAAAAGAAGCACATCCCCAGAGGAGTTAGCAAATAAAAGGAAAGAATAAGGACAAAGTAACAGCTGCACTGAGCCAGATGAAGGACCAACTGCTCAGTGCCTCGAAGAAAGATGAGGAGACTCTCTGGTGAGCAGCGTATGAAACAGGACAAATACATAATGATGCTTCCCGGGGAGTATTCTCCTTCCTTCCTAACAGTCAGAGATTTACAGGCTTCTTTAAAATTGTTACCTATTCAACAGCTTCTAAAGGACCTCCTGTCCTCATATTATGTAACTCTTGTTTTAATTTGTTTATATTTTTTGCCCCAAAACAAACATGTAGATTTTAAAATTTAACTTGAATTTTGCCTGGACAAGTACTTTCATTTCATTATATTTTATTTTATTTGTTGAAATCCACTCTACAAAATTTTGTTGGTTGCCATAGTTTTTTGCTATAACAAAACACTTAACAGTTCTGCCTCATTCATCCCTGTGTGAATTGTGATTTCATAACTTGTTTTACTCTATCTTTATCACCTCTTCCCCAAGTTCTCCTCATCTCTAATTTCCAGTCAGATTCATCTCTTCTCACATGACATAATTCAAAGTCTCTGACTGTTCTTATAATCCCTTATTGCTTTACCACATATTTTTTTAGGTAGGGAAGGAGAACTGCCAGATTCAAATCCAAGTGTACCATGGATTTATACAGACATGGGGAAGTTGTTTTGTTCACAAATCCTTTCTTAATAATCCACAACATTCTGGGGGTTTTGATCACAGTTGAACATGGAGCTGATATTTTCTGACACTCTTCAAAGTAATTTCCTACTATCATTCCTGATCAGTAATATCAGAAGTCCATTTGGTTACAAAGGCAGTCTCTTTTCATTTCTTAATGTAATTTTGTATTTATCATGCAAAGTACTACCAACACTAAATTATATCTGCTGTTCTATTTTCCTGTCACGTAGTTATCATAGTACCCTTCTGCAACATTTTGCAATCAGATTTAGATTCTATTATCCTCAGCGATTTTATATCATCTGCAATTGTCACCTCAATATTCATTCCCTTTCAAGATCATTTACAAACATGTTGAAAAGCAAGGTCACAAAACAAGGTCCTGAGAGATTCCAAAGATAAACTCCATCCACAATGACAAATGACAACATATTCCTATTTCTACTTGTGTTTTCATTGTTTTTCTGCTCCTATCTTTAAGCATCTCATGGTTTTCTCATTTCTTTAACAACAGTGAGCATTTGGCTCAAAATTTTGTGAAAGAGTTTATGGGTATTTGACTAGAGACAATTATGCAGATCAGAGAGATGGTTACTGATACCTTCAAATAACAAATCAAGCTGTCACCTTACTGCTTATCTCTGTAGTAGATGATCATGTACAGATAGTAACCCACTATACATATGCTATCTATCTATATATCCCCAGTATATTTCCTGCTGATTCATAGAGGCAGAAGTCAGATGAATCCGTCCATTTCCAATTTTCAGAGTTAGCAGTACAGACCTCTCTGAAATTGGTGCTTCTGATAATTATGAAAAGAAGCTGATTAGACAATGTAGTAGAGAAAATTACTCAGGAATTTCTTACCTAAGCTCTTTTGAAACTCTTGGACAACTACCATCAAGCCCTGGTACTATAATTTTATTGATTCAATCTAAAATCTTTTCTATCGATTCTTTAGTTTGAGACAATAGGCCCATAATAATTATACTGGAGGAGAAATTCACAAAATTACTACCTCAGTAATGAACATGAATACAAATAATCCATCCAGATTTTCTCTTATGTCCTTACTGGCTTTGTTCTTCCTTAGTCTTTCTCCTTTTGTACATTAATCATTTATGTGCTGTACAGTCTCTTTGGCAAATCTCCATGAGTGGTCAGTGACTGGCTTCCTCAGGAAAGTCTTCAATTCCCCCAGGTCCAATGAAATCTCTAAAATAAATCAAAATACAATTTCAGTTTGCATTCAAATGAGAGAACACAGGGTATCTCTTGCACCTTGAGTAGTCACTCAGACCTGTGCAAAATGGATGTAAAATATGACCTTCCTTACTAACTACTACAAAAGGAAGAAGACAGTGGACAATCAGCACTGACTTATACTGTGCCTATGAAATTTTACAATAACATGCCAATTTGTGCTGAAACCTTACTGTGATGTCTGAAAAGAAACCTCAAGTAATTTCCTGCAAATGGGGATCTCCTTAGGACACTTACTGCACACATTAAATACCTACTAGAAATGTCTGGTTTGGTACCTCAAAACAAGGGTTTATTTTCTGTTTGATAACTCAATGCAAAGTTAATGGGAATGTTTGTACCATTTAGGTTAACAATGTCTGTGGTAATGGGAAGATCTGCTGGAATACAGATCAATGTTTTCTGGTGATGGAAAAATTTTATAGCCCAGTCATTTCATTTATAAACAGGGGACAGAATAAAACCTTCAAAGGTAAGAGACAATAATTTATGAGTTTGCTCTTTTGTACTAGGCAGAGTTTATAATACCTTTTAAAAATCTGACTCTTCATATCCATAAAAACTTACTAGGAAGGACACAGTTAAAGCCTAAACGCAAAGCCTTACGTTAAACAAGAGAGGGTTTACCTGAATATGGGGAAAGGACAGGAACATTTTCTGTTTCCTACTCTTCTGATATTTAATCAGAGTTAAACCAAGGTTATCCTACAGCAACTTTGAATTGTGAATAGGGAGCAAAAGAGAGGGAGAAAGTGATTCTTCAAGATTTCACTTTGTGATCAGAATATTATTAGGGTTGAATATGACACCTTCTGAAGAATTACATTGTACTGCAGTTCAAAAAGTAGCAATGAGGTCCTGAGAAATCAGAGTGATCAAACAAAATAAGCAAGGTACATTCTTGAACAAGAGCACATGCATTTTCTGACCTCCAGCACAGCAACTGGAGTCAGTTATCATTTTGCAGTAAATTCATTTGTATCAACAAAGCTGAGGGAGACATCAAACAGACAGCTTTTAAAACATATGTTGGAAGCCTCAAGACAGTTATTGTGTTTGGCAACAAAGAGACAAAGATACTTTTCAGCAAGGTCTTTTTCATGTGGTTCAAATTTCAGGTTCACCTTCCTCTTTTTCCTCTTCTTTCTCATTTTATTGAAGTTATGTTCAACATTAATACTACAATACTCAGCCTACCACCAAATAGTCCACTTACTATCTGCAAAGCTAAAAACTAACCCTTTATTTAGAGGAGTATAGGGGGCATTTATAAAAGAAGATAAGAAATGCTATCCAGAGAGACCAAGACCTTCCAGACGCTAGGCAATGGGGCATTGGAGGAGAGGCAGATGATAATACAGACACTCTCTAGTTCCTACCCAAGTGCTTTATTGCTGTGCTGATTCTAGAAGTGTCTATCTACCTGAGACAAGAGCGGGCTACCAACTGGAACAAAGGCGGGAATGTTGGATGCAGTCCACCTTAGAAAAAAAATATTTTACTACCGAAAATATTTTCTGTATCTCTATTTTCTATAATATATATAATGTAAGAACAGATTTAGCTATTAGAAAAGGCAAATAATTTCATTGTGCGTGCTGTAATTTTGTTTTACAGTGTTACAAGCCAAAAGGAAACCCAGCTTATGCACACTTCTCTAAGGAAAGGTTTATGTAGATCTGTCATGTATTTATCTATGCGTAGTGCGGCTATATGTGTGGCGGCACCCAGGAAGCATCAGTGGTGTCGGTGTGACTACCTCTGGAAAGTATGCTTCCTGGAAGATCCTTGAACAGATAGGACACCCCTAGGAGACACCCTAAATTGCAGTGCAGTGCTTCCATGCCATTCCTCCCTGTACACGAGGGTGATGGGATCAGCACACAGAGTCCTGGAGCTGGAGGGAGCCTGTGGCTCTGAGATTCAAGCAGACAAGATTAAATGCCAGCATCAGGGCCCTGATTGCTTTAACAGGTCTTGATGGTCCTCACCAGCCACACCTGGCACCTCCACCCACGCTCTTCCCACCAGCACAGGATGAGCAAGCAGATGGGAGAAAGCTTTAACTATGTGAGCTTCATGCTAAATGTGAGACAGCTCAATCTGAATAATTAGTGGCCTACTCATTATGCATTAGAATGAGGAATAAATATGCAAGTGCCCCCCTGCCCATCGCAGGGCAGTTGGAACTAGACGATCTTTAACTAGACGCCCCTTTCAACCCAAACTATTCTATGACCCTAAGTGCCAGGTTGCTCTCAGATTCTCCTAACACTTTAATGCTGCAGGGGTTTAGGTTCTGCCTTATCTCTTGCTCCCTCTACTCCAAGGAACCTTTCCCCAAGGAACACTCCTTGAGCAGGGAGCCCACTCTCCTATGCAGTTCTCATTTCCTTAATCAATGCATGCAGGTTGCTCACCTCCGATGTGGTTTTTTCATTTAGCCATGTCAGATGCTCAAACAGCAAAACATGTCCTGTTCCTGGGCAAAAGATCTGGTTGGCACACTTCAGTTTGAAAACTGTTAGCTAGTAAGATCTACTCTTCCCTTCAGTAAGAGCTCTGCTATTATTTTCTGATATATATTATTGCTATAACAGGATATATAAAACTCACGTTACTGCAATGCTACATCAGCTTCTTCATGTGTGCTTCCTAAACTGAAGGCATAATAAACTGAAATGAATGAAAGCACTGCAGACGCTGCTACCTCACTGACTTTCTCTGTGACAAGAGCCCATTCCACAATTACAGCAGATCTTTTTAAAAGTTACCCATCTTACACAGAGAGAGGTCCAAGGCTTTCATCTTTCAATGCCTTGTAAAATTTTCAAATCCCTAAACTCTCATTAAATCCCAGTGGGAGTTTCTAGCTGGGAACACAGCACAACGCTGGGTGAAAAGTGAGACTCCAGATTGCACAGCATGATGCAGATGCTTGTGGGCATCCTTCAGCATGCACTATATGCATCACAATTTTCTGTCCTGTGTGCAGAAACACCAAAAGAATCTTGCTGAACACTAGCAGATTTTTGTGAATTGTCACCAAAACCGTATCTGTTTACTTGAAATTTTTTTGAGGGTTTTGATTTGGGTTTTTTTTGTGTAACCATTTTGTGATGCTTCATGGCACATGAAGAATATCAAAACAGATACTGATCTAAGCTCTGCAGCTTACTGCAGGCTCTACCTATTCTTGCTTTAACTGGTATTAGGTTGTAGAGGTAATAAAAAAGAAGCCTGCATCAATCCCAGAAAGCAGGGCTGGCCACCAGATGTCACCCACCTTCTACGAGCTCCACTTCACGTCGAGTATGCAGGTTTGGGCAAACACACCGTTCTGCAGAAGCTCTAAACAGAGACTGTCTCGCTACTGCAAAATATAGTCTTCTTCCCATGACAGAAATACATTATCTTCCTTTGCCCTAATGGCCCCCAAGCAGTGATGCTCCAGTAGCTTGTAGAGTCTGTTTTCAAGACAACTGAAGAAGTAGATGAATACGCTGCAACTACTGGCACAAATGCCTGCAGCTAAAGCTTGGGAAAACGTTACCTGAGGTAACGCGAGCGCAGCCAAATCCTCAGCTGGTACAAGAGACCTGTGCTTGACCTCACACGTGTGGCAGGGCTGTGAGGATCATGGAATGGTTTGGGTTGGAAGGGACCTTAAAGATCATTGATTCCCACCCGCCCTGCAAGGGGCAGGGCCACCTCCCACAGCCCAGGCTGCCCAAAGCCCCATCCAACCCGGCCTTGAACACCTCCAGGGATGGGGCAGCCACAGCTTCCCTAGGCAACCTGGGCCAAGGCCTCACCACCCTCAGCGTGAAGAAATTCTCCCCAATGTCTAATTTGAATCTTCCCTCTTCCAATTTAAAGCCATTTCCCCTCATCCTATCACTACATGACCTTGCAGAAAGCCCCTCCCCAGCTTTCCTGCAGCCCCTTCAGGCCTGGCAGCTGCTCTAAGGCCTTTCTGGAGCCTTCTCTCCAGGTTGAGGAACCCCAACTCTCTCCATCTATCCTCACAAGGAAGGTGCTCCAGCCCTCAGATCATCTTTGTAACCTCCTCTGGACCCGTTCCAACAGCTCCATCTCCTTCTTTGGGGATTCCAGAACTGGACACAGGACCTCAGGAGGGGTCTCCAGAGAGAGTTCAGGCCTGGCAGCTGCTCTAAGGCCTTTCTGGAGCCTTCTCTCCAGGTTGAGGAACCCCAACTCTCTCCATCTATCCTCACAAGGAAGGTGCTCCAGCCCGCAGATCATCTTTGTAACCTCCTCTGGACCCGTTCCAACAGCTCCATCTCCTTCTTTGGGGATTCCAGAACTGGACACAGGACCTCAGGAGGGGTCTCCAGAGAGAGGAGCAGAGGGGAAGGATCCCCTCCTCGCCCTGCTGGCCCCACTGCTTTGGACGCAGCCCAGGACACGATTGGTCTCCAGGGCTGTGAGCACACATTGCCTGCTCATGTTGATCTTCTCACCCACCAGCACCCCTAGTCCTTCTCCGCGGGGGTAGCTCTCAGTCACATCACCCCCCATCCCGCACTGAAACCACGGGATGCCCCAACCCGGCTGCAGGACTTCGCACTTGGCCTCGCTGAGGTTCACACAGCCTCGCTTCTTCAGCCTGTCCGGGTCCCTCTGGGAGCCCCCCGCGCTCCTCCCACCGCCCCCGCTTTCCCGGCCGTTCCCGCAGCGCCTGCAGGCGTGAGGGTCGCCGCTCCCGTCCTCCCCTCTCCACGCTCCGCGTCGGGGCTCGCACTTTGCACACGC
>WAAB01010918.1:0-57074 GCA_013389865.1 Piaya cayana | reverse complement strand
TCTAATTTGAATCTTCCCTCTTCCAATTTAAAGCCATTTCCCCTCATCCTATCACTACATGACCTTGCAGAAAGCCCCTCCCCAGCTTTCCTGCAGCCCCTTCAGGCCTGGCAGCTGCTCTAAGGCCTTTCTGGAGCCTTCTCTCCAGGTTGAGGAACCCCAACTCTCTCCATCTATCCTCACAAGGAAGGTGCTCCAGCCCTCAGATCATCTTTGTAACCTCCTCTGGACCCGTTCCAACAGCTCCATCTCCTTCTTTGGGGATTCCAGAACTGGACACAGGACCTCAGGAGGGGTCTCCAGAGAGAGGAGCAGAGGGGAAGGATCCCCTCCTCGCCCTGCTGGCCCCACTGCTTTGGACGCAGCCCAGGACACGATTGGTCTCCTGGGCTGTGAGCACACATTGCCTGCTCATGTTGATCTTCTCACCCACCAGCACCCCTAGTCCTTCTCCGCGGGGGTAGCTCTCAGTCACATCACCCCCCATCCCGCACTGAAACCACGGGATGCCCCAACCCGGCTGCAGGACTTCGCACTTGGCCTCGCTGAGGTTCACACAGCCTCGCTTCTTCAGCCTGTCCGGGTCCCTCTAGGAGCCCCCCGCGCTCCTCCCACCGCCCCCGCTTTCCCGGCCGTTCCCGCAGCGCCTGCGGGCGTGAGGGTCGCCGCTCCCGTCCTCCCCTCTCCACGCTCCGCGTCGGGGCTCGCACTTTGCACACGCACCCTTCGCGCTACCCGCGCGCCCGGCATAGGCGCTTCCGGCCGGCCAGGCTCTGGCGCGCGTGCTCCTCCCCCTCTCCCTCCGCGCTGCCCGCACGCGGGCGGGCGCCGCAGCGCCCCTTCGGCTGGTACTTTGGAGACGCTCCCTGGCGCGCGCCCTCCCGCCGCCGCGAGGCCACGCCCCCCCGTCCCCCGGGCGGCGCGCGCGCCNGGGGGGTGCGGCGGGGGGCGCGAGGGGAGGGCGGGGGCTGCGGCGGCTCCGCGGGCGGCGAGGCAGCGCGGGTTCATCCCTCCTGATTCCCCGCGGTGGGGGCCGCCGCCGCAGGGGAGCGGAGCGGGAGCCCCCGGGGCAGGCGCTGGCGCTGCGGAGGGGCCGTCCCCGCCGCCCCCGTCACCTTGCGGAGCGACCTTGCACGGGGCGGGGCGGCCGCGGCGCCCCCCGAGAGGACACGGGGCGGGCGGGGGCGCGGTGCCCGCACAGCGTGTAGTCGGTGCCCTCCTCTATGCCCGCTGTCACCCCCTCCCCCTTGTGCCCGCTGTCACCCCCTTCCCCTTGTGCCCGCTGTCACCCCCTCCCCCTTGTAACCGCTGTCACCCCCTCCCCCTTGTAACCGCTGTCNNTGCCCGCTGTCACCCCCTTCCCCTTGTGCCCGCTGTCACCCCCTCCCCCTTGTGCCCGCTGTCCCTCCTTCCCCTTGTGCCCGCTGTCACCCCCTCCCCTTGTGTCCACTGTAACCCCCTTGTGCCCGCTGTCACCCCCTGTGCCCGCTGTCACCCTCCCGCTGTGTTGCTGGGTGTCACTGAACATCTCCAAGGATGGGCCATCCACGACTTTTCTGAGCAATCTGTGCCAGTGTCTCCCCACCTTCACGGGAAGACCTTTCTTCCTAAGAACCAAATTCTCTTCTTTCATCTTAAAATTGCTACCCCCCCTTGTGATCATTGCGTGTCCCTCCTACCCTTGTGACCATTGTGCCCCCCCCCCTTCTGGCCGGTGTGTCATTCCCCCCCCCCCTTAGTCCCCTCCTTGCGACCGGTGTCCCCTCGCCTTGTGCCTTGTGTCCCCCCTCGCCTTGTGTGTCCCCCCCGCGTGTGCCCGGCTGGCAGCACAGGTGGAGGTTCCAGCGAAGCGGGTGGCAGCTTTGTTGTGGGTGAGTGGGAGGGAGGGTGGATCTCGAGCGAAAGTCTCCGCCGAAATCTCCCTTCCACGATCCGGTTTGCAGGCTCCGTTCTGCCCAGTGCTGGTTTCGTTTCATCTTCGGACTCAGTAAACCTCTCGGAAGTGAATTGGAGAGAAAGGTTCTGAGAGCTGTGATCTCCGCGCCGGCTGTGCTGTGGTCTGCTATGGCTGCTACTTTTTTTACCAGAGCCTTAGGTTGGAAGGAACGGTGTCTTTCATCTGTCAGGCTCAGCATTTCGTAAGAAACCATCTCATGGTTTGGTCATGGGGGTTTGTCCTTCTGTGGAAACTGTGGCTGACCGGGTGGGATCGCCTATGCATGCAGACCTACATTTAACAAGGATTTGTGGGGAGGCTTTTGTCGTCTCCCTTGAGTTTTCACAACTATGCAAGGCAAACGCTGCATTTAGGGGGAAAATAAGCATCAGTCAGGTTTGAAGAACTGAATCTCTGTAGAGGATTTCCTCACTTTTCACGTAGGGAGTGTAGGTTCCATCTTTTGCAGTTACAATGTAATGTCAATCTCATCTTTTGAGTGAATATTTCTTTTTATGGCATTGTGGTCAGTTAACTTGGGAGAATGAATTCTTAAGTCTCGCATTAGGTCTTGAGACATCCATGTCTCTTGGTAACTGCAGCAAGAATAGAATAGTCATTAAATGAAGGCTCCCTCTTGAGATTCATGTTATTCTAGTACACGGTCTTATTTGTCTAGAGAGCTCTGTCACCTTGTCCCCAGGAAATGGTATGATAGCTTTTTCAACAGTGTGATTCATAATCCTAAATACAGGAATGGATTTTGACTTGCTGCAGTGCAAGTGCTTTATCTCAGCAAACATCTTTGTGTGCAGAAAACAGGAGTAGGGTGGAGGGACTCTCTGGTTCTGTATCTGTTAATCTTTGCTCAGGAGGACAATGTTTGCAAGGTAGGGGTACATCTTTACTCCTAAATCAGTGAGGTGATCTCAGTTCTTTAAAAACACTTTTGCCATCTTATAAAAACAACTGAAAAGCTTTCAAAAAAGGAGGAAGGAACCAGTTAGTTCTTGGTTTTTTATTATTGAAACCATTTTGCCTGGGGACACTGGGTCCAATTTAGCCTGAATGGGTGATTTACCTTTTTCTTTTTTCATCTCTGTGTAATGACTGACTGTTCTTCATGACAAACTCAGCTTACTGCAACACCCACAGTTCAAACAATTACTGGTGGCTGTACCAAGCCTATAGTAGGGAAAAAAAACTCACCTTTTTTTTTTTTGATGGCTTTGTTACATGTAAGGTAACTTTCACTGCTGCTTCCTGCCCTTTGCCTGAATTAGATGATGTAGGGAATAGTTTACTCTTAAAACGGTCCATGGACAAACATGTTTAGTGAAAGTAATGTCTCCTCTTCATAATTTAACTTACGCAGACTGTTTTCTCTTGCTCTTGCATAGAATATTGATTTATTTTATACAAGCAGAATAGGGATTATATAAGAACATATGCATCTTCTTTTCTGGGTGGTAAATCCATCTTTCTGTCCAAGAGGAAGGCAGCTTATACAGCCTGGACTGAAAAGATGCTGAAAGACAAAATGACTGAATATAAGAAGATCAGGTTGTTTAAGCTCCCCAGACTAACATGCCTAAAACTTAGGAAGCAGCCAGCAACACTGGGAGCGAATCATCCAAAATCTTTAATGTGCTTCTTGAAATAGAATCTGGCAAAATAATGAAGTGTTCTGAATTCCTGCAATAACTTAGAATAAAGACAGTTGCTCTTCAGTTTTAAGTCATGTCCCTCTGACCAGATTCCCTTCCTTTCCCTTTTTTAAAAAAAAAGTAAAAGGAAACTTTATACAGTCAGCTTCTATGATTCAGGTGTAGGATTTTATTAGCACCACTCATTTCCCTTAAAGTTTAATATTTTTTAAAATGTTGTTTGCAAAGTTGTTTTTGGCATCATATGCCACTGCCACTGAACACATTCACTATGCTTTTGCATCTGTTTAATAAAACAGCTTAGTATGCAATTTTCTTCTTCATCTTGGCTCTACAATTTTAATAGAACTTCAGAACTAGTTGACATTAACTGCCATTTGCTGAATATTACCTGTGTTGTAGTTGTTTTGAAGGCTTACGTGAATGCAGTGTTTGTGGGGTTTAGCAGGTTGAGGTCTAAAGAAGACTTGTCTTAGTGTTTCATGAGGGAATGGGAGAATTACTCAGTTTTATTGATTGGATGAGCAGTGATGAGCAGTGGTAAATGTTACGGGGTTTTTTGCCAACAGATTGTTTGGCTTAGTCTCTTAAATAGATGGAAAGAAAAACAATGATGAACGTCAAAAAAGCCATATCCTGACAGTATCTTCATTTATGTCACATTATTCCCAGAGCATCTGCAGAACTCTTTTGCTTAGTCTGGTTTAGAAGCAGAGCAGTGCTCCAGCAGCAACTCCTGGTAACAAACACTGGAGCATCTGCTGAAGGAAATGAACAAGCTGCACAGTGCTAATCAGCTGGGAATCTGATGAGTGGAAACTTGGGAATCGAGCAGTTTTGCTATTACTGCATCTTTAATCTCAAAAAATTCTTAACTGATTGGAATGGAATAAGGCCACCATTTATTCCTCTCTGGTTTTGCCAAGTTAGTATTTTATGCATCTCTGCATTTCATGTACCACATATGCATGCCCGCTTAAAGGAAAGAACCGTCAACACCAAAATCTAAAAAATATTTTGTATTCCTTACTTCAGGAAAAAAAAAAAGTGGAATTGTGTATTTGCCTCTGTGTGTATTCATGCACGCTCAAAATCCTTATTTTCCTCTTTTAACCTTCTGTTACTGGCATACATTATTGAAGTTGTAAAGGCTTCATTATCTGTTTCACTTGCATTTCTTGAAGAGCTCAGACCTGTAGTACAATAAAGTGTAACTTCCAAGGGGAATAACTCTCATTCAGATCATGTTTTGATAGTGGCTTGATTTGCATCACTTCTCACCCCAACTTCTGTCTGCGTCTTGTTTGTTCGTGTGAATTGATAACTCAGGTGCCGTAATTCATGACCACATGGAGAAGAGTTCTGTACAAACTTACATTTGTTCAGTGAAGACTTGTGGATGTTGACGTAGGCTCAGTTAATTGGATGGTGTTTGAGAAGGAACCACCACAACTGGTGATACAACTGCTGACAAAGCCTCCGAGATGTGAGGCAGTGGCTTTCTGTCACAGTGCAAACCTCTATCAAGGTGGACAACTGCTGCCTTCTAGTCAGGCTGGAATAGTTCGGCTGGGGTTTTATTCTTGCTTTTCAACAAGGAGAAGTCTCATCTGGCTTTTAATTGGGTGAGTCCTTCAAGCCCAAGGTCCGTGTGTGCACTCAAGCCAGGATGTAGCTCCTTTTAATGAATTTCTGCTAAAATGATGGCATTTTTGTGTTTCTGTGGCTGCGTGCGTGTTAGGGAGACACTGCAGAAAGAATAGAGGAGAAGAGCAATTTGGGGGACAGGAATTCCCTCTCAGTGTAGAAAAATCCTTTTCATGAAGCAAGTTTAAATCTATGCCATGATTCATTTGATTTATTATTTATGGTTTATATGAGCTAAGAATCCTGTGATCCTGGCACTCTAAGTCTGAAAAGGTCCTCTTATTCCTAATAGCTGATGGTATTTCTTCATTCATCCCGCAGGCATTCTGAACTGTTTAACCTTGATTATTAGTCTAACATACTGACGTTTGTCTTACTGATTTTTATAATCTGATAAAACTGTGGGATCTTTGAAAATTATTAGCCACCTTTTCTGACCTTGTTCTGTTTTAGACAAAGGGGTTTTCATAGCTTACAAGTAGCAGACAGCCCCATTTCCTTTTTGTCAGTTGTTGCTTGTGGGTCATGTAGTTTGTTGCATATCTTTTTGTATATACATTTTTTCCATATAATTTATTTCTTGTGGTTACATTTCCCTAGAATAATTTTATAACAAACCTTTCTCCGTTGTGTTAGAGTTAGGTAATACGAGTTTATTGCTGCTTCCTTTCCACTGTGTGTTAAGGTTGTGTTCCTCTCTTTGCAGGGGAACAGACAAGTCATACGTGCACCGTCTCTTGATACAGCATTTTACGTAACCTGCTTTGAGGTCCTAGCAAAGCATTTTTTGAAAGCTACTGGTAGCAGATTGGCTGTTAGGAAAAATCTGTGTTGTCGAGCACTGGAACAGACTGCCCAGGGAGGTGGTTGAGTCACCATCCCTGAAGACAGACGTGGCACTTAAGGCTGCAGTTTAGTGATGGACTTGGCAGTGTTAGGTTTATGGTTGGACTTTATGATCCTAAGTGTCCTTTCTAACCTAAATGACTCTGTATTCTAAGTTATCTTAAAAGGTGCGAGCTGTGGTGAATTACCATTTCTGCCTAAGGTTATATTTTGTGATTTTTATGTTTTTTGAATGGGTGATGGCTCAGGATACTGAACCTTTGGACTCTACTACATTATGCGACAGTCCTCTTGTCTGCAGTATGTGTGACTGAAGTTGATTAAATTTTTTTTTTTTTTGTCCCATCCATTGCTCTCTGTGTTTTTTCCCTTGCTGCAGAGTAATGGAGTTCATTGCGGCTTCAGTGCAGTTCTTGGAGGTTTCCCTTGAACTCTGCAGATTTTAACTGTGGTATATGTGTGATATGCCAGGTAATTTCAAGTATTAAGGAGCTCATGTAACTAAATCTTTTCTCTGCTATTACGACTTTTGTAAAATGAAGTGTAAAATGTTTTGATTGAAGATGGTCTATCTGGAATGTTTCATTTGTCATGTAAAATCTGTCTATAGGATACAAGCATTAAGAAAAATATATGTAGCTCCTTCAATCAATGGATTTGAACGTTTTTGTTATGGTATTCATAGCAGAAATCTTTGAAACAGATCAACTGCTACCTAAGAAGCTTTTAGGTAACTTCCTTGAGTTTTTCTTGATAGGTCCTGTTCAAGTACGGTGCATGCAATGATTTCATTGTAGGTTAAGAGGAATGAAAATACTAGGTTTAAGTTTTTATGGGAAGTTTTATGCTGTACCGTTAGACTTCTGCGTCAGACATACCGACTGATTATATTTTCTAAAAATCTTGTTTAAAGAAACCCCAAACCAAAACCTAGAATAAATGAGAGGAATGTTTCTAACCTGGTACTTATCCAGGTTTGATGTTGTGTGTTCGGTCTATATCAGGACCTTGGAACATGATTGTACCAAATGCTGAATGAGACTGTTTGCGTGACCTAACTGTAGAATGAAAGTCCTGCACTGTTTTGGTGCACTGTACTGTGAAGACTGTTTCTGCCTCAAAGAAATACTTCCATCACTAATGCCTCTACAATATTAGTCCGAGTAAAGCGAACCATAAAATCGCTTGCTTCTCCCAGTCCTGGTTTGAATTGCCCGTTTCTGTCTAGATGTAATTTAACTTGTTGGTTTTGATAATTAAAATAACAATAAATATGGAAAATAGAGAATCTGTCTAGAAGTGTTCAGCAAACAATGACAAACTCTTCTTCATCATCTTCAGATTCTCAGCATGAGTTTTCATTCTCTCTTGTTCTTGGTATGAATTGTATGTTAAAATGAGACCCTTTTTCTTTAAAGAGAATACAGAGTATTAGCTGGCTGCATGTTTGTTTGCCTAATCTTGGAATTTCTGAGCCAGAAAAGTAGTGAAGCACACAGATAGATTTCATACATACGTATATACACATATACATACACACACACACACACACACACACATATATATATGAACCTGTAATATTCTTCATACAGGAACTTTCACTTTTGCAAACTCTTTTAAACACTTATTTGACGAATTCCTACAGTGAAGATCAAGGAGTTGACAGCAATGTTCTCTGCTGACACTAGCACACTGGCTCCAGATACAAGATTTATCACCTATGCATAGGCACACACATACCAAAAAACAAAATCAAGAGAAACCTGCAAAACCCTTCAGCATCTTGTCTTTGAAACACACTTACATTCCTGACAAAAATGCATTTGGCTAATGGCAGACATGTAGTGGGTTCAGAGATCACTTTGGCAGGAAGAGTGGCTACAAAATTAATAGCTGTTCCTTGAGTAGCAATAAGATGTTTAAAAAGCAAGTGGGCAAGCATTCCAAAGCAGACACAAATTTGAAACTGGGGTTGTGGAGGTCTTAGAGGCATACCTGCCAGCAGCGAGTAGGAGAAGAAATATGACTATTTCTCAGTCACTGTGTGTTGATGGAAATCAAGGTAGGAAATACTAAAACGCATACTTCTGTTGTGGGGATTGTTGGAAAAAAGTTCCAGAGAAATCCAGAAAAAATGAGAAGAAAAATATGGAGGACTGAACAAAATGAATTGCTTGAGAGAGGCTTTTGAAGAACTCGGGCTGTTGGTCTGGAACTCAAATTAAATTTAAAAATTAGTCATTAAATTTGAATCGACATATAGCCAAATTAGAATATCTAATGGTTTTATTTCTCCTTAGATTTGATTAAGAACTGTCACTCTTGTATTTTGATTAGATTTTGAAAGTAAAATCAGTATTTGTGTTTCCTGATCTGACAGAACAGGAAAAGGATGTGGAACACTGTATAGGCGGGGGGAGAAAGACACCATCTCTCAATCTTTACTACTCAGATTTCAACTGAGATTGTACAGGATATTTGACCAGATTATTAAAGCTACAGTGTTCCAGTCAGTTCCTTAGCACATTGATTTGCTTTTGTACGTTCTTGTAAAAATGAACGGTTTCCCTCCCTGTATTTCTCTTTGTGAAATGCAATTTCTCAATCAGTACTATTGATCTTCCAAGAAATGCAGTATCGTTTTGTTTACGTTTAACATCTCTCTGTGTTTTGCAGCTACTTTTGTTTTACTAGACTGGGAAGAGGCATGCAGGAGGAGAATGCTGCAAATGCTTCCAGTGGTTTTGCTACTCAAGATAACAGCTATACTATAGATAAAATCACTCAGTTCTGAATGCTTAGGCTAATTTTAGCAACCCATGATCAGGTTAAATGAATACGTTATGGTTATACTTCAAATATTAGATTGCTATGTCTAATAGTTATTTTCTTGGATTCCAGTTGAGCTTATTTACAGGTCAGTTCTAGGAAAAAAAAATGTTGTTTTGATATCATAGCTTCTCTTGAATGAGAAATACAGACTGTCTTCCTAATAGATAAGATAGTGAACTGTAGTTCTTGTAGCAATACTTTACCAGTTGTTTTTTTCTACAGCTTGAGCAATTCAAGAGATTGGATAATCACTAAGATCAAACTTTTGACTCATTTAATGATGTGAGAAATGAAACTGAGTTAGTTGCATGCGTATTTGACAAGGCAGTTGAACATATGTCTGCATCTAGGTCTCAGTGGTATGAGATGTCTGGGGAAGTTTATTGATCTCATTTTATGGCCATAGTTGTTAGTTTTTGCAAAGTCAGTTATAGGACTGTCTGTGATTCCTTTGAGGAGAAGGTTACAGTAATTCTCGCCTAACCTGTCCCACAGAAGTTCTCACTCAGGCAAGTTAAAGAATATTTGAGGGAGTAAGGAAGATCTTCAGGCTAGAAGCTGATTAAGATTTTGGCCTCTCTGCCAGACTCGACTCTAAATTGCTGCTTTCTAGCAGTTGAAGGAGTAGCAGATGAAGTTCTGTTAAAATAGTACTTGCCCACTGAAGTTTGGAATTTCAGTTCACTGATCCACTTGCCATATCCAAGCTGGCTGTTAATGTCCAGTGAGACAGCAGTTGTTTCATCACTGTTGGTGTGTTACCAGCAGTGATGTATTCAGTGTGCCACCCACCTGTAGTGAAAGGAATGGATTTTTGCAGTGATGAGGTGATTTTCCAGTGGTTAGGTGCAGTGGGTACAGTTCTGTACTGGTGAAAAAAGACATATTGCAGTTTACTTAAGCTCTGTTTTAGTTGATGCTATTTAAACCTCTGGCTCTGTATATTGAAACTAGTACAATGGGGCCCAAGTGTGCACTTAAACTTTCCTTTGAGGGCTGTACTGGCTGTTACGGAGCAAAAGCCTGTAACAGGTTTAGCTTCTGTTCAGCTTCTATTAAAGTCCTTGTACCTTGATTCATTTCCTGACATAGTAGTTTCCATATGTACTGGTTGCATAGCTTGTGCACTGTGTAATGTTACAGAAGAAAGCCAGTATTGATTAAGCTACTTAAAACGTGTTGAAGAAAACGTTCTTACACACTGGGACATTGGCAAGCGTGTGGCTACATCTAGAGCAAAGAAAACACCAAACCATATAAATGGAGAGGAAAAAGATACCTTTTAAAAAAGCTGTGCTTAAATAATATTATAATTTAAATACATGGAGAAAACTGTTTCTACATGAATTTTGCGTTTTTAGGCCTAGAAACAGGGGTTAGATGGAGATTTGAAGAATCTAACTTTTCATAATTTGGGTTTAAAAATATGTAAATTAGCAAGGGGCTTGTTTTTGAGGCATGAGTTTTCTATTTCCCATGTAGCTAAACAACTGTTTTGTTTTTCCCATCTACCATAAGTAGTCTTGTTTTATTAGAACTGTCTTAGCCTCAAATCAGACTGTTGTTTTACCTTAAATCTTGTTCTGCCCTTGAGGAGTGTTCCTCTTAGATATGGCAAGCTTGAATTCTGTTGCCCAGCTGATAATCTGGTACTTCAGGATGTGGTGTTCACAACAGTCTGTGTAACTTGGTGGTCTTATAATGCTGTTCTGTGGTTTGTAGTACCTTATGCTAATCAAACATTCTCTGCTCCAGTCAGAGAAGAATTAACAGTGGCATTTGGTGGTGCTTTTACGTGGGAACATCATTAGCCGCCCTGGTCTTCACGAAGGCTGCCATTAGATGAAATCTGTGCCCTCCTACTAATTTCTTAACCTCATACCAATCTCTCCTCATTTCCTATCAGCACACTTATGTGGCAGTGCAGCAAACTGCCTGACAAACCCTTGTGGCTGTAAATGGCTTTCTGGCGTTTGGCCATTCGTGTTTCAGAATGACAATGTTCTCTGGCTGTCTTTACCTTTTAGCCCTTTAGTCTGGGGCAGGGGTGGGAGAGAGATAAAGATGCTGCTTTCTGTGATTGTGTGGCTGGGAATGTTTGAAGATCAGTCTAATTTGGAACATTGTGTTCTTAAAATATTAGATTAACAGAGGGTTAATGCTTCATCCAGCAGGTCAAATGGCTCCAGTTTTATCTAACAAATTAGTGTTGGGTTTTTCCCCCCAAAATGCTTACTGTACGTAAGCATTGTCAATGTACATGTTAATGTTTGTTTATCCCAGTTTTTAAAGAAATCCTTCTCACTGTGTAAATTTCTGATACAGAACTCAGATTTCATGCTGTTGATTTTGGATGTGTATTATGAAAAGAGTTTTTTTAAAGAATGGGTGCTTTTGCCTTTCCACAATCTACAGATTATTTTTAAATGGCCACCCACCTTATTCTTTAAATAACTGAATTTTGGCATTTTATTATAAAGGCTGCTGATGCAGCATTGTGGTTTTGCAGAAATTGCTCCAGGAGCCTTACAGTGTTCAGCATGTCCACTGCCTGTTGATCAGGATAAAAGTTTGTCCAGGCCGCAGAAACACAGAATTAAAACCTTTTCATTGTTTATTTTGTACTGACCTGCTCTGTCATCCTGGCATTTGACAAATGGAGGGAGAAACCTATCAAATGTTGTTAGCTTACTTTTATTTTTCAGGGCCAGTATATGTTGACTTGGCTTGTATGTGTGGTTGAGTGCACTGCTGACATTTGTCTGGTTTATTATGGTGTATATTCCCTTCTATGGTTTTGTTTAGGATATCACATAAAGTACACCAGTGTTTTAGTTGTAAAACTGATTTAAATAAATAAATAAGTAAAAATAGGAAGAAGTGTTAGAAATTCCCTTAACTCTTGTAGTCAGTTGCGGAGTTTGGGATGCGCTTTCCTTTCCCCTTGGCTTCTGTCTGTCTCCTGCCTCCCATTCTATGTTATTTGAAGCATGTTTGCTTTGCCTCTGCTACTTGATTGTTGCTTTTACCACTGCCTCTGCCCTTCACATCCTAAAAGACTGAAGGGCCAGTTGTGCTGTTCTCTCTTCGTTTAGCCCTCAGGAGACAGGCAGGCAGCATATGTGCTTTCTGTTCCGCCCTGTGCTGGCAACAGCCTTCCACTAGGTTGTAAAGATTTTAGTGAACATAATCTCTTATTTAGCAGATGTGCTAAAGTTCAGCTCCCTCTCAATTCTAAGTATGCTTATTTGAGGTTTGTTGGTGTTTTGCTGTTGTTGGTCAAGCTGGATTTCAGTTCTGTGTGGGAGGTGTTTTTGGTATCGTCTGCTGTGCTCATAAAGAAGCAAAATCTCCTAATTCAGACTTCTGAATGGCTTTTCCTTTTTTTTTTTCTCCAAACATCTCATCTTCAAGGATGAGATTTCACCATATGGCTTGATATTTTGTCACACTTCACACTTAAGCTTTACCTCATGTATTCCTTCCCATCCCCCAAATTGTACTTCTGAAATTCTTTCCCATGTTTGTGTTTCTTTATTAAATCATTTAGGAAATGTCTTTTACTTACTGAACTCATTGACTTCTAGAATTAGGGCTAAACCAGAACTCCTCATCTTGCCCTACCCACCCAGCAAACCTGTATGGATTTTTTTTTTTCCTGTAAAATTAAGTCAAAGTTGATGAAATATCCACATGGCATATGTGCATTTGCACTGAATCTCTGTTATGATCAGCTAATAATAGACACAAAATGAACTGGAACCTTTCTGTTGGATTACTCATCCCCTAATTCTCAAATGATTTCAAGCAAGGGTTGCATGCCTTCAGAAGGCCAGTTGATCTTGCATGTTTTTCTTCGTCACATCAATAACTCTTTCACACAGATCCTCTTTCTTGCCTTTTTTTCTGATTTGGCTTTTTCAACTAACCTCAAGCAACTGCCTGTAATGATTGAGGCCATTTTTGCTGAAGGTCTGACTCTCTGCCTGTGTTGCACAAGCTTCAAATCAACAGAAAATGAAAGTAAGCACATTAAAGAGGTGAGTGATTGCTGAGTGTCCTGTAGTTTGCCTGGACCTGCAGGTTTTTTCTCTGGGTGTTATTAGCACCAGAATTGAATTCTTTATTTTTGCTAGAGTATTCAGTATGTTATTGCAATAACATATTTAGCTTGATTATTCTAAATGGTTATATAGGAATCTCTTACAAGGCTGTTCTAATACCCCTCAAAAACCTAGTCAGGATAAACAAATGAAAATATTATGGAAAAAATGTAAATTTGCCATTTCAACAGACCACTGAGGCAATTTAGAACATAGGAAGGCTGAGCAGAGCAAGGCATCAAATAAATCTGAATTGCCATGAAGCAATAGTTGGGTTTGCTTTTTATTTTTTAAACTAAATGAAGGAAAAATCCTTCCAGTTCTGAAGAGTCTTACAGGATAATAGGTGGAGGGAGATCTGATGGTGATGATGTTTTTTGTTAAGGAGTCATTAAATTAACTGGTCAGCTACTGTTCTCTTTAATGTAAAGCGGGCTTGACCATGAAGAGCAGGAGCAATGCAGTTAATGGGGAAGAGGTTAGGAGTTAAACGAAACCTTAAAAACTTAACCTGTGGGAAAAATAACAGTCTTGAAGATCAGATATTTTCTCACATTTTCAAAATAAATGAAAGGCATTCAAAAGTCATATGCCAAAATAACTGTATGCAATAATAATTCTCATTTGAAATGGGTATTATAAGAGTATAGAGCTGGTTTCTGAAGCACTCAGACTTAAGTATCAAGTCATGTGTGGAGTCCAAACTGCAGGATCTATCTTTTCTCAGCAATAAAACAGCAGACTGAGTTGGAATAAGACCTGGAAGCTATTGAGTGATGCAAGGAAAGAAATATCATATCTCTTTGAAATAGAGGCAAATGTTGTTCAATAAATGTTCTTTAATCAGGCTATTAGCTGAACACTTCTCCTCTTTAAGACCAGACCTAGTGCACTTGAGTGACCACTGCTGGGTTCTGCGTTTCCTGACCCGCCCACCTTCTAATTACAGATACTGTTCCACTTTGTGGGCAGGTGGCTCAGATAAAGGTTTATCTGCTTTCTGCTCTGGAACACCAGTGTAAGTCAGTAGGCTAAGATGTGATACAGTGATAGGATAGTCTGTGTTGGATCCTCGTGGTTGTAGCTTACAAAGCAAATGACTGCTTTGCATGTTGAAATGTGCTCAAGATAATGCCTGAAATAGTTATGTGTAAGTTATCTGTCAAATCCTAGCGGTTACAAAGGTAAACCAATGTAGCCTAGTGATACAGAGTTTAAAAGATAAAGGCTTTTTGTACCAACTTATCTTTTAAAGATGCGTTTGCCAGCACGTTTCCCCAGTGAGTGGAAAGGAATGAGTATTTTCATAATATTACAAAATCGGTTCCTCTGTGTCTCTGCCTTATTCTCTTCATTAGCTCTGACTAAACAGTGAAGAAACTCATTCAGCTGTGGTAGCGTCAGAATAGTGGTCTCTCTTTTCCTCTCTGCTTAGTACTACTATACTGTTTCAAGACCATTTAAATTTGTCTTAGAGCTGTAAGTGATCCTCTTGGCAGCCTTATCTGCATTTACATTATCTACTGGAATGTAATAACTTTCACAATGATTGTCTGAAAGTATGTGTGGGGGTTGGCACATATTTATGGATGAGTATTCATGTCTTAAGAGTTGTGGGTTTATATCATGTCTTGTTAGCTGGGTGAAGGCACATCAACTTGCTTTTAGGAAGATACCTCCTGATACAGGCTGGGAGAATGGATGCTGAACCTGCCCGGGAGGTCCCGAAGAAAATTACCAGGTAGAAATAATTCTGCAAGGTTCGCACCTTTGATACCAAGTGTCTTCTGTAAGAGCTCTTCACCAAGTTACATGTTAAGTAGAGTGGGCTGTATACTGCAACCAAATATCATCCTTGCTACTAATGGAAGCTCCTTTTGAGGGGAGCTTTTTATCACTGTCTTTGTCTCGTAAAGTCTCCTAACTGATTTTCAGCCGCCAGTGACACCGCTTGTCATAACTGGAGGTATTTTTTTGAGCTTTATTTTGATGTTGAACAGAAGAAGGAAGGAGGCTGTGGTGCTTACCTTTATCTTGTTTATAATGCATTTGTACTGTTGAAACACTACAGATCTAGCAGTAACTAAGCTAATGCGTTTGAATGGACCATGGAAGTCAGACTTAACTGCCTTGTGAATCTTGTCCCTATGACTCAGATGATATTTGACAAATATAAGGATACTTTGTTGTACATTTTTGGTATTTTCAAATTACATTAAACTCTGTGTGGTGTGTGAAGGAGCTTTCAGTTGTACACTGCAAGACTTTCTACTAGAAGGAACCTGTTTTTTCCTTCTCTTCCATCCATACAATTAGGAACCACATCTAGACTGGTTTTGATTGCACTGGCAAAGAGATTTGTTAAGTTTTATGCGCACCTTTTGAGAGTATTTACTGAAGTGGATCGGTTTTGGCTTGATTTTGGAAAACCATTTCATTTGATGGCAATGCTTTAGTGTACACGTGTTTTCTAAGAACTGACTGTTCCCAGCACTGGAGGGGGAAAGCTCAATGTGCATGCTTGAGAGTGGGTCGAAGAGTGTGCGTGGTGGAATTCCAGAACTGGTGAAAAATTAAGAAGGTAACAGATAATAAACATAGCTACATAGCTTTAGATTATGTAATACTTGTACAGTTCAGGCAAGTGCAAAACTACCTCACCAGATTTGTCTCTTTTTAAAATTGGTTTGAAATGGAGAAGACTGGAATTACTTAAACTGAGAAAGTTCAGGAAAGTATGGTAAGCAGGTAAGGAAACTACCCCTCTGATGTGGTTCAGACTGAAAAATCATAAGAATAAATCCATGACAAAGCAAATATAATCTAATTTTACAGTTATATAAGACTGCTTAAAGTGGGTCATCAGTGTTGGGGAAAAACATGCCTTCAGTTTCTAGACTTTTTTTTTTTTTTTTTAACATGCCAAATAAGGGTTTTTTCTCCTCCCCTTCCCACACTGGAAGGAACACTTTTCTCTAGGGACAAAGATAGGACGAAGCTAAATATATCACTTGTCTGCCTTAGTCTCCATCATGTTGCTTCAGTGGTAATCACTCATTTGAGATTTACCTTCAGAGATTCTGCCTGACATATGGTGATGTGCATAATGAATATATGCAAACATATAGTAATTTAAAATTCATTCTTTATTGCACTTTGGTTTTAGTTTTCAAATTGCTATAACAATTACAGGGATTTTGTAAGCATTAATCTATGCACTTAAGAGAAATTTCACCTTAATTCTTTATTATTTGTGCAAGGTGGAGAAGAAACAGCTTAAGATCCTGCATGAGAGTTTGGCTTCTTTTTATTTTCTAGTTTCAAATGATATACAAGAGGGCAGCGTTTCTTGTCTTTGAAAGAATCACCGTTTTCAGGGAAGGAGAGCGAAGAGTTTGAGGGCCGTGGCCTGTGTTGCTTAGTTATGGATTTTTAGTTGGTTTTCTTTTTCTCCTGAAGCACCAGCTAGAAGAATCTGAAGAAGGCCAGAGTGAGAAAAGAGGAGAGGTAACAGCTACAGAGAGATTTTAGGTACAGAGGGAACGGCTTCTTCAGCAGCTCTTTAGAACTGAGAGATGCAAAGGGAAGTGCACCTAGGTTTCCTCTAGATAGATATCTGAACACGTAGACAAAAAAAAAGTTATTATCTCTCAAAATCTTTCTTGTACTGTATTTTGGGTAACTGGGGAAAGGACTGAAAAGTTCACTTTACCCTCAGAATGGGAACCATATAATGATGAGGAAAAAGTATTTACTACTGTAAATAATGTCAAAACCATAGCTCTTCCTCTGATACTGTTTCATTCTCTGTCAGAATTGGCATAAGTGGTTGCCAGCAGTGGGTGTTGTGTCCAAAAAATCCAGCTTGCAACTTCTAATGAGTGGGATAATTTACTTTGACCTTCCATTCAGCAGCTAAGTCCTGTTAATCCAGCTTCTGTTTCATCCTGTATTTAAATTCATCCTGTATTTAAATTCTTTATAGGAGTTGACAATAAAATTTTTCAGTTCACACTGAAAACTACATGTTGGCAAATAAACAGGTAACCGTTATTATACACATTGTATGAGTGTCTTTTCAAGCTTTATGTGGAACCTTTCATCAAGTACTTGATAGTGAGCCATGATGTCAGTGTGCTGAACAAGAGGAGGACAACTGACCAGTGGTAGAAAACATTCCTGCAGGAAAGGCCAATTTATATGGTCTGAACTGTGCTAGTCAAAATAGCCAGACCAGCTTTGTAGTATCATAGAGTAGTTTGGGTTGAAATGGGTCTTTAAAGATCATGCAATTCTAACCCCCGTGCCATGGGCAGGGACACCTCCTATGGGATCAGATTGCTTGAAAGCCTCATCTAAATTATTCTTTGTGGTCAGGAAGAGACTATAAATTTGCTCATACTGTATTGGGAAGTAAGAACAAAAGAGATGAAGCATTGAAGAAGTTAAAAGCACTGGTGGTTCCTTAATATTGGCTGTGCTGTAGAATATTGGGGAGTGTGGAAAAAGTGCAAAGAGGGGATAAGAGCACTCAGGAATTTGGGTTTAGGAAGGTCAGGTCCTTCCATAGTCAATATAGAGGATGAGGCTTTGGGGACTGCTGCTTTGATTCACTCATGAAAAAGGAAATGAGGGCCAGGCTAAACAGCTCTTTACTACCAAAATATACAATTTCTTCTTTTCATTTTCACTAGCTCTGATAGGCACCTGACCCATCTGTTAGGCAGCTTGGTTTGCAAAACAAGCAGAAACCTAATGTAAGAAAAAGGCTGCTTTTGTTTTCAACTCATTGAGGATCTGTTGATTTGGCACATCTAGCACAAAGCGGGGGGGTGAGAATGAGTGGCTTGAGCAGCAGGATGAGAAGTGTGGATTGAGACTAGCCTGTTCCCCAGCTGTGTGCTGAGCTCAGCTGTCTCATGTGGCTGGACCCTCTTCTGTGGGTCTTGAGGTTTCCAAGGGCCCCAGCTGCCTTCACTGTCAGCAGGGGGACAAGATGACCCACAACTTCTCCTTTGCTGTGGTGGCAACAGTGACTGCTGTTGTAATGGTTGAACATTGTCTTTTCCTTCCCTTTATTTCACCACCATGTAATCTTGATTTTTATTTGAAAAACAGGAGATGTGGTAGGCTCAGGAAATCTTCATACCTTGTTAGGTATAAAGTAAATAACTAAATAATGGGAAGGTTTCTGTGGTGAAAAAAAAGGACTACTTTTTAACTTATCAGATGTTTCAGGAATGTCGCGGATATCTACACTACTGATGCTGCAGCACTGTTTTATAAGTGATACCTCAAAAGTAAGGAGCATCGAGCGTTTATGTTTTGATGCTATTCTCAAGAGGAATGCACTTCAAATGAGTGAGAGTGTCCTGTCGCACCTCTAGCAGTGTCAGAGTTCAGTGCCAAACCTCATGAAGCTTTCTTTCACTTGCGTCACATCTGGGTTCTGTGCATCTTGGCAAGCAGTCAAAAAAGCGATTTAGTCCTTTACAGGAATTAGCATTGCGCTCAGATATTGTAACAACTCGAAAGACTCTGTCCAGTGTATGGTGTGAAATTAATGAAAAGGAAGGAAAATTAATGACCTGCTGTGGTGCCATCCATCAGGATATCACTCAGCAGGTGTGAAATTAACTTGCCTTGACTGTGGATTAAATTTAACGGCATGACGTAAAACCACAGAAACAGTTTCTGTTATTACTAGGGAGCAAGCAAGTATTTTTAAAGATTCCAGCTTAATGAACTGCTTACGCCATACAGTGCACAGTCCTGTGATCACTGAACAGCATGAGTTTAGATTATGTTCCCTAAGAAGATGAAGTATTACTGTATCAGTAAAAATTGTTAAAGGCAGGCCACAGAGATGCGGTTTTAATTTCTATAATTACTGTGCAGCAGATGGTGGACATAGACTGTTTTCCAACATAAGTACTTCAGCTCAAAAAAGCAGTTGTGATCTTTATTTACAATTCATCGGATTTTATCCTAGGTGATAAACATTCCTTTGTTATGGCCCATTATGATGACCTTCAAAACAATACATAGACAAAACTGCACTATTGTTTGTTATGGTTGCAAAAAAATTCTTAAGCCTTTTTGTGTCCATCATGCCCCCCCACCCGATCCTAATTAGGAGGATTGCAAAACTACCCACTAATGTTAACTACCCACTAAACATTAACTACCCACTAATTTTATTTTGGAATAAACATATTAATAGATGATGTACTTGAAGTATTTGGTGAATCTTAGTCAATTTAAATGTTGGTTCTGATAGAGCAGTACTATAGAGATGAAATATACATTGCAGGCTATTAACAGCTCAAGAGAAACTAGGGAGAGGAAAGAAATATATTTCCCAATTTGATTTTGAAGACCTTGATATTCTGCCAACTATTTTCTTCTTCAGTCCTGTCCTGTCCTATTTCATTATGTGTGTGCACTTTTTCCTCTGCAGTCACGCTGATTATATTTTTTTTCAAATGCTGTATTTATCGCCATTGTGGAAGCTCCCTTTGACTTCTGAGTTCTTAGAGGATTTTTGCTGAATATGCCTTGAACAACCTTCTCTGAAATGTTCTGAGTCATGTCAGTCCTTTTTAGAACTACTGATGTTTCTACCTTTGACAGAAAATAGTCATGTATGGGGTTTTTTGGTCTCCTCATTCCCTGCCATCCCTTTTAAATTCTGAATACACATTTCCAAAAGTTAAGGAAGTTTGTAGAATCATAGAATGGTTCAAGCTGGAAGGGACCATAAAGATCATCCAGTTCCACCACTCTACCATGGGCAGGGACACGTCCCACTAGATCAGGCTGCGCAATGCCGATTCCAAATTGCTTGTTTGTGATGAGGAGGAAGGCTTTGTTACGACTTGCACAGAAGCTGTCTTTGAAACAGGACTGGTGTGCATCCATTAATATATTTTTCAGGATAAGGTATCCACAGTATAGCAGCACGTATTTGATTAGCTGGTCTTCATACATTGATTTGTTTAAGCCCTTATTAAGGAGCGTCCATGTTTTGCAAAGCAGTACCTTTTGTTTATGTATTGTCAGAAAGAATAGTGGAGGTCTAATTTGTGCCTCACAGTTGTGGTAACAAGGTTCTGTGGATTTTGTGTCAGAAGACAATTCTGACGTTAGCATTAGTGAAATGGCTTTGATTTGTAACAAATATGATCTAACCACAGGGAAACGCTAGGGTTGTGTTAAGAGTTATCCCGCTCACTTGCTGTGTCACTGGCTTTACTTTCTTCAGGGGTAAGCGCATAAGTAGTAGCTCTAGCATGATGGGATCCGTGCTGTTCTGGAAATTAAATGAAGAGCTCTGTAGTTCTTTGAAGAATATTTATTTGGGTAGAGCTGACAAGATATTTTAGCGATTTCTTTCTTTGAAGAGAAGCATCAGTCTTGGAACTTATTTCAAAATAAGGAGGTAGGCAAGTCATGGAGGCGTAATGTTTTGTAACATAATAAATATTAACAGTGCAGGGCAAGCTTTTAACTTTGAACTAAGATGATTACTAGAACAGCTGTATTCAACTGGAGCTTTGGGTGGCTTTTTGTTCCTGCCTTAGAAAATGAGTGTTTTGATAGGAGCATCTAAAGAAACTTGTTCTCAAGGCTTAGATTGCAACATGATGGTTTTGCAAGCTTCCTTATACTGAAATCAACCCTGGGATACCGTGTTCAATTGCCTCCTTGTAATTTGGGTTTTCCTGTACTGGGCTTATTTAATTGTACTCCTGTCCATCTCTTGTTGATGGCTTTTATACCTGGCTAAGCTTTTATGATTAATTTGTAGCCCCAAGGGAGGTGGGGGAGAGAAGAGGAAAAGAGATAAGCTTAACTCTTTCTGTGGGACATCTCCTTTAATGTTTGAAGACAAGCAAAAAGCCGAGCAAGGAAATCTGATTTTGTGGCAAACCTTTTTGTCAGTCCATTAGCTAGGTGGAAGGTCTCACGCTTCTGTTTTCCATGACAGGCTGTGTAAGTTGGGTCACATAGCTGTTTGTCATGCCCTGTGTTCAGAGTTTGTGTTGGTTAGTTTTTGCCATTTGCTTTGCCATTTTATATCTAAAACGTCCTATAATGAGAGAGCATGAAGCTAATCATGGTGCCTTCACAGCAGTGTTCAGCTGGTTTTTATGCAGCAGTGCTAGATTGTGGTGTGAAGAGAGCTCAGATTTCTCTACATTGCCTATAACATGAATGTGCAAAATTGATTTGTCAGTGTGCTTGCAGTTAAGCGGCGTGGTGTTATATGCCTGCAGGTATGGGCTCCTGAGAACTGGTTTGGATTTCTCTTGATCCAGAATGTCTGAGGACTGCAGCTGAAATTAGCAGAGATGGTCCATGGCAAAGAAGCTGATCCAAGGGAGAAAAACCAGAACAAAGTCAAACCCCAGCTGCCTGCTGGTTGAATATATCACAACTGATATCGACCCAAACGGGATAAGGGGAACTGTTCTGGTGGTGCTCCATGCTTACAGAGCATTTGTTCACGTTCCAGGTTATGTTGAATCATAGAATCACCAGGCTGGAAGAGACCCATCGGATCATCGAGTCCAACCGTTCCTATCAATCACTAAACCATGTCCCTCAGGACCTCGTCTGCCCATGCCTTAAACACCTCCAGGGAGGTGAGAATACTTGAGAATACTTCAGTTTCTGATAGGCTCAAAGCACATGAGGAAAAGGAGTTTATGTATACTGGCAAAGATGAGCCAGTAGCCACTGGTTGAATCACTGTGTAGGGTTTGTGGGGTTTTTTGTGGTTTAGTGTGAGGAGTGAAAATTTCATTTGGCTTTTCTCATGACATTTTCTGCATTTTCTCAAACTGTAGTCAATAAAAGTCACTTCCCAAAGGAATTGCCAGTCTGTAGACTTGTGATTGTTATTGTAATGCAGCCAGAGACAGGCAGAAACTTGTTATCTAACAAGTAAAAAATGATGATATTTAATAAGAGGTTTATTCTGCATGGCAAAAAAATAAAGTGTTGGTTAATTAGCAGTCAAACTGCTTATTTTGCCCTCTAGTTCACTATGTGTTAAGTAGATTTATGCCACTGATTCATATAGCTCATTACAGCTCATAAATGTCACCATAAAATTAGTTAAAATAAGAGTGTTGACGTGTCTTTCTGTCATTAGTTATCCAGTTGGTTTGGTTTTGGTGACAAGTTTGTAGATAAAGTGTGAATTTTCTAGTTGAAGATGTCATAGGACTTGGATATCATGCTGCTTCTCGTTATGGAAAGAGGCAGCCTGTGTCTAAAATCTGTAGCTGAAACTTTTTTCTGGTCATAGCTACTCCCTGCCTCTCCTTATCAGCAGTGTCAGTCAATGTACTGTACGCCCGGTTTAAAAGCAACAGATGCTGTAGTGGTAATTGTCGGTAAGTCAGCGATGCCACTTATGGGAGTGCAGTACCAGTGAGATGCTTTTGTTGAATCTTTATGTTCTTTGCCCAGATGGCAGGCAGTCAAGAACTGGAGCCTAGCAGCATAAGCTGAAGTGGCCACTTAACAAGTGCAGCTGATGATTTCCAGATGCAAATCGTTGCAATATGCTCGAATACTTTACATGTAGGTGAGATCCTGGGGTCTGCCTGTCAGAATGCTGTTGTGAGAAGGAAAGGAGGCTATAGTAATACTGGAAGTGATTTGCATCAGTCGTTTGGCCAATTGATCAATCGCTTGGTAATTATCACCTCAGATTTTTATATTCTAAGACTTTTATCACATGATAATGTAATAAAAAGTCACAATACTTTACCATAACAGATTGTAATAGTAAATAGATAATGTGTCTGTTGTTTAACGATTCTGGATGATTTTGTATAGGGCAACTGTTGTAAATTCCAGTGAAGCTGAATGGGACTCCTTGGGGCTAAAACTTCACACTGATTTATTTTAACAGATTCAGGGTCCAAATCTCTTGATACATACAGTAATGCCAGCTCCAGGTGCCGCTGCTCTACAGGTATCAATGATTCCTCTATGTTTTACATCAATATACCACATAATATCACCAGGTCTTTGAAGTTTATTACATTTTATATATATAAATAGGCCATGGGAACATACAGGGGTAGCAGGCCAGTGGCTGAGTCACGTATCTTTCAGGTTCCAGTGTGCAGCTCGTCTGTGAGATGAGGCTGTAGATGTGCAGAATTGATATAAGAGCAGCTTCTGTGGTTTTCTGGGTAGGGTATATCGATCTCTTAGAAACTGAGCACAGCATTTGTCAAGAAAGGAACTGTATCGCAAGATTGCTATGTCAGAAGTACTGCCACCCCATTCCAGGTCATTTTAAGGAAACCCTGAAGCAGTTTGGTAGGCAGCTTTTGTTTGTTATGTCAAACTCTTTAATACATCTCTTTACGCTGTAACGTTAAACTGGATGTCACTTTTGGTTTAGTCTCTACTCAGAGAAAGAACTCCTCTGTTTTTAATAATTTATGTGGAAACTGAATGAAAGATTTAAAATGTGACAGCTCTGAAATAAGAAGATTGATGCTACTCTAGTGTGATCTGATTTGGATTCTGACCTAATTTCTTTTAGTTAGTGATTGGTATAGGACTTTGTGGGGTATGTGAGCTTATGACTTTTGGAGATTACAGGCTGATATTTTTAGGTTACCAGCTAATCCTGTTTAGGAATAGGATTTTCATCTGAAAACTGACAGGTCCTTGAATTCTTCCTGTTTGGCTTTAGAATGACAACTGCAAAAGATTGTTTGCTTATTTCAGACTGTCTATGATGTGGCTGTCTTCTACACAATGATTTTCTGTATGCATGGCTTTAAAATCTGCTTTTTTTCTTTAATGCTTAAACTAAAGGAGAACCTTCCACTGAAGTTGTTACTTTTGCACATGCTCTAAAAGAGGTATGGAAAAGCATTGTGTATATATTGCCTCAAACACCTTTTGAGCCTTTCCTTCTGGATTTTTCTTTTTTTTTAGTGTCTTAATGCCTTGTAGCTGTTTGCATAGCAGCCAGACTGTAGATAAACTGACAAATGCAAATCACAGTTCCATTTGCTTAGTCAGCAACTGTGTTCCATATATAAACACTACCTTCCAGATGTTTTTTTCCCTTGTTAGCAGTTGCTTTCCTGTGCTTGTGTCGCATGGCAGAGAGCACCTTGATCTTCAGTTCCACGCTTAGTGTAGGGTTGCCATCTGCTTTGTGTATTTATTTGGAAGGTAAGCATTTTGCCACAGATGGAGTCCAAAATGCTCACCTGTCCTATGTATGAGGTCACCTTTGGGAATTTGTATTAAACTTTATAAAAAGTGTAAAGAAGCAGAAAAATAAAGGCCTTTGTATCTTGTGTATTGGAGTATTACATGCAGGATTTTAGCTCCTGTAGCTGTTCCATTTCCTTTTTGTTGTATGCCCCTTGATGGGAAGGGAAGCCAAACTGAGGTGGAGAAATGAGAATTTGCACTAAAAACATAATGCGTATGAGCAATACTGTGTTGTCTTGAAAATACAACAACAAAAAGCACACAGTTTGAACAGGTTTGGCATGCTGACATTAACAGGTTTTGCCAATTTTAGTGAAAAGGCATATATTGGACTGAGCTTAATGTAAATTTCTCTGTGCCCGGTGCCCTCCAAGGAGTCCTTCTGCAATGCACGCTTTGTCTTCTGAAACCTTCTGTATTGCCATTACATGGAAAATTCCTATGACGGCTTGGTGAGGTCTTTAACTCATTGGTAGTGGGGGCTGAAGTGAAAAGGAAAGGCGTAGGAGGGCGCCACATTCGCAGGGGCGATGTCATGCCTTATGTGACATCCCTGCATCCCAGCACACATGATTATAATCATTCTCTTGTCTCCTTAAAGCAGAAGAGGCTGCAGTTCTGTGGGCAGTGTTAACAGAGAAAGAGAGCAACCAACTCCCAAGAGTTCTCCCACACAACTCGATGAATTTTACAGTTCTGCAGATCAGTGTGGTTTTTATCTCTCTCCTCTATAATGTTTTTTGACCTGTTGCTTTGCACACCAACTCTTGGAAGTTATTTATGAGGTCTTCAGGAAAGAAAGTGATTCAGCCACCGCTTGTCAAACAGCTGTTGGGGTAGATGGAGCGTTATCTCTCACCGAGGCTTTCTGTTCCTCCTTCGGTCCTTCAAAACTGCCTTAACAGCTGTTCTTCACCTTCCCTCCAATTTCCTCTCCTGTTTCTGTATATCATCTGTGGTTTTTATTTGCTCCCACAATATAGAAACGAATAGTATCAAATATTTACAGAACTTGATTAATTTGTGAAGGTTTTCTAAGTCTGAAGAGGCTGAAGCTTCAGAGAGTTGGCAGAGTTATTTAATTATCTGTACGGAGCCAATCTGAATATTGCATAAATCACACCGAGCTTCAGCTTTCTGCTGTTTATTTACCTGGTTTAGATGTGCTAGCGGTATTTACGTGAGAAGAGGCTGCCTAGGTACCCCAGTTTGGATAATTGGGGTGTTGTTTTTAATTACACAACTCAGACTGTGAGGCATCAAAAGGAATGATTTTGTGGGAATGTGGGATTGTGGGAATGATTTTGACTTAATTTATATGCAGATGCATGGAATTAAGCACATTCATTACACTAGGGGAGATTTCTATCAACTTCAAGAGCTGCTAGTCAAGTTCTACTCATTTCCAGCATATTCCCAAAGAGTGCATAGCTGTATGGATTCTTGGGAACAGACGTTTTAAAGCATAATTTTGAAGTCTTACTCACAAGGCAACATAGGAAAATCAGAATCCTTCTCTGAGGATGAAGGTACCTGAAAGAAGGTGCTATTGAAAAACATCAGTGGGAAAATTGCTGTTTAGAAAGGGACCTGAAAAAAAGGCAACAGCAGAATACAGCACATCTAAGTTTAAATATTAGAATTGACTAAACTTGTCTGTAATTGCTTATGATGAAAGTAGATACTTCTCACATACTTGCTTAATGATACTATACAATGTATTGTGGGTCTGCCTGGGAAACAGAGTGGGCTTTGTAGTGGCCTGCATAAAATTTCATTGATAAAATACTGTAATTATGGAAAGCTGTTGGGTGGAGTAATGCCTGTAACTGTCATGTCTTTCATACAGGAGATACAGTTCTTTCAAAGCAATTTCAAAAGACTCGTGTCATTTACTTGGCTGAATGCAGCTGTGGTTTGTGGCCAAAATACATTTACTTGCGTCTAATGCTCAGCAGAAATTGTGTTGCTGAAGGGATGCAAGATTTTAGTGGCTTTTCTTGTCAATGGTTGCAAGATTTGTGGTATTGGCTCCAAAATTCATCTGTATGCATTATTATTAGAAGCCATCTGTGCGTAAACCAAACAAGATGCTTGGAATTGATCTTTGAAGGATGAAACTTACTCATTTGTTCTTTGAAGTTTTAGTAAGCCTTTAGAAGTTCGTACAATGTGCCAGCTGGTACCTTGGTGTCTCCGATGTGCGTATTCTCACTTGGATTGATGCTCACTGCTGCTGGTGTTGCTAACTCTGAGTTTAGTTACAAACAGACTAATATTTATGCTGTTCTTTGGTATTTACATTTGTGTTAAAAATATTTAACTTAGAGCAAATCAAGGCTTCTGAAATGGGCAAATGGAGGTTTATGGTAGTAACAACGCAATTCTTCAAATAAGCGTGAGCAGCCTTAAGTGTGTATTTTTTAAAAACACTTTTAGTATTAACAACATAGTTGAAACTAAATTGTCCTTGAACTCTCAGTCGTTTTATGCTTAGCATTTCATGTTACTGTGTATTTAAGTACCATTCAATATTCAGAATAGTAGTCGGTTTCTTACAGATGATGTGCTTCTAGCAGGAATACAACTAAGTTGCTTCTGTAACCTGTATGGGTACTTCTAGAATATCCATGTTCTGGGACGCTCCTGGTGTGTCTGGTTAGAAGTGTTAAAGTTTGAGTGGTTTTCAAGTTTGGGAAAATGAGTTGTCTTGTCTCCTTTTGACTGGAGGGATTATACCTGTTAAAGGACAGGAGTATCTTGTATGAGGGGAGAGGCTGAGAGCTGTTCAACCTGGAAGAGGGAAGCTTTGGGGGAGTCTTATTAACATTTCCAAATTTCATGTTTGAGGATGCAAAGAAAATGGAGCCAGACTTGTCTCAATGGTGCCCTGTGACAAGACAAGATACTTTGCAATAAGTTTGTAAAACCAAATTTGAATATTAAAGCTGTCATAAAGAACATCAGTCCTCCTAAGTGGTTTTTGAGTATTCCAAATGCATTCCAGCATGTCTGAGTCAGTGAGTACTATCACAAACTTTGTGGTATTCATGTGAATTGTTTGATGGACTTCAAAAATATTTAAATTAATCCCTCAGAAAGCCAAATAAAACTTTACAAAAGTAGAGAAAAGCATAGGATCTAAATCTAAAATCAGAACACAGATAAAAATCCTTGCTATTTTTTTAATATTAAATCTCAAAGTAGGTGTAATGAATGTGTATTGTGTGGATTTCTGTAATGATTCTTAAGTGGCTCAGTGTATCAGTAGACTAAGACAATTAAATGCTTAAGAGGGCCAAGGAGAGAGAAAGGCCAACTGCCATTTGGATAACTGGATACAAAATCCTACCCTGTCAAAAATGACCCTGCTTTTGTGTGTGAATGACCACTTAGAGGAAGTTTTAAAAGAAGCACGGTTTTGGAGAAACACTTTGTCCATGATCAGGCCAAAAAATTAGTTTTAGAGAAGTTGAAGAAAGTTAATTAATTTTCTTTCCAATATTATTTAAAAAAATAGACACTTAAAGCCTTGCTTAGTCACTTTGCAAGGCAGTAATAGTTGAGTTAAAGAGTGATGGAGAGATCAGGCACAATATTGAAAATATAAATGTAAAAGGAGAGATGCTGCTTTTGGGTCATACTTTTTCTTCTACTGCTGCAAATTAGTGCATTGCTAATGGTCTTTTTATAAAAGAGACTGAAGTGCATTCAGTGGTGGGTTCTTCTTCTCAAGTGTTATCAGTGTAATCACTCAATGTATTATGTTTTATGTTCCTAAGTGAAGCTGCCTGCTATTTTCATTACTTAACAAAAAGAGAAACAAAAATGCATGAGTGGAGATGAGTTTTATAGTAGCCTTTATTTTCTCAGTACTGTAAACAAGTGCACTTTCTTAATTGAGTAGCATCCTTCAGGTGGCTTTCTGAATGATGGAAATTATTCCTTTTTAAATTGTTGTAAGCCCTGATGGTTTTTTGTTGGTTTGGTTTTGGTTGTTTTTTTTTTTTTCTTTTCAAATGGTATAATCCTTTTCCTTAGACTGACTTCTAATTGTTTTGGACTGAATCTGTTATTTGATACCAGCTATACTTTTTCTTTCTTCATGTCCCTGAACACCTGGCATTGATAATTCCCTGTTTGAGATAAATGAATTATTGGGAAAAGAGCAGATTAATTTTTCATGCTACAGATATTAGCTGTGCATATATGTAATTCTTTGCAAGTAATCTGACAATAAGCCTCTGCACCTTCAAAATCATGTTTTACACTTCTGAGTAGCTTCCTAGTTTTGTTTTATATCCTTTGATAGGACGCACTGAAGTAGTTGAGTACTGTGGTCTCACCATGAATCATAGAATCAACAGGTTGGAAGAGACCCACCAGATCATTGAGTCCAACCATGTGTTGGTTGGAGCTCAGTGGAAAGCACCCACAAGCTCAGACCTCTCACACTAGCTTGTAAAGCTGTGGCTGCCATATTTATCAGGACTGATGACAGTAAGGGATAATAGTATTTCACAATTGCTTACTGAGAGTTACTAATACTCCAAACACACAGACTGTGTTTCATATCTAAACACGGTGGGTAGCACCATGACCTCTTGAAGTAATTGAGAACCCTTGCAGTTATTTCAAAGTGCATCACCTAACGTGCAAGAGTCAAACCATCTCTTCAGTTCTAATTCTCTGACATCCCTAAGGAAAGCTGATCTCGCTACAGTCCCTCTGGAGGCTCAGTGTGACGTGCATCCAGCCCTCACAAGTAGACCTGTCGGAGAACTCACCAGGAGAGTCATACAGTCACTTAGATTAGAAAAGACCCTTAAGATCATTGAGTCCAACTGTTAGCCTCACACTGCCAACTCCACCACTAAACCATGTCCCCAAGCACCACATCTACCTGTCTTTTAAACACCTCCAGGGATGGTGACTGCCACTTCCCTGGGCAGCCTCTGCCAGTTCTTGACAACACTTTTGGTGAAGGAAACATTCACCTGATTCTATCTTAACTAAATCTGCTTCGGTTTGTGAAGGGTAAAGCTTTTTTTGTTAAAGTTTCTCTTCTAGTCCTTTTCTTCTTACCTTCACTGCAACCTGTGCTTGTCGGGTGGATCCCTTGGGGCTGTCATTGTCAGTGTGTGGCATCAGCTGTGCGATGCTAATGAGTCCTGAGAAAACAGAACAGCAGTCGCTGCCTGCTGCAGACCCTGCAGGATCTTTATCAGTCTTGTCCTTTTTACAAGAAGGACATGTTTCTCAGTACTGTCAGTTGTAGAAATAGCAACAAATTTTCCTGCAGGGGCAACTTACTAGGTTTTTATTGAAGAAATCCTGCCTGTAATACCTATATTATATTGAATTTATTAAGAGTCTGCAGGACTTGAGGAAGTTATAACACTGTTAGGTCTTTGGGTTTGAGTGACTCACCCAGACAAACTTTTACTGAACTAACTGGTGATAGAAATTTACTGTGTTTCTAGAGTGTGCTGACCCATCTGCACATGACTTAAATGAGTCCTGTCCTAAAAGGTCAGTCTGTCCTGCCTATGAGCCACATTTTTATTCCATCTGTTAATATGAATGTTCTGAACATGGTGCCAAGAAAGAATTTACTAAATATGTACACTTCTTATAGGAGTAGATAGTCCTTGAACTGATCAAGTGTCCCTGGATACCAAAATTAAACAGCTTTTGACCACCATCTCAAAGACAAGTGGTGGAACGTGACTTCCCATGACTTTCAGCACATTTATATTTCCTTTCTCCACAGATTCGTCTTTATTCATTTGGGATGTTATTCTTTGTTAGAACTGGTTTTGCATTCATTTGTATTCATATATATATTATTTTTATATGTTATGAATATAAATACATTCGTATATAAAATATATGCCTATAAAAATATCCTAAATTCAGGTAGAAAATTGATACCTTATAAAAAGCAGAACAGTTAACAGTAATTTCCTGTTAGGAGGATAAAGCTTAAATTGTGAGCCCTGTCAGTATTTCAGTGTTTAAGCAAATCACAAGAAGTAGCTGAAAAGAGAACTTTCAGAAACAGTTCTGAAATCTCAAGAATTTTTCTTACTTTTATGGGTTTTTGAGTTATAGCTGTGATTTAAATTGACTTTCTTAATGTAGCGAGTGTATCATATCCTAAAGAAATAATCTTTTTATATATAATTTTTTCCCCTTCATCACATTAAGAAGAACAGGGATAAAAAATAGAAAAAGCTGGTGTTGAAAAATTCAGTCTTTTATAGGTTGCTGTTAGTATTCTTGTCTCTATGTGTGAGCTCAAGGTCCAGCCTTGTGTTTTAAACTATAAACAGAGATGAGGTACTTTTATACAGGAATAAATGTGCACAGATGGAGATAATGAGAAGTGACTTAAACGTGTAGGCTTTTCTAGAGGTGCCAAAAGCCCACAATCCCAAGTTGACGTTGATGAGAACTACAGGTGTGAAGTATGCTCAGGGGTATCCTTGGGGTCTGGTTTGGGGAAGGTGGTCAGACACCTACAGGAGAACTCGGGAAAGTGGCATTAGCTGCAGTGGGAGCTGTGCGTTTGGGTGTCTTTGTAAATCTCTTAGGTGACTCTTTGTGTCTTGAGTTTTCTTTTAAAACCCTTGATATTTGCTGTGATGTCGATGGTTGGTATAATTAAAGGAAAAATATTTTTAGGGCTTGCCTTATATTTCTCAGCTAATTATGAGAAATCCTAATGTTGTGGGCTAAGGCATAGAAACAACAAACAACGTTCAAGGACAGTGCTTGGCATAAAACGAAAGATGTCTGTGGGAATCTTGAATCTATTTGCTACATTAAAATTCAGGAAAAGGACCTTCTGTGCTTTAAAAGTTCCTAACGATAAATGAAAAAAAGAACCACTTCTGTAGTTACACCTCTGAGAAATCTATTCTTTGACACATGGAAGAAAAAAACTTCTAGAATGTGTTAACAAATTCTGAGCATTTTTTTTATTGACAGTCTCCTGGCATGACTGACAAACGCTGCTTTTTTTTTCTCTCTGTGTTACTTCCATTTAAGGCACGCTTTTTGTAGTAAAGGAAAATGTTGGCGTTGGCAGAGATTCAGAATTTGTTCTCGTTCTTTAATAGTCATCGTGATTAAATGTGAATAGTGACAGTTTTTTTCTTATTTAATAATAAAACCTGTAAATGAGTATTTTTTTGTTTTGCACTGACATTCTGGTGTGTAATTGCTGTATTGCACGGTAAGCCTCCATTAAGCTAATAAATCAAACTTCATGTTCTTGAAACCATTTTCATCTTCATTGCTGGTCCTTCCTGGCCACAGCATCAGCCTTTCCTTCCAAATTTTGAATGTATGTTTAAAAAAAAAAAAAGGCCTGAATCTTGCAGATTTCTGACACACTTTCTGTGAGGCTGTTTTCATCCTGGATAGAACATGATTATTTGAACACCCCCCCTGTTTCTAATCCCAATTTAGTGTAACATGATTTTTCTCTGCCTTTCACAGCTGAGTGGTTGCTTTGCTGACAGCTCTTACTTTCTGTATTTTCCTGCATGTACTAGTTTAACCGTGTTCCTCTCAGTCTTCCACTCCTGGTGTCCCCATTGAGATATAATCTTGTCTTTACTTTCCTGGTCTCCCCATCCTGTTTGGCAACGAGGGCTTGTGTCCTCCCTCCACCTAGGCCATGTGCTGCCCACTTTTGCAATTCCTGTCAGAAAAGAGACTGTAAAAAGCCACTTTTTTACTTTCTCTCTTGTTCCTTCCTAACAGAGATGGGAATTCTCCCTTCAATTCTGGCAGAACTACTCCACCATTCTTCTCCTCAGATCCTTTCTGCAAACTCTACTTTGCTGTGATGTCCATGGGAAGAAAAGGATGCGAGAGTCCCAGTCCCGTTGGAGCTGCTTCTAACTGCTTGTTTCTTTGTGCTTCCAGTCCATCCACTTGTTCTTATCTGGATTTGCACAGCTTGGCTGCTGGGCACCAGACATCTCTTTGTCCTTGGTACTGTCCTATGACAATCCAAAGTCTCCTAATCCATGTGTAGGACTGACCGTAATGCAAATACCCGTCTAGGGGGCAGGTCTAACTTTAAAAGTCCTGTAGGAGCAGGATGACATTTTCACTTCTGTACTCTAGTGAAATCCAACCACTTAGCTAGGACATAGCAGTTGTGGAAGTTTCTTTCATTTCTTTTGTTGTTCTGCAGGCAGTACTGTATTGTGCAGTTTGATGCATTCATGTGCATAGAATAGAACTTTCCAGACAGAAAAATACACATAAGAATTGCAGTGTGACTTACAAAATATTTGGTCAGGGTTGTGCAGTTTTTGGGATTCACAGGAATCACATTTAATTTGTGTTTGGGTTTGGGTTTTTTTGCATGTATGTATTACTTGAGTTTTGTGCTGTGTCCTTTCATCTTCTGTATTGACTTAAACCCTCTTGGCTATGTAGCCTTTAACAATACTGTCAGGCGAGCTGGTTTCTTCCTCCTTCTACTTTAATTGGAAGCTTAGATCAGATGGAGGTGAATGTGAATTATCTTTGTCACTGGAATTTGTAACAAGCCTTATCTTCTTACAGATTTTATTATTCCTTTAGTTTCCTTTCATTATGTTTTCATTGTAAGTGGTACATAAAATCATGCAGTTTGTTGAAACCTGGGAGTTGTTGCTTTGCTTCCCTGACTAGATTCATTCTTTTTTTGTTTGGCGTTTGGTTTTGCTTTATTTGTTTTAACCAGTCCTGTTTAATTGCTTTCCTTGAAAAGTTATACAGGAGGTATTAATTTTAATATTCTTTCCAAACCTGATTGTCTGACAGTTTCTTACCATATTAAAATAAAAAATAAATCATTGGAGGAGGAAGAATAGGAAATGTTAGTGAATACATTTTTATGTAAAATAAATTGAATTTGGTGGATGACTTTTTTCATATTTACGCAACACTGAGTTTAAAAATGAATTCTTGTCAGGGTTCTTGAATAAAAATTGAGGGATATCTGGGTGCCTTTCCCGTTTTTAAAGGGAAAACCTATCTTTCTTCTTTGAAAACAGGTTTCTTGGAGTTTGCTGTTGCGTGGGGAGCTTCTTGGTACTGGTTTTGCTGACCCTTCTCTAAGGCTTGCTGGTTTGCATTTTCTGTCTCCCTGATGTTTGTTTGCTTGCAGTGTTTGCAATGTTGCTTCAGTTTTGCTCATAACTTTTTGGATAGTTATCTTTCACCCACTGCTAATGTCAGATCTTTTTTATTCTTCCTTCCCACTTTGTCGTTCAAACTTCTTTCTCCCTGTCCCTTGAAAAGACTGAAAAATCAACTCAAGTAGGGTAAAATGCCAGTCTACCAGGTTATCTTTTCATTATCATGGAGTCTTGAAGGTGGTTTTCTTATGTATTTTTGTAAAGCACAGTTTACAAAAAAGTCCTTTATGGGTTTTTTACATTACTGTAAGTATATGTGTGAATTGCTTGTCTCATGTTGTGCATGTTTGTTAAAAAAACACTTAAAGTTTTGTTTTCCACTAAGCTTCTTATTCTAAGGTGATGAAAATGTTCCTGTTTGTTGAAAATTGCCTCAGAGGTGGCTGACCCTCAATGGAGAGTGGAATGTTTTTACACCTAGTATATTATATTACTCAAAAGCTAAATAACTAAAATTTCTGTTATTCTTTTAAGAAACTGGTACAATATCAGATTTGGTTCTTTACTTTGAGAGAAAATGTAAAAAAAAAAAAATCAAGTAATAATTTTCCCTACCCCCCCGAAAGACTAAAACATAACTGAAGTGGGGAAAAATACTGATATATATTTTCATTACCATGCTGGGGTGGGGACCCACAAAGGTGAGTTTTCATCCCATTTTAATTGAAAATACTAGGGAACTAGACCATAATGTGATAGAAACATAGTACATTTAGATGTATAAAATAATTTAAGAGGTACTGTATACAAACTGGTACTTATAGGAGATTGGTAGGAGGAGATTTCAAGGCATTTGGGACAAATATTTCTACCAATGTTATTTGTAATGTTTGCCTGTGAGGCTTCTCATGCTTTGCCATCCCTTTTGTGGCTCCTCGCTGCTGCAGGAAGGGGGTCGAGTGGAAGGTGCTCCAACACAAGAGGGTTTTCTCCTTGTGAACGAACAGGGAAGAGATCATGAGAGAGCATTTGGATTTGATGAGAAAATGCAGGTTATAGATCTGTGGTGGCACCGTGTTACCCTACCCCTCTTCCACAGCTAAGCCTTCTGGCTCAGGGCAGTTCTTCTACATGTCTTCCCTGGCTGTAGAACCTGAGTGGAGTTACAAGGCGGGGGGGGGGTGGTTCTTGTGGACTATTGTGTTCTTCTGAAATTTAAATCTAACACATATGCTCTTATTCCTAGTACTGGGAAATAGAAGCTGATCAAACTTGCCAATCAAGATTTTTCTGCTGTACTGCACGCTGAGGGAGGCTAATAACGGAGATTTTGGATTTTTATATTAACTAGATTGAGAGCTAGGTAGCTCTCAAAAGCATTTCTTAGGGTAAACATGCATTCAGTTGCTCTGCTATTAACTGAGGCAACTGTTGCAAGTGAAACTACCCGTGTAAGAGCCTTACAAGCCATATACCTTGTTAACTTCAGTGACCTCTGGTTTACAGTCATAAATCACGAGCCACTGCAGTTAGTGCATTGGTTTATGACACAGATAGGTTTGTGTGGGATCATTTCTCCTGGTCAAGCTGGTAGAACCTGTGTCTGGTTTATAGTCCTCTTATCTACTTCAGTTTATTAAAGAAGGTAATGGTGTGACAAGATGAGGTTTGCTTCTTGGTGCGTAGCATTGACCCCTTTAAAAGCCAAAGCAGAACTTGGGTTCAGGCCTCACGAGCAGCATATATCGCAAATCAGTACTTCGTGTTTTCAGTCAAACTTGCAAACCTTATCACATCTATACAAGTCTTTGGTGGGTTGTTCTTTTGTTGGATTTGGAGTTTGAAGGTCAGAGGACATTTAAGACAAGGGATAGAGAGAAGGCATGAGATATTTAAATCATGCATGATAAAGAAATCTGAAAAACTCATACACAACAAAATCATTCTGTTCTCTAGCAGTACGTGCTTCTTGATTTGTGCTTACATAAAAATGCAGAAAGGATGTTATACAAGTGTTTCTTTGCTTGACACTCACTACGCAGCCACCTGTTAAAACATAACGGTGTGGATGATACCCGGTATGAGATATGAAAGCTTTGCTGCCTGTGATGAAGTGTGTTTACTAACCTTCAGAAAGCAGATTTTGTTGTTAGCAAAGTAGAATTTGAAAGCCCGATAAAGTGAATGCATACAAACTTTGAAAACCATACATAGGCTGGAAGATAGTACTGTGCTAGTAATAGACATAGTGCAGCTGGCTGATTCGTTCTGCAGGAAGCTTCACTCTCTCTGTACGCCCCAAACTACAGCTGTGGACAAGGGTGGGTTTAAAAACATGTTCTTTTTTCGTCTGTCTTCAGATTTAACAGCATCAAAAAACCCCTCCTGACAATACGTGTATTGTCGGAATAGGGAGGGGAATTTATTCTCAAAATAAACCCTGAAGAAACTACTAGAAGTCACTGGAGTCTGTAAGGATGGTTAGTTCTGTCTCTGCTGTCACTTGTGGTTAGAAATGTGGGTACACAGTGTTGCCGAGTATTCTGCCTACGTGACTCTGTGTATGAAATGTGTTGAAGAGGATGGCTGTTTTGGAGCACTTGAGAGTATTACTTACAGTTTTGAAAAACATAAGCTTAAGGGAGTCATTATCACTGACCACATGGAAGGAGGTGTAATATTCACCAAATGATTTAAGTAATTAATGTGATCCTTCCTGAGTTGTAAATGTTCAATATTTTCATAATCCTGCATGTAAATCTCTTGTACACTCTTGCAGTGTCTATTCCTGTTATTGTCTCTGGCACCCTCTTACTGCCTGTGCAGCAACCTTAACATAGATCCATAATGTCTTATGCAAAGGTAACTTTGTCTTGTCCCTGAAGACTACTGAGAGCTATAGAAATTATTATACTTGGGCATGTCTATACTCGTAGAGGAACAGATCTTATCTGCACAGTAAACAGCCAAATCCTTGTGACTTAAATCAATGCACGTGTTTGGCAGATAAATTGCATTTTTTTCATAAAGTTGATGTCTTGAGAAAACTAACAAAATAACATTGAGGAATAGTAGTTATGAAGTATCCCATTATCTTGGGTAATTTCTTTAGGGAAGATTTGATAAAGGAAGCTCTAATCACTGTTTGGCTCTCTCATAAATGAAAACCTTCAAGGTAAAAGCTTTATCAGCTGAAGTATATCAGGAAACACCTGTAACTCTTTTGACAAGTGAACTATTTCTTCTATCAATAGTTAGTCTTGTTTATCTATGGAAACTTAACAGATATACTTTACCAGTTGCACTTGTAATCTCATTTGTCTCTGTTGGCATATCACTCCTAATGTTGATTTAGTATTATTTAATATACTTTGAACTGTTTCCTTGATCTTGCCTGACCCTGTGTATTCAGCCATTCAGTTTGTTTGGCCACCGTCTGTCACGTTGTTCTGTTTAGTACCTTTGCATCTACTTAAGGTAGGTTTTGTTTGCTTGTTCTCTTAGGCTTGCTTGAAATGTTTTGTCACCTCATCTTCTCACTTACAAACACACATTTGTTTTTTTTCTCTCTGCCTCACTTCTCAGTTTCTCAACCAGCTGAATACTTGGTCTTTCTTACAATTTCACACACACCCTCCCCCCACCTTTTATTTTAAGCTGGTTTTCTCCCTTCATACTGTTTCTTTTTCTCTACAACCTTATTCTTGTATCTCCTATTCTGCAGTTGCGTTGATTTCTGCACCGATGAAATACTGACAACATTTGCAAATTTTCATTCATAATTAAAAGGCAGACATGAGCTTAGTTTTCCTATTGATACTATTTATCTGACATCTGTTATACTTGCAATGTGTGAATACAGAATTTCTGCCTCGTTGATTTTTCTAGTCTAATTTCCCAACGAAAGAAGGCCCTTTCAGTCATCCAATTTAGTCCCTCGTAACTTCCACTTCTCCTTGGAATTCCAGGCAAACCGATGGTGAAGCTTCTGCAAGCTTTCTGTAAAGGAATAGGTGGCTCAGAAGACCCCTGCCGGCACAGTAACAAAACACAAGGAATTAGAAGAGATGGTGAAAAAATAGCATGTGGAAAACTAAATTGTTGCTCTTCTTTGAACTATTTATTTGCCTTTTGTTACAATGGTCAGGTGGCTCTAAAATGGATCCTGTGTGGCCTTGGTAACCTTAGCATGTTACCATACTGTAAGAATTCAAGAAACCATTTTTAATATGGTTATTGCTCATTCAGAGCTGATCTCTGTTTTCAAATGTGTTCTGCCCTCAGCTGGCACATAACTGCAGATTTACTATAACCAGAATACTTGTAAAGGAAGGAGTAGGGCAATTTGTATACCATTTTGGCCCTTACTTGAGAGAATAGCTGCAGGTAATTGATGTAAGGGTTTATTTCCTTAGCAGTTTCTGTGATTATATGAACGAGTTCAGTAGGTCAGAGTAGTTCAGCGTGTTTCCAAACGTAGGTCTGAAAGAGACACGCTTTAAGTGAACTGACAACCCTGCCAATAACACTTTGGTTTATGTTGTTTGGGGTACTGTTGGAGATCACAAACTGAATTCCTCTTTAATGAAAATATTCCAGGAATGCCAATAATGTCCTCAAGCTGTTGGCATAAGGTCACTAAGACCAATCCACAGCCCTGTCCTCCCAGCACTGACACCCACACCCCTGAGCTGAAATGCCTGTAGTGTGAATGTCAGGTCCTCAAAAGTTATCGTTCAATTTGGCAGATCCATTCCTGTTCTGCTGTTGTGCTACTGTAAATACAGATTTTGAGACCTGAGGTGTGATTTTGTGTCTATTAAAGACAGCCTTCAGGCTTCATCTCCCAGTTTATTTAAGGATAACTTTCTTGTGTAAATTTTAACTAGATCCTTTGAGAAGGAAGAGGAAATTGATGACCATTCAAGCATTTGATATTGTAAATAATTAAATTTGCCAAAATGTTAACATTTACATTTTCTTTGGAACCATACTGCAGGAGGAATAAAGGCTTGCTTTCAGCACTGAAAGTGAAGCTATTTTTGCTACCAAACCTTAAATGAGAGTATTGACAATAGCCTCAACAAAACCTACTTTGAAAAGGAGACCTTTCAGGTAATTTGGATGATTTATAAAAGGCCTTGAGGCATTAAAGAAAGTTCATTACCCAAACCATTACTGCACTGTGGACCAGAACCAGCAGATGAAATTACTTTCTGAAGCAACAGTAGGTTATAGCTATCTAGAGGACCTGAAAACTTGAGAGTGAGAGAGGCTAAAAAGAAGAACGTTGTTGTTAATGATGGGGTATAAGCAATGAAGAGAGCTTATGGCATTCTGCGTCGTTCCTCGAGTACTATGTTGTGCAGAACATCAGCTCAGAAACCTTTGATGCTTGCTAGGACTTCTGTATTATTTCCTGGATTGTGGAGAGAGAGGTTGTGCATAACACCTCTGCCTGCCTTGCAGAACTCTAGAGAGAACTACAAAGTGAGAGTACTGATTCACTTTCCTTATGCTGCCTGTGCTGGCTGTTTTCTACACTTTGGGTTTTTTTTCTCTTTCACATGTAGCTGTGTAAGGGCTACAGCTCAAACAGAGCTGTTCCTCAGAGTCTGCCAGTACAAGTTGTTCCACAGCTGTCCAGGGATGGTGAAGGAGGGGACGCTGTTTTCCACGTACTCAAAGCAGTTCATAAGCTGTGCCCTACAGTATACTGAGTACAGCTCATATATTTGCAAAGAAAGCTTGTGTAGTTCATTATAGCTTGTGGATAACTGGAAAGCTGATGGCCTTCCAGCAGCACGGTAGACAGGTTAGAATGTGGTCTGGTACTGACTGTCCTTTGAAATGCTGTTGTGTCATGGCCAAGTCATCTGGTATTTGTTGTGGTTCATAGTAAAACTTTAAAATTCACAGCAGCATCGTGAGAATCAGGTGCAGATAGGTTTCATGTAGAGGCTTATATAGTCGCTTTTTGCTTGCAGCTGGGTGGATCAGAACTGCACTAGACAAAGCTTTTGTCTAATGCTTCCTCTAAGAGTTGCCCAGTGATTCTCTTGCAATAAGTTATCTGGTCCTGTGCTTTTGGAGGAAAAACATTACTTTAAAACCCTAATATTGCTTTAAAATTGTCTTGTGTGACTGTAGGTTTCTGAATGAGCTTTATTGAATATGCACAGAACTCCCATGTATTTTGCTATAAACATTTGACAGTGGGAATGTAGAGCTTGTGATCATTGTTATATTTTAACAAGAGGGTGAGTTGTGTAGCTTTGGTGGTGTTGCTGGACCAGTAGGAACTCATCATTTAGAATGGGATAGTTGTTTTTTTAATACTTCTATGAAAAACTGAGCTCTGTGTGACAAGTTGTTGCTACTTACAAAGAGAAATAAGAAATATTAGCAGCTTTCATGTCAATAAAAGTGCTTTTCTTATATTTGGTGGTGTCAGCTGTTGATAAGTATCAGTGTTGATCAACGGGATACGCATGTGATTCAGGAAATAGGTTAAAATACTTTGTTCTACTAACTTTCAAATTAGATATGAAGCAAATTGCAATTTCATCCTTTTCAATAATAAAGAGAAATGCTTAAATGCAGAAACTGGAGCAGTGGAATAATGGGCAGCATGGTTGCTTCCAAAGAGGTGACTGTGTTGAAATTTTAATTCCATTAGGTTTTGTGCTGTGGAGATGCAGCCTGTATTTTCAGCCGTTTGTCTGGCCACATAAGCTGGAATGCATTCAAAATGCTTGCCAAGAACAAATCCGTTGGAAGAAATGTTATACTTTGACCCAGGTTCAAGATGTTCTAAAGCAACAAGAAATAAATATTTCTGAAGACTTCTTTTAATGTTCAGCTTAGATGGTTGTGGGGGTTTTCCTCCCTATGAGCTGACATACACTTGCTTAATAGCATGCAGATACTAATTTCCTATGTATTTCTTTCTATTTTCCCTCTATTTTTACTTGACTCTTCTGTCTTTTTCCATTGGCATTTGTCCTTTGCTGAAAGTTTGTGTGTAGAATCCTGTAGCAACAATTTATTTAAAAGCAATTTAATAAGAATTTGGTTTTGTTTTGATTATCCACCATTCCCTAGCAAACGATAAGAAACTCAAATAAGGGAGTTTTCTCACACAGATGTATTTATATTTTTCTGTCTTTTATCTTTGAAAAACTTTTTCATTAAGATGCAGCAAGTATTTGGAACATGAACATGCTTGGGTCTTCCCTTACAGTTTGTACTTTTCGGCTGTCTGTCTGGGGCCCTGCGTAATTGCTGAAAACTACATTTAGGGTCTTGACCATCAAATTGACAAAGGATGATAGTTGGGCATCCACATCGATGAGAGCTTACTTGCTGAATACAAAGGACTTTTTGACTTTGCTCTGTGAGTTGGACAGAGCTGCTGTTGATAGTTACTTGTTTTTTCTCTTGGACAGACTGCAAGATGTGATCTAACAGGCTGATTTGTGGTTAATAGCAATGGGTGAGACTGGAGCCTGGAGTATCTGCTTGATGCAAGAAATGAGCTAATGGATCCAATGTCTGTATAGTAATTTTATTACTTCTGGGAGAGCTTAGTAATTCGGGTGCTTTGATTATAAGCTGAAATAGATTTTATTATTCATTTTAAAAAAGTTTTCTGAATAATTTCATAGTGATACTTGTAAGTTTTGCTACCACAGTTAAACATGTTCCAAAGAGACAGGAGAGAATTCCCAGAAACCAAGTTGCACACATATGATTAAGCAAGGAGCTTCCATGTCATCTGAAAAGTAAGAGACCCAGTTTCTAAGCAGGTGCCATTTTTATGCCTTTGAGCAGACAAATGCCAAGTGTAAAATCCAGAACGACCTCAGAGGGTGTCAGATATTAGCCTCTGACTGAGGGCAGGTGGGAGGAGGGAACAAGAAAAAGGTATGTATCCACACTGGAAATAGGACTTGTGACCAAGAATTTTTATCCTACTTTTGAAATTCATTAAGATTAATGAAGTAAAGGTTTGCTTTTTCCATTATAGAGGACTCTTGAAGGCATGAGAGCATGCTCTTTTCACTGTTTTTAGAGATGTTGTATATGCTTTCTCTAAGTCTTAGGGGCTTTCAACCTCTGGAAGTTACTTTCTTGTAAAACTTTAAAAAAAAATTATGATGCCTTTACCTACACTACCTGGAGTGTTTTGAATCACTAAACAGTATTTGAACCACAAGGATTGCAATCTAGGGATTTTTCCTTATGATTTTTCTATAGTCCTTTTTTTTCCTTTGCCTTCTGTGCAAAACTTCCACCCTCTTTTACTCTCTCCTCCATGAAGTATCAGGGTGAGGAAACAACATGAAAGGAAGAACATCTGATGGTTTAATTTCTGCAGGACTGAACTGCAGAAAATTATGGGCTTAGTAGAAAACTGGAAACATTTCAGAGTGCTCTGTGAAACCACAGACCCACATGGGGAAATGATGCCACCCAAACTGTTTCTAAGTGGAGATATTTTTTTTAAGTGAAGGCGAGCTGCTTGCTCAAGATGAAAATTTATTTGATTTTGTGGCATCTTACCAAAGGCTGATTTTTTTTTCAACTTCCATCCCACCACCTCCTGCCAATTCCTACTACATGCACACACAGAAAAGCAAACATGCACCTCCCACCCTAAAAAAGCCCCAAACACAGAGTATTTATACTCCGCTCTCCCTCAGTCCATCTGTCCTGCCTCTGCTGTTGTGACCCAGTGTTATTCTGCTTTTCACACTTCATGGGATTGCATCCCAAATTGCCACTTCAGGCACTTCAGTGCTGTTTCAGCTGTGGATGGGTGATGCAAGAGGAGACATAGTGACATCTGTCAGCTAGGAGAAAAGAATGGGTTAGCAGAAGTGTTGCTCAAAATAAAGTTGAGCAGCAGAAGGAATAGCAAAACTAAGGCTCTGTAATTCAGCTAAGGAAATGGGTTTATGCATTTGTTTTATACTGAAGAACTTAAATTATAAAATGTACACTTAGCAAAAGTGTGTGTAAACATCTGTTACCAGATGAGTCAGGAATAGTTGCATGGTTTTTCAGCTCTTCCTTTCAGTGGCAGAATGGAGGCTGCCTGTACGGTATGTAGGGAATGTGCACACCTTCAACCAGCTGGAAGCGTCACCTACACCTTGGATTTACAGCTGTGGGTTAATACTATCAGCTTTGCTAGTGTGTTTCTGCACCTTCCAGAACATGCTGTCATGAATCTCGTCTTTAATAGAACTGATTGAAGTTTAAGATAAACAAAAATGTTTTGAGGTGCCTTAAAATTTATGAATTGAACTATTGAAATAAATTGTTTACTGACCAGTTGTTGAAATCAGTGGAGTCTTGTGGACTAAGTTATAAATTAACTCTGATCTGATCACAGAGTCATAGAATGGTTTGGCTTGGAAGAGACCTTAAAGACCATCTAGTTCCAACCCCAATCCCCCTGCCATGGGCAGGGACACCTCCCATTGGATCAGGTTGCTCAAAGCCTCATCCAGAGTTCTGTTTAGATGTGTGGATGGTTTCGTGTTGATAGAGCATGTTTCCGAAGTTTATTGGTTTTTTTACTGGAATGCAAAGGTGCGTGGTATGGAGCTACTTGATATGGTATGAGCAGAGGTCATGTTGAAACTGAAGTAATCTTATCAGAAATCAGGCTTCACATTTCTTCTCTAATCTATATTATCCTTTCTTCTACCAACACAGTGTATGCCTGTTCTTTGTTATCAATGGACTGTATTGAGTAGTAAACTGTAGTTTATCGCATTGTTAAAGCTGTATTTTGAAAGAAGTAAAGGTGAATTCAACCTCCAGGAGGACTGAAGAAAGCCAACATCTTGCAATAAGTAAGGCATGGGGGTGTAAGGGGGTGGTCAACAGGAATTGTACCGTTTTAGAACATGGATTGGCCAACTAGGATGTGACATCTGCTGAGATATTCCCACAGGAACAGAGAACTGCAGTACCAGGAAAATCCACTCATTTGCATTCAGTATAGTGCACATCTGTTTAGGAAATGCAGCTGCGGTAGATAGTGGTTAACATCAGCCTGGAATCTAGTTTATGTAGATATTGAAGCATGTCTAGCTTAAACTATTAAAACCCAGCAGTCCCACTTGGACTCATTACGCATCACGCCTAGAAAGGTTTTAGAGGGTTGCCTGTCCCTTTTAAGATACATTTTGTTAGCTTCTGCATGAAGCATGACTCCTGGCATATCTTAGCAGATAAGTGCTGGGATAAGGTAGGTGTTTTCACTCACCGCTGTGTTTTGTGGCTGTCGCTCTGGTGTGTTGGCAGCCCACTGGACTGACATTTGAATTATCGTTAACACAACCTTTGTAAAAAGAGAGGGAAGTCATATTTTTATGTTTGTCCTCTGTTGGTCTGTAACAAGTTGTTCGACAGAATCAAACAGTTGTGAACAGTGGTGCAGCATGCCCTCTTCAGAAAACAATCTGGAAAATAGGCAAGTATTTGCCTTAGGATCCTGATATGTGGGGTTTTAAGAGTACCTCTTTGAGCTGGTTGTGATACAATAACAAATTGTGTGAGGTCAGGCATGATGTTGCAACTGAATAGGTGTTGTTTGTGTATAGCTATATGTAGGAAGAGAATGAAATTGCTGTGACTAAAGGTGTAGAAGGCTGATGAAACAAACCAGTTTTAAACCAGCTTTAAACTTTATAACAAAACTTCACCAGATTGATACTCATTAATAATGCATGTTGCTAATGGCTTGTTCTTACTCATTCCTTGTCATTACCACTGCATATTCAAAGCAATTAGTCTGTAACAATCTCATTATAAATTAATTGTGAGCACACAGTACCACAGAGCTGGTGCTGTGTATTTAGCACTGATAGCTATGGTCCTTGATGGTGAGATGTTCGAGGCTGTCATGGGTGCCTTCTCTTGTTGCCTCACAATTTTAGTTCACCTTTTCAGCTTTTGCTGCTATTGAAAGAAAAGCCAGGGAGGTGTGTGGGGGGAGGCATGTGCAAATCTCAAGGTTGCACTTCATCAGTGGCTAATAATTGACCATCACTAAGTGCTTGAGCCTGTGCTCTTAACTCATGCCAGTATTTTCATGGTGTTGTTTCTTATATCTAAGCTGCTTGTGTTAACAAGAGGCACCTGTAGCTCTCACAAAAAGTTCTAGTAATTCTACAAGCAGAAGCAGCCAGAATTTGTTCTTGGCTAGATTTAATTCTACCAAGGCTTTAGCTTTTCTAACTGGGCTGCTCCAACAGTTTGCCTGTATTCCTCCCAATCTCCCTGTCCTTGCTTCTACCCTCTGTTTGCATTTGAGTTGGTTCTGGAGCTGCTTGTTCATCCATGCAGGCCTCCTGGGGTTTTTGCCTGACTTGGTATTTGTTGGAATGCATTGCTTCTGACCTCAGAGAAGGTGATGCTCGAATAGTAACCAGCTTTCTTGGGCGCTTCTTCCCTCTAGGCTTTCATCCCTGATACCCTGCCGAGCAGCTCCCTAAAGAGGCCGAAGTCTGCTCTCCTGAAGCCCAGGGTAGTGAGAGTTTGCTGTGCACCGTCTCTGCTGCCCTAAGGATCTTGAACTTCATGGTCATTGCAGCCAAGGGTTCCCTTGAGCTTTACACCCCACACTGATCCCTCCTTGTTGGTGAGAACAGGGCCCAGCATAGCACCTCTCTTCATTGCCTGTTCTGTCACATGGAGAAGGAAGTTATTATCAAGCACTCCAAGAAGCTTCTGGGTTGTCTGTGCCCTGCTGTGTTGTCCTTCCAACAGTCATGGGGTGGTTGAAGTCCCCCATGCGGACTAGGGCTTGCGAACACAAGGCTGTGCCTGTCTGTCTATAGAGAGGGCCTCACCTGCTCACTCTGCCTGGTCCAGTGGCTTGTACCAGAACCCCAGAATAATGTCACCTGTCCTTGCCTTCCTTTTAATCCTGACCCATAGGCTGTCGGTCAGCTCCTCATCCATACACTGCTGGAGCTCTGCGCACTGCAGCTGGTCATTGATATAGAAGGCAACACCCCCTCCTTGTCTCCCTTGCCTGTCCTTCTGAAGGAGCCTGTATCCTTCAGTTCCAAGACTCCAGTCACAAGACCTTTCCACCACTTCTCTATGAGGCCAATGAGAGAATAACCTTGCGGTCATGCATACATCTCTAACTCCTCCTCTTTACTCCCCACCGTACATGCGTTTGCATAAAGGAACTGAAGCTGGGTCCAGATGAAGCTATCTGACTGGCAGAAGGTCCTTTATGTTGCTTTTCATATATTCTCCTGCTGATCTGTGTTCCTTCTCTGGGCTCTGGGAATCTGTTGTTGGCACTGGCATCAAACTGATGGGAGTGGGATGGATTAAGGTCCTCCTTCCCTGGCAACTTCAGTTTCCTGATATGATTCTGAATAGCATGAGCCTTTCTTTGCTGTGATGAAATAGGCAAGTTAATGTTTTCCTCTATAAGTACTGAATTGACCAGCTGTTGAGAAGGATTTTATTAAACATAAAAGTAAAAAAAAGTGGTTTGGGTGAAGCTGTTTGGCATGCTAAAAGTACAAAAGCTGTTAAAATGCCTATGGAAATGGGTGTAAGGTCAGCCCTTTTCCAAAGACATATGCTAATAATTTTTGGTAAGGGTAGAGACAACTCTTTTAAACTGTGGCCTTTATCACAAAGGGTATAACTGGTCTGTTTGAAAAGCAATCTGAAACAAAACACCAGTGTTCAGTTGTGGTGAGATTTTGGCTGGTTAGAGTTGAATTTAAGGAAAACATAACCAAGCTGATTGTTATTAAAAGGGGTTTTTTGCTTTTTTCTCTTCTCTTTTACCCTGTTTTTCACATTTGGCTCTTAATTTTGGTATATTAGCTATTCTCAGTACGTCAGGAGGTATTATCTTCCTAGTGGTTTCACAAACAGCTTCACAAATATGACATATCCAGATCCCAGAGTTGTGTTGGAATTATTTCAAGGGCTGTCTTTATAAGGCCACCTCTTTCAAAAACCTTAAAAACCCCAAAACATCTGTCATTCTTTAGAGCCATGTAGGAACATGTGCTCCCATGTCCTTTTTATTTATGACTTTTACAATGTATTTTGGAGACTAGACTAGGAAAAGGCCTTGATAGTTAACAGAATCAGCTCCTGTGAGAGCATTTACAAGCCAAGTAGGAGAGTAAGGGACATATTCTACCACCTTAAGAAGTGGTTTGCTTAGTATAGGCAGAGAGATAGCTAGTCAGCAGGCACCACAAGGGTCAAGGAGTGATCACAGCAGACGTGCCTGTATTGCTTCAGCTGGTGCATACACTGAAGTCAGTGTGGGTATGTATCAAGTCATGGAAGCGATGGGAAGGACAGAGATTCCTCTCCTGTGCACTTTACAAACCTCCACGACCACCAGCAGTGCTGTGAAGTTAATTAACAAGTGTGGTGTTTGGGCATTCATCAAGTTGTGAGCTACTGGGCTGCACAAATGGCAGTAAATGGCTGATTTGGGTTTGTCTTTACTTTTAGCACTTGAAGTAGTGAGGACTATTCTTCCATCTGTTAATGAATTTTTGTCCTTTCTTATGGCAAAACTTCTAATATTTGCTGTCTGCCTTCTTACAGTTTTTGAGTGGATTTAAGGGTTTTTTCGTATTGATAAACAGAGTAGAAAAGGCAGCAGCTGTGTTTAAGTGTAGATCATTCCCATAGGTTAAACACAACACCAGTTTTTGTAATCACCCTAATTTCTGTTCTAGAACTTTAAAAAAAAAACAACCGTGAAATACTTGCATTTTTAATTGCTGCTTTTAATGATAGTTATGTTCTGTGCGACTTTTTGCTAGACAATCAGTCATAAAAAATCATTAGCACTTGTTTGTTAAAACATGATGGTGATAAGGGTTACTTTTTTATTCAGTGTTTTGCACTTCACAAACAACTGATAATTGGGGAAGAAATGTTGACTGTTATAACCACAGATCTGATTGCTGGAGAGGATGCTGTTCATACGTGAAACAGTCATTGAGGGAGCTAACATTGACTATTTCTGATTTCTTTTTAAAGTTGTGATGTTGTTTTAAAGTATGGCATTTTCTGTATTCTTTCACATCCGATATTGTAAGAGATAAAACATTTGGCTTTAGTGAAATAATAATAATACCCTACTTTTTTAGTTAGCCCAAGAGCTTCCAAAGGCTATAGTCAAATAAACTGAAAGAAGTGAAACTTCCCTCTGCCATTTCTTGGAAAATTAACTTAAGTTCATGTGAGAAGCATTAAACAGGGTTTTTCATCTTCTCTGTTGAGACCATTGATTTTCTCTATTGAGATACTTTAAGTTTGGAAAAAGTCAACTTGAAGGCTTGTAATAGTCTTTTTTCACTGTACTTGGAATTCATTTTTTTGCAGCATTCCTCCTTAAGCAAAAGATGGCTACAGATTATTCCTTTAGCAACTTGGATGCTTGGTACTGTTTCTGCCTCGCCTGCTTTTAGTTTGCTATGTAGTGCACATTCATTTCTCGAATCAATAGTGATCAATAATGCTAAATGCACACACAAGACATTTTGGAAGATAAGTGGTCCGAAGGTATTTCTGTCCTTCACAGAAGTGTTGGTTCAGCTGAAAGCAAAAGATCTAAAGAGGGGTTTTAACAAACATGAACACTGCTAGTAGGCATCTGTGTAATTATCCTATTAAAACAGAGCAGCATCTGCATTATCTGTGCAAGTGCAGAATGGCAGGGAACATTATGTTCTCTAATCCTGTCTGGGAGCATTATGAAGTTAAAAGGATAACATTTTACCAAATCTGTGTCTTAACATCATAGGTTACACTTAATTACCTTTCTTCTCATTGGGTTTTATGCTAAGGACCCTGCCTCCAGCCCTCATCACAGAGCCTTTCTTGCCTTTGGGTTGTTTATGTGAGGTTTTGTCTTTGAGTTTACCATGAAGAGATGGTCCTACTGTGTCTTGAAGGATGTTACTCCATGCATATTTATTTTATAAGCAAAAGAGATGTAGCATTCAGAAGTCCATGTTTTGAATTTAGTTGCAAAGAGCAAAAATCTATATTTTCTATATGGGCTATATTTTATGAATAAGGAGTAACTATGCATGGCAGAGGCCACACAGGAGCAAGAGGAGATTAGATTATTCCAGCCTCCCGACTGCTTGCAGTGTAAGCCAGGAGGTTGTATTGGCTTAAATAATGTAGATTCCTCTTTTCCTCTTTGCCCCTGAGGGAGTCTGATTTCCTGATCACCTATCTAGCCATATGCTGTAGCTCTTGCCAGGAACTCTGAGCCGTGTCAATGCCAGCTAAAATTACTTGTTTTCTGAGAACTGAGTTATGTTGAAAACTGCCTTACATTGCTGCGCTGGCAACATCACAAAGTTTTGTGTGCGCACAGAAAAATGTAAAGGCAGCCGTACCTTGAAATTCAGCTTAGAAACCACTTCAAGCATTGAATTTGATCCAGATACTAAGAAGTGTTCTGTACCTGCTCAGGCGCGTTGCTCCCGCTTTGTTCTTTTTCCAGTGCTTTTCTCAGCTGCTTTGTGCTCTGACTCAAACACGACAATGCAAATACATACAAATTAAACATTTACAAGGAAAGCCTGTCGTCTGCTCCTGTTCTGTACCAGATGGAGTGAAGACCTGGGATAGTTGGTGAACGCTTCTAGTATATTGTGGTAACGATGCTTCTTTTCTTTCCTCTTGCAACAGGATGGAACTGAAATACGGATTTACGTTGACTAAGGAGCTGGAATAAGACTGAATCCTGCTCTGTGATATTTATATACCTGGACCATGAACTTGCTGTTTGGCTTCATGCTTTAGGAACCGTTGTAGTAACTGTGTGAACTGTTGGGAACCATGGCATTCTCTCCATGGAAGCTGTCCTCTCAGAAACTCGGCTTTTTTCTGGTGACTTTTGGTTTCATCTGGGGAATGATGCTTCTGCATTTTACTATTCAGCAGCAAACGCAACATGAAAGCAGTACAGTCCTGCGTGAGCAAATTTTGGACCTTAGCAAAAGGTACATCAAAGCATTAGCTGAAGAAAATAAAAACGTGGTTGATGGGCCTTACGTTGGGACAGTGACAGCATACGGTAAGTGCTTGCTCTAAATTACACAATAATCTGATTAAGATTTTTTATAAATTGTCCAAACATTTTGCTTCTTAATGCTGCTCAATTGAGCAGCATTTTATACTGTGGATTTTCTGCACAGATGGAGAAAACAGTCTTCCCTTATAAGTATGAAATGGAAGAAATTTTACATTTCCAGTCACTTGGAAATGAAATTGGCCACTAATTTATCCTACATCTGTCTAGTAGCTGTCTATGATGTGCCTCAGGTTATTTGTTAGAACTTCATTTAAAAAAGAATTCTTTTTGCCATTTTCAAGAAACTGAGGCTTTTCAGTTTGCTGCCAGTGATCTAAGAAATTCCTTGTGGGAGAGCTGCCTTACTGATGAAGTGGAGACCTGCTCTGTTTCTTTCTTCTTTCCTATTCTTTCCTATTTCACTTCTTTGTTCAGTCCATTTACTTAACGTTTAAGTTTATGTATCTGGAGTAATCTTAAATTAAGCTTAAATATTTCAGTTTGCTTCAGGGTAGAGAACTTTTTTGTGAGTTTCAGCACATTGTTTGGCAGTACGTTTTAATTCTTACTCTGTTCCATTTTGTACAATGCAAGAGTTAAGTTTATGTGCACATATGAGAGAAAGCATGTAGAAAAGCACGAAGCATATTACCAGAAAATATTATGGAAGTAAAAATACGAATATAATCTAATTTCAGGTGGATGTTGCCCTTTTTCAATCTGATAAGATCACATCATACACTTTACTTGTTTAGCGTTCTCTAAATTTACTTTCATCCCTACTTACCTTTCTACTTTCGGGCTATCTGGAAAGTTAAAGGCTAATTGACCATTTAAGTTGTTTCTTTTTATAGTTGCCTTAAAATTCAGCTTTGAAAAAAAATGGATAGATTTCTTTTTTAAGCTTAGAGAAAAAGTAAGGACTGGGATACAAAAGACAATAGCTGCACCTTTTCCTCTAGGTTTCTCTTAATACTCTTTACTGTTTGGCACACATAATGAAAATACCATGCTGGGAGGGTCTCTCCGTGTCTCATTTCTGTTACCAATGTTTTCCTCTAAAAAAATGGATTTTTGACTTTGTGTGAAGGTGCTTGCTCATAAAGCTGAGATTATCATCCCAAACAGAGCTAATAATTATATTGCTTTGTTGCTTAAATAACAAGTTATCCATATTCTGTAACTTCTGCTGATTTGTGAGTTCATACTGAACTATGTCGATATGGTAATCATGCAGAGCAACACAAGCAAAAGAGTGGTACTAGACCAGAATTTAGGTAGAAGACCTCTAAGCCAGCAGAGATCCTAAGGGACTTCTGTGTGTAGTCTTAAAACCAAACCCTATATAGCTATCATCAGTGTCCCATTATCTTGGCAGGGTACTTGGTAGGATTTGAAGAAGGAAAAAAACTCAAGAAAAATGAAACAAATTTGTCTCCAGCAATTGAAGGGTAACTGCATTAATCTTCGCCCTAGCTGGGTCTGAGAGTACAGGATATCCTTGAGCTAAGATTCCCCTGCAGCTTGTTGCCCGAGGCATTCATTTCCTGCTCCAAATCCCGCTGAGGAGTAAGTTGACTTACTGCCAACAGTGGTCAGGTTCCCCAGGAGAAGTTAAGCTGCATTTGGAAGTGGGTGAAATAACTTTGTAATGCTTCTGTGGAGGTAAAAATTTACTTTTGTGTAGAAATTTCAAGTTTCATGGCTAAGAAGAATTTTTAGTTTAAAGACAAATTTGGACAAGTATTTTCAGTTAAGGAGTTTGTAAGGATGAAAAAAAATTGATATATATTACTTTAAAATATTAGAGGGAAAGGTGCCATGGTGAGTGAGTACCAGCATATTAAATAACACTTTGTGAAACTGAGTAAGATAATACTTACTTAGTAAATTAGTTTGTCCCATTTTGTGTACCAAATGGTGTGTTTGTAGAATCATAGAATCACCAGGTTGGAAAAGACCCACCAGATCATCAAGTCCAACCATTCCTATCAAACACTAAACCATGCCCCTCAACACCTTAGATATAGCAAGTGTTGATAGCAAGTGATCAGGTTAGTTGTTCAGGAATAAACACGTTAATGACAATGGACAGAAGTTGGTTGATTGTTTTCTGAAAATTAAGACCCTTGCTATTTAGCCTTTTTATTTATTTTAATCTTATCCTCCAGTTGCTATTAGTGAGCACAGTCACAATTTCCATGTTCAAGAATAAGTTTTAAGTTTGCTTCATTTGGCTGCTTTTACCCAGCCAAGAGGCTTTCAGTCACTCCATATTCATGAATGCACAGCTTGTTTGCTTTCTCACTTTTTCTTTTTACCATATATTGACCCATCACGTAGACGGGTCAAACACTTTCCTTTTAAAAGTTGCAGTCCTAATACACACAGTAAGAGTTAGATTTTTAAAGCAGTAAACAATTTTGCAAAAATGATAAGGGATCTGTGCTTCTGCCCTCCCCATCTCAGTTGGCCTCCACTTGCTATTTTGTCCTGGCAAGCAGTCTCATACCAGTGGTTTGGTACAAGTATTAGAAAATTACAATGTTTAGCTGGTTTTCTCTTGATGCTCTGCATATGCCCTTACATAGGCTGTGCTGCTTCCTCATTTTTTCCTGAACCGTTTTGGGGTTTTTTACTACTTTTTTCCTAGATTTTTACCTCCTTTTTGTTCACATTGTTGGTTTTGTTCACATTAAATCCATGCTCTGTCCCTTCCTTTTCTTCTGTGCACTATCCCATTTAAGTGACTTCTGGACCCCTTTTAAGAGAGTCCAGATCGTTTAGTGCTTAAGATTCCATCTTCTTTAAGGGACAAAGGAAAACACATAGTTATAAAGAAAAATATCTACTTTTGGCTCCATTGAATAAATATAACTCTGTTTATTTGGAAAAAAAAGCATTATAAGCTTTCCAAATGTACTAGACTTTTCTTAATTAATCTCTCATTTGCACAAGAATTAGGCAAGTCATGGAGAAAAGGAGGAGATCACATAATAAGTGTGGCAAAAATGTTGGGGCTGAAGAACCTCTTCAGAAGTATGGAGAAATTTTCTGTTACAGATCAGAAAGTTATTTGATTCTAAAGGTGTGGAAAGCAGAAAATATATTACATATATGCACGTGTAATTATTTTATGTAATTAAGTGGGAAAATAATTTACATTGATCACACTAATTTTTTAATCCTGAGGCTGGAACAGGCTGCCTAGGGAGGTGGTTGACTTGCCTTCCCTGGAGGCATTTAAGGTGCGGGTGGATGGGGTACTGAGGGGCATGGTTTAGTGATTGGTAGGAATGGTTGGACTCGGTGATCCAGTGGGTCTCTTCCAACCTGGTGATTCTATGAGACAAGGGTAAATGAACACAGAACAACACTCTCTTTCATCTTCATTGGCTTGTTGCCTCTGTAATTATGCAGTTTAGCCCGATAGTGGTCTGGTTTCCCCCCCTTGCCCGCAGTTCTTCTAGCTTGCCCAACTGACTGTTACTTCAAGAAATCTGAACAAAAGAAAAGGGAAAGAAAAAATATCAGAGAAGTCGTTCTGGGATGTCATTTGATATGCAAACTCCTATTCCTGTTTGTTGCTTTCCACATGAAGGAAGTGCTGTTTCAGACCAAATATATGGGTAGAGGTAATCACCAACAGACGGGAGAGAAGAAACAGATTGTTTATGGTGTTTTGCAGATACAATAGAAAGGTTGAACTTAACGTTTTTGCAGTGCAGAACTTGGTTGTAGTGGAGGAGATGCAGTACTGGCTCAAAGCTGTCCCTTCTTTTTGGAAGGAGATTTTTGTTTCCAGGTGACCAAGCATCTAAGAGACTATTCCTCTGATAGTGCTTGAATATGAATTTACATTTAGATTCATGATTATTTCAGCAACTTATTACTTGAACTGTTATAAAGCATGCATTTTTTAATTCCCATTTGTGTACCCATAAAGGTGCACATTTCACCTTGAATACTGATAGGTATATCAGTTGCAACATGCTTTATAAAATACGCAGGAAGACAAGTTCCATGTCCAGGGAAATTTGTATCTAAGGCTAAACAAGGTAGGGAACATTAGTTAATAGAACTGCTAATGACAATGATTTGCACTGAGAAAGTGTCGTATATATTCCAGTCTCGTACTTGTATCTGCTTTTTGATTCTGTCTGACAACGTGCATTGCGTTATTAAACAATTTAACTTTTCATTTTTGTTTGTAGATTTGAAGAAGACACTTGCTGTCTTGTTGGATAATATCTTGCAGCGCATTGGGAAGCTAGAGTCCAAGGTGGAAAATCTTGTACTTAACGGAACAGGAGCAAACTCTACCAACAATACTACCACTCCTGCTTCCAGCTTAGGAGCAGCTGAGAAGCTTAATGTAGCAGGTGTGTATGGCAACTGTTTAAGATATTTATGGATTGTTTAATCTGTATTTTTCTCTGTTGCCCATAACATGATTTTTCAGTGTTAGATATTTGGAATGTCTTAGAAAAGAAAATTCAAAGTCTAACCTGCATCAATGGCAATCTTAAGTGCAACGGTCTTCTACAAGCTCAGAGGAAGAATTCATTCTGTGGTTACTTGAGCACTCTGAAGAAAATCCAATTCTCTGTAAAAGCAATATAGTCTACCTTGTTCAGCATAGATGTTTCATGCTTTAAATGGTTGCACTTTAGAAATCTAGAGTAAACTGAGCGGACATTGTCTCTCTAAGCTGGGTTACTCAAGTTGGTATTAATTTGCTGTGCATTTCTACCATATGGGCTTTTTTGGTTATTAACTGAGAGAAGACATTTACTATGTTTGTTAACACTTATGATTTATAAATGTCCTTCCCTACTCTGATTAATAGCTCTTATGATTTGACATATAGAGTTGACCTACTTGGTACCTTCAGCTTCAAATGATGTTTTGAAACACATGTTAATTTAAGTCATTCATTTTGTATTCAGTGAATGGACTGTTAGCTACCCTTAAAACTCCCCAAAGCGTTTGAGTCATCCTGTGGTGGTAGAATGCCTTGCTGACCTCTTCACCTGCATGTCTCAGTGTTTTTAGTTTTCCCAGCTGTGAACATGGTTTGTGCACTGAATAAATCTTCTTGGACTGCCTGGTCTATTGCCCTCTATTTTGCGCTGCCACCAGGTCTAAATGGGTACTGGCTGTCCTGACCCACAGGGACGTCCGAGTCTGCCCTACTAATGACATTTGCAGTCCCCGAAAGGGAGCAGAGTGGAAGAGTTAGGGCAACCTGGTAAATAGGTTGAGAGCTGTGCTCCTAAGTCTTGCCTGTGCTTGGATTTCCTGAAAAAATAAATACTTCTGTTGAGAGGGTGTTACTCTCTTAAATTTGTCAAAACAGGGAAGCAGATGCTACTGTTGGTAGAGTAGTGCCACTGAAAAGAATTCTGGGACAGCAGAGGTGTAAGTGATTACCTGATAACAGTCCACTAGCATTGCTCCTGTGTCAACTTCTCTGTTCTAACTGCATGTGTCCCTACGAGGATGTTAAAGGCGTATTATCTCTTGGTGAGATAGACCTTTTTATCTCTCTTGCCACATTGTAAAAGTATGTTTATTCTCTTCTACAACACCTCTTTGACTCTTTGAATGTGTGGTTTACTGTTCCTTGCCTTGTGCTACCTTTTTTTCCCCTGTGACCCTTGTCTTCGGTAGACTGAAGGTAGATTAGGAACAAGTAACTGAAGAGGCATAGCACCTGCAAACTGCTAATGGGGTGAGCCATGTTGCTGCCACAAGGAATACAACACAAGATCTTTGTTGGAAGATCTTCCACTTTGATGGAAAGTGAGCTAATACAGTATTGTTAGAGACTCTGGGCTATATATGAAATGGAAAACATCCCTGTATATTTTTCTTTTTGTAGCTGGACAAAGGAAGGACTCAATGCTGTTATTTCAAGAGATTTGCAGATAATTGGAGAAAGCATACTCATGTTTTTGTTTATACGTTTATAGGCAAAAGATCCTTGTTCTTATTTGACTAGGAAACATCTCTAATCAGTTCTTAGGGTGAATTGAATTTTGTTTGTTATTGTTGGTGCTTGGTAGAGTCACAATTTTAGTGCTCACAAGCAACTCAAAGGACCTTGGTAGGAGTTTGTAGTTTGTACTGCGCACATGGCTTTTTGCTGCCTGAGGCTTTCTCTCTAGCAAAGAACACTATTTGTCTTACTAGAGCTTCAGTTCTTTTGACTCTTCGTACACTAAGGTTAAAATATCTAAAGCAGCTATATCAAAAAGAAACAGAAAAACCTTTAGGAAACAGTTTCTTAAGGCTTGATTAATGTATTGTTCTGGTTCCTGTTTGGATGACGTTACTGCTGTGGTACCTCGAGGCTGGATATGGTACCAATGGGTGGAAAAGAGCTTGAAGCTAACCCTTGTGTTAAAGCACCTACAATTCATCCATTTGAAGCAATTAGTGGAAATCCATCTGATCAGAGGCAGCCAAATGAAAATTAAAAACTCCTATCTGCTTCTGTCTTTGTAGCAGTTCCTGACGGTAGCAGCCTCCGGAAGCCCTATGAGTCCAGTAAAATCATAACCTAAATATCTTCTCTGTTAGGAAGGAATTGTTCAGAAAATAATCTAGATGAGTAAAGACTGTGGTTATAATACTGGCTACAATGTTGGGTTTGTCTGTAATGTTTCAACAGCATCCTTTATTGTGCTAGAGCAATGGAAATAATCTGAAAATTGTTGCAGAAAAGGTGTTTTGTCACCCAACAGTTCCTCATTTTACTGGAGCTGAAACATGTATGTATACGCATGATACTTCCATTGTTTTCCTTAAAACAGTTTATTCAGCTCTGCTTTCTGTGATCGCTTCACAGTATAAAATATGTGGGGATTGCTGTGTCTGTCTTTATCATCTGTAATATTTTAATGCTGACTTTAGACAAATTCATGTAGGCTATTGTTAGGAATTTCACTCTGTCAGGCAACTGTAGTATTTATGGAGCATCCCAACAACATCAAGTTTGATATTTTTAGTCATGTTGTTTACAGACTTCTTGAATTGATTTTTTTTTTCCAAATATTTTTTTGCCTCAGAGTCACTGCATAAAACCCTGAAGTAAATTAAGCATTTTATAGCCTCATTCATCAGTGCAACAGCACAGTGTCATTAGCAGACTTTCCTAGAAGCCTCCTGCTTCCAATGGGGCTACTTCATACACTTATTATTTTTGGATTGAGCTGTCACAGTGCACCGAGTCTGATTCTATAATCTCTGTAACCACGTCTGTTAACCTGTGGAAAGCCATTCTGAAATAAATGAAACGTCACATGGGTGTGTTAGAACAAGTCCGGAGGAGGGCCAGGAAGATGATCCAAGGGCTGGAACACCTCCCGTATGAGGACAGGCTGTGAGAGGAGGGGGTTGCTCAGCCTGGAAGGGAAAAGGGTCACTGGAGAGCATATAGCATACTTCCAGTACTTAAAGAAGGCCTCTAAGAAAGCTGGGAGAGGAGCTATTTATCAGGGAATGCAGGAATGGGAT
>WAAB01010917.1:27459-46410 GCA_013389865.1 Piaya cayana | reverse complement strand
TTGTCCTGTCCCCTGTCACTGTTTAGCTGTGTTTTTTCAAAGCTCTTAACTAAGAGTTTACTGCAGTCTTCTGGCATATATAGAAATGAGACACTATTAAATCAGTATGTCTATTTCCCTTCTAATTCTGGATTCTTTCATGGGAAATACTAGTATTTACTGAAGTCATCAACTGACTGCAAATTAGAATTCTGTTTTATAAATACTTCTCTTTAAATTCACTGCTATAAATGCTGGACAAAGACTAGCCTTCTCAAGTAAGCCAAATGTTATCAAATGCTATGACAGGCATTGTGAAATTCAACTGCATTGAACTATGAAACCTTGCATTTGATTGAGAAAGGTTATAAAGTCTTTCATTTGAGGATGGATAAGGACATCTTACCATATTGCAACTCATCTTAACAGACTGTAGTGATATACTGTGAAGTGTCTTGTGGTTTACTCTGTGGGCTACTGGACCAGAATAACTAGTCTGAATTGGTAGGGAATATTTAACATTTTGAATTTGCATGTTTTGGTGGGAAAGAATTTGGGAATTTTATCCAAATATAGAAAGGGGAAGCATGAAGGCAATAATCTTTTCTCAAACAGAAATTTTATTACTTTTTGAAAGCAAAAGATCAGTGTGGAATACCTATGGGACACCAAGAGCTTCAATTCCTAAAAGCCAACATGGATTACAAGTCATGTCTCAAAGCCAGATCTTATGCTTGAAGTCTAAGTTAGATTGACATGGAAGCTAATTGTTCAGATATCCAAAATACCTTGCACTTGAGATGTGACTATGCTGAAGATATGACACCTGGGGTGAACAAAAGATGGTAGGTGCTAGAGATGGGACTCCACCTGTCAGACAGCCCTGGCTGCAATGGGAACAACTCCAGGCAGAGAAGTTCCAGAATAAAGCAAAGAACCACCTTCTACCTCAAAGTCTATACATGCCTGTAAAGAAAGACTGGAGGGATGGAGGAAAAAAAAGCCTAACTTTGTCGGAGATCAGGGTTCCCGACCGTGGAGCTCGGCGGAAGCATGCGACCGACTCAATGTGAGTGATAGGCAAACTTCGGTTTATTCGGTACAGAGTTACAACTTATATAGAGCGTTGTGCTTTGCTATTGGTCCTTAGATCGAGTGTAAATCCCACCCTATAGGGCATCACGCCTCACCATTGGNGCCTTCTCAAGTAAGCCAAATGTTATCAAATGCTATGACAGGCATTGTGAAATTCAACTGCATTGAACTATGAAACCTTGCATTTGATTGAGAAAGGTTATAAAGTCTTTCATTTGAGGATGGATAAGGACATCTTACCATATTGCAACTCATCTTAACAGACTGTAGTGATATACTGTGAAGTGTCTTGTGGTTTACTCTGTGGGCTACTGGACCAGAATAACTAGTCTGAATTGGTAGGGAATATTTAACATTTTGAATTTGCATGTTTTGGTGGGAAAGAATTTGGGAATTTTATCCAAATATAGAAAGGGGAAGCATGAAGGCAATAATCTTTTCTCAAACAGAAATTTTATTACTTTTTGAAAGCAAAAGATCAGTGTGGAATACCTATGGGACACCAAGAGCTTCAATTCCTAAAAGCCAACATGGATTACAAGTCATGTCTCAAAGCCAGATCTTATGCTTGAAGTCTAAGTTAGATTGACATGGAAGCTAATTGTTCAGATATCCAAAATACCTTGCACTTGAGATGTGACTATGCTGAAGATATGACACCTGGGGTGAACAAAAGATGGTAGGTGCTAGAGATGGGACTACACCTGTCAGACAGCCCTGGCTGCAATGGGAACAACTCCAGGCAGAGAAGTTCCAGAATAAAGCAAAGAACCACCTTCTACCTCAAAGTCTATACATGCCTGTAAAGAAAGACTGGAGGGATGGAGGAAAAAAAAGCCTAACTTGGTTATACAAAATATCACAGGATTTAGTACCTCTTGTCTGTCTTGTGAGAAGTTCTTCCCCCCTTCAATTCTGCATGTAACTGAACAAAGTAGCTACTTCCCTGGCTCTGTTCCCATGAATAGCCAGTTATTTCTGTTACACTGAGCTGTACCTTTACAAAACTGGAAATAGCTTTTAATGTTAGTAAATATTTTTAAACCAGGTCAAGTGAGGAGTCAGTGATTTTATAGGCACTTGTTAGTGGTTTCTTATCTAGATCCACTCTTGCCATATGCTTCCTATCTTTCTTATTCGCTTTATAAAAATGCTTAACCATTTCTATTATCATCCTGATGCAACCTCCAGGTAATCTGCAGGAAGAAATGCAAATTATGCCATTTTTGAAGAATGGCTAGGGAGTACCAATTTCAAGTTGAGAAAACCCCTTTGTCTTCTAGGTTTTGATCAGAGGACACAGTGTATGAGATAAAACATTATGATGCTTTCAGAGGGAGATCTGGTGCCTCTCTCCATTGGCCTTTATCAGGCTCAAATCACAAGAATAATATTTATATAAGATTTGTGCTGTTTGCAGTATGTGAAAGGGATGATCTATGCACAAAGCACACTTTACAATATCACTCCCAACTATGAGAAAATGAACATGGAGGGAGGAGTAGGAATTTGCCAAGTATCTGCTAAATGTGTAAAAGTAAAGCAGTTTTTGAGTTACATCTATTCAAATGAGCCCAGAATTTAGCATGAACTCGCTGTTTCCCATCCTTCTCTCTCTCAATCTTGCAAAGTACACTGTTTAACTGCAGATAACTGGCTAAATAAAACCTTGTTTTCCTTTTTTTTGTGTCCTCATTTGTGCATTTAATTTGCTGCATGTGCCACATTGTTTGATTTACAATACCATAATGATTTTTAAAATAATTTCCACCCAAACAAGGAAGATCTAGACCTCTGTGATAACTAAGCCACATACCAAGGTAGGATTACTTTATTTTACTTGGTTTTTTCATAATTGATGATAGGCCAAATGAGGAAAGAGGCAGTGAAAACAAAGCTCTGAATTCTTGTCTCTGGCTCACGTATATTAGAAATAATTTTGTTGAATTAATTGTAGTTATACCATTTTCATAATGTTGCAGGTTTAGTGTGTAGGTAGTGGACTATTTGGCACAGGATTTTTCAGCAGACACGTCTGCTCATGAAGATTAAGAGCAGCTGTCTTTGACAGAGGTCTGACATAAGGAGTGGACCCTTCCCCCTGATAGTCATGTAAGGATATGCCACAAAAGAATGCTAGAAAAGACATTTCCAACACAGGCTAAATAAATAAATAAAGACCAGAAACTTGTTGTGCAGTTTAATATTAATGTCATTCAGCTCTGTGGTGGGTAAAAATTAATTTTTCCAAACCTCTATCAAAGGTTCATCTTGAAAATACAGATAAAAGACGAACATTATCAGTCCACTCTGATCTCACATCAGTGTTCTTTTTCCTGTGCATGTACCCATTACACAGTCTCATTTTTTAAAAAATTATTTTAATCTTTTCCTGAGCAGTGCCAAATTCTTTGATCTATTTTTATTGGAATCGCAAGAAAACTTAAAAACATCTGACAAGGAGGCATAGAGAGAAGCAATGTATTTCTGCTCTGCGTTTTGTTGTTTTCATTTAGTTGTCAGGGACCCTGTGTCTAGAGAATAAATGATAAAAGATATAGGGTACTATTATCAGATGGTGGCAAATATTCAGTTCACATTAACTTTTAGAATTAGTATGAAATATCTTAGTTGTGTATTGAAAAGTCCTGTATCTACTTACCTTAACCATGTCATGCATCTTTCTCTTAAAAGTTTGTTTCAGTTACTGCCATGAATAGTTTTTAGTAGAATCCCTTTTGCACTTGCACTTTCTTTCCTTCTTCTTGCTTCTAGCATATCCTTATTTCTTAAACTCCTCTGGGCAGGAGTCTTAGATATTCGCCTTCTATGCCAGAGACTTGTTCATGCTCTATAAGGCCATTCCTCCAATATTAATGTATTTATTATAATCAACTGATACATGCCTGACTGTCAAAGCCTGGAAATAAAACTTTTGGCACATAAGGAAATATAAACTTTAAAGAAAAACGTTTAAAAATACTTTTCTGTGGAGACTGGAGGTATATCCCTCGGCTAAAATCTCTCATGGAGTCAGAAAAGATATTAGGACAAAACCAGTAGAGCACAATGACATTTGCTTAACATTTCTAACATAGGTAGTTACTGCTAATGTTGCTGGAGATCTGCACTGAAACTGTGCCTCAGTAGTAAACAACTAAAGGTTTAGCAAGACAGTTTGTTTAAAAAAGAACAGTAGGGCTATTCTTAAATTTTTAGGACAACATGTGCAGGAATATTGCCTTTAACTTTCATATATCTTATTGGAAAACCTGGAGGTCTCATTTATGTTTTTGTTTTTCCAGCTTGCTCAAGCAAACCTTGTGTTGCCTAGAGTTCATTTTGCCATCAATAAAAACAGAGATACTACTTCAGTAAGTCAGATTTCACTCTGGAATTTCTGAAAAAGAATAAATCAGCATTTTTCCTCTCAAAATGAGTAAGAAATTTGGGGTCTTGCACCTTCTGGGGTTTTTGTCTGTGACTTGTCTCTTGTTCCTTTCTGTTAGTACTTCCCCAAACCCTTGCTAATGTAACTATAGATCTCCCTGTAGAACTCCTCTTCTCCTCCCCTAAGAAAGCTCCTAAGCATGAAAGATTCTATTCTAATAGTCTCCAGATCCATGTATAATTGCAGGGACCCTAAGATACCTGGAAGGATTTCTTCCTTTTTGCCTGTGCCTCAGGTCTCATGCAGTACAGGACTGTCTGATTGCTGCTGTGTATTGATACTTGAACTTTCCACAAGACTAGGGCTTTTGTGATTTCAATTTTGAGATATACTTCTGTTTCAACATTTGTTAAAACATATGTCAGTTTCTCGATCGTTATATGCCTACCTTCAAATAGTTTATTTTAGGAAAAACAAAGAAAAGAAACCTACTGCATTTGACAATAAATGCTGGCTATGCATGTTGCTAATTATGCTAATTGAGGCCAGATTGGGGACAAGTACTTAATAGGAAGAAGCAAAATGGCTATGCAATTATTTTGAACAAGTCTGAAAAGATGATGTATGTGCACTTCTCTGACCCTTGCAACCCTTATTGCCGGTAACATGTTGGAACCGAAAAGCCATTACAGTCATGCTGACTAAATTTGTTGAGAGCTGCCTTAGACCAGTTCCATGTCAGTCCTTTCTGATGTATAAATGCTCAGAGTTTTGTACTTCTTACATGGTCGTGGATTATTTCTGAGACTTCTGTAGGTACAAACCTACAGTTACAAACCTGGCTAATTCTATGATGGGGTGGCCACAACAGTGGACACAGGTAAACTGACAGGCGTGATTTATCTAGACTTCTGTAAAGCCTTTGACACCATCCCCCACAACATCCTCCTCTCTAAATTCAAGAGATATGGATTTGATGGGTGGACGGTGCGATGGATAAGAAACTGGTTGGAGGGTTGTAATCACAGAGTAGTGATAGATGGCTCAAAGTCCAGATGGAGATCCATGACAAGTGATGTCTCTCAGGGGTCCGTACTGAGTCTGGTGCTGTTTAATATCTTCATCAATGATATTGACAGCAAGATTGAGTGCATCCTCAGACAGTGGGCAGATGACACCAAGCTGAGTGGTGCAGTTGGCACACTGGAAGGATGGGATGTTATCCAGAGGGGCCTGGACAGACTGGAAAAGTGGGCCTGTGAGAACCTCATGAGATTCAACAGGGTCAAGTTTAAGGTCCTACACCTGGGTTGGGGCAATCCCCATTTTCAATACACATTGGAGAATGCTGTGATTGAGAGCAGCCCTGAACAGAGAAGGACTTGGGAGTGCTGGTCGATGAGAAGCTCAACATGAGCTGGCAATGTGCACTCACAGCCCAGAAGGCCAACTGTATCTTGGGCTGCATCAAAAGAAGCATGACCAGCAGATCGAGGGAGGTGATTCTCTTGTGTGACCTCATCTGGAGTACTGTGTCCGGTTCTGAAACCCTCAAAGTATGAAGGATATGGAGCTGTTGGAACAAGTACAAAGGAGAGCTACAAAAATGATCTGAGGGCTGGAGCACCTTCCCTGTGAGGACAGTCTGAGAGAGTCAGGCTTGTTCATCCTGGAGAAGAGAAGGCTCCGAGAAGACCTAATAGTGACCTTCCAGTAACTGAAAGGAAGCTACAAGAAAGCTGGAGAGGGACTATTCCTAAAGGCTTGTGGTGTTTGGCCAAGGGAGAATGGGTATTAACTGGAGAGGGGCAGATTTAAAGTAGACATTAGGAAGAATTTCTTCACCATGAGTGGTGAGACACTGGCACAGGTTGCCAAGGGAAGTAGTGGATGCCCCATCCTTGGAAGTGTTCAAGGCCAGGTTAGATTGGGCCCTGGGTAACCTGATCTAGTGAGATGTCCCAGCCCATGACAGGGGAGTCCGTTCTAATCCTAACTATTCTATGATTCTAATTCTTTAATGGAAGCGTTCAATTAAGTACATGAAATACAGAGCTCTTCATCTGAGCAGTCATAGCGCAGAAAGCAGAAACATTAGTTCTCTAGTCTGAGATTTTTGAAGCTCCAGTTAGCAATTAAGTTGAAGTGTAAGTTATGTTCCCCAAATGTATCATTTACATCAATGATGATCTTCTGAAGATGTCCACCTGGATAGCTACTAGACATTTGTCTAGTTTAGCAACCATTTGCTAAATGTGAAAGGGTGAAGTCTGCAACAGGAGCAGAACAGAGAGACTATAGGATGGTACAAAAATCAGTTTAATACTTACAACTTCACTGCTGTGTCCCCTCTCCAAATATAGATTTCTTTTTCTTTGAAAAGTCTGCATCAAATTCCTTTGCTGTTCTTGTGTTCTACCAAAATGTTTATTAGTTTGTGGTGCTGACAGCTCCAGTTGAAATTGCATTTAAAAGAAAAACATGAGTAACTCTTCATACAGAGGTCACATTCTGTATGCAAATGTATGGAGCATTAGAAAAGTTCAAAACATATTTCATGAGTAAAACATTTCCTGTGTGTGGCTGGGCACATCTGTTACAAATAAGAATTTTCATAAATCATTGGAGATGGTCTCAGATCTTTCAATAAATCATATAATCTCTTTTCATTTAGTGAAAGATGTAAGTTTTCAAAATTCAGGGTCACTACTTCTGCACTGATCCTTAAAAAAAATTTACAGTGGTGCTTTGTCTTTGTGCCTTTCCAATTCTCGGTTTAGATACTGGCACTTTTAAGGAGCTCGATAACCTGGTAGAAAAATTTTACAGATAAGGGAGGGATAAGAATGAGACAGAATACTACAGAATTGACACAGAGGAGTCTTTCTGACATTGGTAGTCTGCTGCTGTAATGGTCATCTCCTTCTGCCTTTTATGCTTGTGAAGTGGAAGAAAAAATTACCAACAGCCTGAGATATGTACTTGAGATTATAAAAATGATACAGACTGAAAATTTGTTTATTACTGTGGTTAGCGAGTGTGGAAGTTAGAGAAGAGCTTTTGTGAATCATCTCGACCTGTAATACTTAAGGGTAGTTATGCAAAACCTTCCCATGTTTTTCCTATTTTCACAAGGTACTTACGGACCCTTTTAATCTTATCACAGTTCTTGAGACTATCATCCCAGTAGTTAGCTGTCCATACTGAAGAGAAGCAGAAAATAGTGAGCCAGGCTGAAATTTTTAAGGGTAAACACTAACTCTTCCTGGACTCCAGTTTTGTCTTACTATAGTCTTCAAGCACTGTTGCGAACAGTACGAGTTACATAGGTAATTTTGCTGTAGCAGTACACCATAGCACTGAGCAGCAGCAGTTTCTAAAACACTGAGTCCAGTGCAATGAAACAGGAGGAAATTAATTTTCTGCAATAAATCCTAGGTGCAAACTCAAATTGTTCCCTGAAGATCTGTTTGAAAGCCTATCAAGACTGACAGAGTTAGGCATTCAGCAATCTTTGATGAGGGCCCACTGAGAGTACAGGAAATCTCTCGTTCTCATTTATGCTTTCAGCCATTCTGGAGGACATATCCTGGTCTGTGAAAAAAATCTGGTATTTCTGTGGGAAGTCAGGTAGTATATCTAGTCATACTACTGTCAGCTTTACAGAGGCTCCACAAGTGGTGTCCATAAACACTAGTGCTAATGTTCTCGAATCACTTTGTGAAACCAGACTTGTCTAAAAACCAGTTGTTTTTTTTCTCCCTGATTCTTTAATCAATCCATTCTAAAAGAACTGTATTTCATTCGCTCATCCTATAACTGCATAGAAGGATTAAGCCATGAAACTTTTTGCTTAAGTTATGACCTACCGTGGAATTCACAAACATTAACTTTACCTTGTAACAATCTGTTTATACTGACATAGTACTGACTTACTGAGACAATACTAAAAAAAATCCTGGAGATGACTCCTAGCTTTAAACTGGCTTCTAAAACCACACTGATTTCTCTCTCCTTTGATCTATAGCTCTGCTAAGGAAATGACAGGTAGAGGAATACTTCTAAACATGTCAGTTATCACAAATTCTGGCCTAATAGAGATATTGGTGTGTTTTACTGTTACTTGGAGATTTTTTTCCGTTTATCAGCAGTTTATACGCTGTGCAGAACCCCTATCCCACAGGACCTTAAAGTAACATAAGCCTGGTGCAATCAAGAGATTTGTCAAAGAAAAGTCTCAGAGCCTGGTGACAAAACCAGCTGCTCAGGGGAAGGTTGTTTTAAGAACTGAGGAGGAAAAATTAAGAGGAATTTAATATATTTGGTATATTTAAGTCTCCCCTTTCTTCCACCAAAAAAACCCCAAACCTGTCAGCTAGTGGTAGATCTCCCCACATGCAATGTTAGAACTGTATTTAAAGGGTGAAGAACAAAGGCACAGGGCACATGGAAGTACCAAACAATGTACTGGCTCTCCCAGACGTGCATGTAAATGAATCAGAGCTATTTCCTGCAGACTGTTTCCCTAAACTATTTTTGTGTTACTACACATCATTGAAACACTTGTTGAATATTTTTAGTCTACCTATAAAGTGTGTAGTGAATTTACTCTCAGTATTTAATAGCTTTTGATATCTAAAGGTGAACTTTAAAATGGTGAATTAATCCTGAATGAAATATTTTTAGAAGGCATATCATCTTAGAATAAACTCTGCCTGGACTGTGAACATGTCATCAACAAGACCAAGTGGAACCTTTTACTACAGGACAGAGATGTGCTCCAGAAAATAAAGGAATTGGCTTTCTACTGGTGAAGGAATAGTATTTGCTACTGATATTTCTGTGATTCATGTGGAAGTTCTCTAGTTGCTGACAGTAAACTGCCAACACAAACCAGCATTCAAAATATGTAGCTATTGGAAATAATGTTACAACTGATTAAAAAATTAAAACTTTTTAAGGCATTCACTTAGAGAAATGCAAAAGCACAGAAAATGATGAAGTGGCCTCTGAAGAGGAGATGAAAGCATACCAGTGTTATCTACAGGTAACTTATCTTGATACGACCATGAGGTACATATTTTTATTCCCCAACACTCCATAAATGTCTTGTTATGTCTTGGCAGAGACTGAGATTATGCAATGCCAATAATATACTATATTATCTCTAAGATGAATTTTAAAAAAGGCAGATAGAAATGTTTTGTTCTGTGTCCAATGGTGTCTTCAATCAAAGATTTATCAAAATGTTTCTCAGCCTCATGACAGCATGACAGAGAAGTGAATCATCATTACTTTGAAGACATGAATGAAACTACAGTAGAAGCATTTGACAGACAGAAAAAGTACTACATCACATTGTTTGACCACTCAAACTTTTCAAACTGGCAGCCCGTCACAAGTGGGGTCCCTCAAGGATCAATATTGGGCCCAGTGCTATTTAGTGTCTTCATAAACAATCTGGATGATGAGATCAACTGTACTCTGATGAATTTTGCTGATGATACCAAACTGAGTGGGGAAATGGACACTTTAGAAGGGGAAGCCACCATGAAGACCTGGGATAGGCTGGAAGAGCAGCCTAACGAGAAGCTTATGAAGTTCAATAAGGACAAGTATAACGTCTTGCATGTAGGAAATAGTAATCCAGGAGTGCAGGGCAGGCTTTGATCTATCCAGTTGAGGAGCAACTCTGTGGAAAAGGATCTAGAGACCAAGTTCAATATGAGTGAACAGTGTACTACTGTGATAAAGAACCAAGGTGCTGGATTGCAGCAAGGGCATCACCAGCGGGGTCGTTACGCCACTCTACTCAGCATTTGTCAGGCCATATCTGAAATGCTGTTTTCAGGTGTTCTCCCCACTATACAAAAGAGTTGTGGACAGACTGAAGAGAGTCCGGAGAAAGGCCACAAACATGATCAAAGAACTGGGAAACCTGCCATATGAAGGAAGGCTGAGAGGGGTGGGTTTGTTCAGCCAAGAGAAAAGAAGGCTTAGGGGACACCTTATTGCCGTGTTCCAGTATTTAAAGGGTGCCAACAAAGATGATGGAGACTCCCTTTCTACAAGTAGTCACATGGAAAAGACAAGGGCTAATGGGTGCAAGTTACTCCTCAAGCAATTCCAATTAGATGCAAGAGGAAAATTTGTGACAGGCTCCCCAACACTGGGCACTTTCAGGATTGGTGCCATCTTGTCTTGACCATGCTTTGTCAAGAAAAGTTGGACAAGATGACCCTTGAGGTCCCTTTCAACCTGTTTTTTTTATGACATGTTAGGTCTTAGACACCAACTTGTTTACAAATTAATGGAAAATAAAAATGACTACCTGTCCGTACTAATGATGTGCTCCATTTTTGAATTTGCCATGTTGAATGATACATCAAAAAGATATTCTAGGTTATGAAATAAAATTTTCCGACACAAAGTGTCACAGAATGTAGGGTCTGTGATTATACTGATTTTTAATACAGAAACTGAGTATTTGTAGGCTTCTTTTAATTTCAACTTTTTGCAATAGGTATTATTCCAGTGAAAACAGTTAAAGCTTAGAGAAAGCCAACATATTTTTAACATTTTGATGATAGAAACAATGGTTTCTGGATCTTGAGCAGAAGAATACACAGATGCATATTAACTTTAATAAAAGAGAATTTGTGTAGTTTACATTATCAGAGTGAAAACAATTAATCTTATGTTTAGAAATATTTGCAAAAGAGATAAGGAAACTTTATCTTATATCTTCATATGAAGCTGATGAGATTAGATTCTTCAGCAATATGTAAGTGAAACTGGCAGAAATTAGGCAAGAGGCCAATATCAGATCTGTGTTTAGTCAGAACTTTGATCGAAGTATTACTGCAGAAGAGTACCAATTTTATCCGTTACAGAAAGAAAAATAAAGTAACCTTTTGTTTAGAAGTCTCCCTGTTATTTTTAGACACTCATGAAAACTATTTAAAATAATATAAGGTTTTTCCCCCTTTAGCTAGCACATGAGAGCTTCAAGGTATTTCCTTCATGTACCATTATTAGGCTCAGCAGGAGTTTCTGAGCAATCATATTCCTTATTACTTGTAGTTAATCTTTTAACTACTAGAAAGAACAACTGATGGACTGACCAGAGAAGAATAAGCAAATGAGCAGAAACTACTAAATACTGAGATGAGCACCTATATTAATCAATTTTGACAGATAAGTAATGAAAATTTACAGGCAAAAATAACCATTCTTTATTAATTATATCTTAAAATCTCACCTCCCTTTGAAAATGATGCATTGTTTCATCAGTGTGCTTATGAAGCTTTTGTAATACTGCTTTGTCAGGTCAGATTCCTGCTTGAGTTGAAAACGATAATGGGCTAAATTATGCAGGAGTATAAATATGTCAAACTTACATACAGGAAGTTAGTGAATGTAAGGTAATACTGATACTTATTATATTACAATTGCCTACCATTGACTGCTAAGGCACCTCTGAGGAGAGCAATGGGGAATCTTTGACTATGTGACTACTGCTGTAAATCTACCTGAGGTGTTTGTAAGGGCACAGCTCTCCTGACTGCTCTGCTTTCCTGAAGCTATGGAAAGTCATGAGGCTGGAAAAACCTAGGTTTTCGGAATGTTTGCATTTTGGCAGATAAGCATCTTGTCCAAGGAATCCACAAAAATGACGACTGCAAAAAGGGAAAAACTGTTGGGAAAGAATCCTGCTTTGGGAAAAACTACACCAAGAATAAAATAGTAAAAATGAATGGATCAAGAATGCTGAACTTCAGTAATAGTTAAAAATATCATGTCCTTAACAGATACAAAAATACTGTGCTGCTGAGAAGAATATTAAGCTTAAGGAAAAGGAAACTTCATGTTCATCATTCTCATTCCTCCTAAGGAAGTTCTCCTATAATTGCCGTTCATACTGGAGTTAAGCCAAAAATAGTACTAACAATTGAAGCATCCACTGATGTCATTTTTCCCCTTTAGCATGCAAAGGCTCTGAATGCCATGTAAAGCAGGGCACTGAAAATGTAAATTTGAACCATAGGATTTTGTGAGCTTTCATATATTATTGTTTTGTTCTTGGCAAAACTTTAAAGAACTGGCTAGGTTATATCTACATTTAAATGCAAGTTAATAGCAAAAATGAGCAGGGACATTGATAGCATAATCACAAAATAAAGTAAGTTGCATCTTATGCATAAAAGGCCCTGTTTGTGTGCATTTTGGAGTGGAGAAGGTACAGAGAGTTCCTGCTGGTGCTTTAATCTTTTGGAATAGCCAGTACGAACTTCTCTCTGAAAAGGGTAAAAAACTTACCAATGTTTTGTACTTGTTTATGCACACTTATATCATCATGTACTTCATTATTGACTCACTATATAGAAGTCATAAATAAAGTTCATCTTGAACACAGTATGTGATGCAGTCTGGAGTTTGATGGTCAAAAGCACTTCATAGGTCATCCATTCTTGAGGCAGAAAAAATCTAGTTGGACTCTAAGTGCTGTCCAACATATTGTGAAAGTATTCTTACTGCTGCCCTGGGAGCAAGCTATGTAGCATACAATTCACCAAAACTGTCCTCTTCATCCTCCAAAAAAAAATATTGCTGTGCTATGAGTATTCAGTACCCTGTTGTTACCTACGAATGAGCCTGAAGATTCAAAGACACTTGAGAGGATAATTTCATCCTGACATATGCTTTTATATGGTAATGATGCTAAAGGTGGAATGAGCAACTAAGTGCTATGGAAGTTATCTATGAGTGAATATAGGTTTTCACTCATCCCTTGGCCTTATCTCAAATATATGAAATTGTTACAAAGATGGCAGATAGGATACTATAACTAGGAATATGCCACTTATGGAAATTCATTCCCCATGTAGAAAAGCATTCAGAAGTAGACTGAAGAAAGCACAAAACCCAGTTCATTGCTGGGAAGTAATCTGCATTAGGTCACAGAAAAAGATTTAACTTCTAAGCTTAAATTGATGTTTCTGATGCTGGCTGAAAATTATAGAACTATAAAGGAGCTTGTGTTCTATTAAAAACTAGGCTGCCCAAGAAAACAAATAATTGTCAAAATGGTCATGTAGATTTAAGCCATGTTTTTACTGGACAGTATTAAAGAATAAAATAATGGTCTCCAAGCAGAAATCACATTTTATAATAGAATTAATTTTCTAAGAAAGATTAATTTAAGAACACTAATAACTAAAAATCCTTCTAATTATAGAAGTACCTCACTTATAAGACAGTTACCTTTGAAGCCAGAAAAGAAAGATAAGCACCTGCTATTAATTTTCTCAAGTGTACTTTAAAAGCTGGGGTAAAAGCAGAGAGTGTTAAAAGGGAATTATCTTCAAAATTCTTGGTAGAGAATAGTAGTTTTATTAAAAAGTCTACCAAAAAGCCTTTGTTTTAAATTTTGAATGTGTTCCTTTTTTTTGCACTGAAGTTTAACTCTGAGCAGCATGGGAATCATCTGCAGAATTGCTTGCTTAAAAAATGTTCTTACCAACATTAAAATATTTCGATAAAAACAAATTTTGCATTTATCAACTATTTCTGAATTATGCAAATTTCAGCTTTTCATTAAGTCAATAGAGCAGAAAAACACTTAATCCATAGGCTTCATCTTGTGTCATTTACTGTCTTTGAATGAGAGTAGGCAGTAGCTTTTAAGTAGCAGAAAGTAAATATATAACCAGACAATGCATTTCTTAGCTGTTTCAGGCCTTCTTGCACATTTCTATGACACACTGTCTGAAGTACAATGGCATAATGCCCACTGGGGAAAAGACTGGAATGTTATTTGTTCCCAAAACTGCATTTCCTTGTAAGGGAACAAGCTTAACTTCAGAAACAGTTTCCAGCCTCTCACTACATTTTCAGATAAAGTCAAGGTTGTCTTTTTCTTTTTCTGTAATTGGTAATACTGAACACAAAGATTCACAGATCAAGAAGTTAATTCCTAACAGTTAATAATTGAGACATGTCAAGAGTTATTTCTTAATTTATATAAATAGTCACATATTTAAACTTAACATATTTAAATGACTTCAATGCCTCCTAATAAAATGCTTCCTGAAGCTGCATTAGTACAGTGTAACACAGAGCTGCAGCGATAAAAGAAATTGTACAGTCTACTAATGGGTGCTACTCTATAAGTGTTTACAGGATAACCAAAAAATACTTAATTGCATGTTGTGACAAAATATTTTGTAATTTGCTGGAGCTGACTAGTATTTCTTCCAGAATAGCCACAATTTCAGAAATGGCCTTGTAGAAAAGAGCTGAAAATTTATATACAACATTACATAATACTGCCTCTGAATTTAGATCCAAAGTAATTCTTCAAGCACTTGTTAGATGTTTAGCATTAAGGTCTTTGTAGGAGCCATTCCCAAGGCCTGGGATAACATCATAACATAAAATGAAGCATCATCTAATTTATTTGGAGGTTAGCATTTCAGTAATTTTACTTGAACAAAAAATAATTTAGATGTGATTATTTTAAAAATGCCTTTTCATGCATTACTTTTGTGAGAAACAGAAGATTTTGAAGATGGATTTTGAAGAGGAGGAGAGAAAACTAACGGAAAATATTTCATGTGTTTAGAACAGCAACAAGTCAAAAAAAAAAAAAGAAAAAAAAAAGGGGGGAAGCAGGGACCCAAAAAGGAGATGTGCAGACTAAAATTCCATGAAAAGTTGTAAAATAAGTTTTGGAAATAAAACTGGGTGGGAGAAAAGATTCTGACCGTGAACTGGGCTGAATGAAAAGATTAATTCAGCTGCCAGAGACATGGATGATATTTCTGCGGAGCAGGAAAAGAAGCCATTAGGCTCACACCTTAGCTTCTGGCTCATGTGTTATGACTGTACAGTTCCCCCTTTTGCAGGCGTGCACTTTCTTCGCACTTAGTAAATAAGCTAAAGGATCTCCTTTTTTTGCCTGGACAGGAGCCACTCAACATATGACTGATGAAGTAAGAATCACCCAGACACAGAAGCCTAGCAAATGTTAATGCTTCCTAGGACTTACCCATCATCATTGGTATGAACCTTTTCCTGCATTCCCCCAGAGCAGTATAGCAATGCAGTAGAATGCAAAGGGGTTCATGTTCCACATATAAAGTGAGTATGTGGACCTGAGGAGTTTGCATGATCTTGCATGGCTGCTTTGATATCTGCCTGTACACTACTGCACAAAATCCATTCTCATGAGGCATGCAAGTAAACAGAAAGTTCTCAAATATCTAAAGATGTGCAGAACAATCAGTCTTATAGCTTGTACATCCTTAATTTACAGCTGCACATATACAGAAATAGCTCTTGAAAAGTTTGCCTAATGAATCAGTTCAATGAAAGAACACTTTACAAAGGGGTGTAGAAAACCTATATTATCCATTTTTTCCTAATAAAGGAAAACCAAATTTTTAGGAAACATCTGGTTTCCAAGAATCTGTAGGAAGTCTACAGTTAACTCCCTCTGCAGCAGATTTAATAGTATTTGTTAGATTGAACGAGAGTATTTTAAAAGCAGTAGACATCATTTTGCTGGGGAAATTGGAGTGATGGATGAAAAATGAAAAATTTTTCACTAATGAAAAATGGATGTGTTTACTCAGTGTACCTAGAGCTGCTGCAGTAGGGGAAAATAGTGCTAAATGGGTATGATGGTACTGAATGGTATGAGCTGATACTGGATACAACACTGCTAAACTTCAACAGGGCAAGTAGCCCATATCTCTTAATAGCTAAGCCATTGTAAAGGCAATATTTGAACGTAGTCCTAACTCAATTACATATGATTAATACAAAATTAGATATAGGTGGCAGGGAGGAGAAGGGATGGTGTGCTGAAAAAGAATAATGCCTGATCTTCATGAAGGTAATAGTACCAGCAAAGGTCTGACTTTAAATTATATTTTTGAAGCTTGAGAAAACACTGGTTCTTAGCAAGACAATCTTAACAGCTGAGCCATGGAAAAAGTCTCAAGAAGCGTTTCACAGCTGGAGGGCTACATACTTTCATGTTACTGGGGCCAGACTACACATAGAACTCAGGTGTCTGCTGCCATCTAGTGCCTTTATTTCCATCTCCAACCTTTAAAAAATTGCCTTCTTGATTGACAAGCTACTTAAGATAAATTAGGTATCTGTGCACTATTTTGTAGCTCAAGCTGCAGAGCAATATAAACTAAGCAATGCTTTGCGTAAATTCAGGGGCTTGCATTGTGAAGAATCAGGATGGAAAGTCTTTTGAAAGTGGCAACTGCAAGGCCCTACTAATAAGTTTTGCTTTATTTCAGTGCAGTAACAAAGAATATCGTAATTATGAGCTTCAGAGTCAAGGATCCATTTGCACATGGAACATGGTACTGAAGCGTGTCAACCAGATCTGCATGCAAGCATGTAGCTTTTGTAGCTCTGAAGTCAAAGGAGGGAAATACTGATTCTGAAATCGCATATGTCATGTTCTGTTTATCTGATAGCCACTGTCTGCAAAGTTAACATAATTCGCTGCATCCTCTGCTACAGGCATGTTCAGCATCCTGGGCATAAGGTGTGCTGTGAAATCTTCTCCCTTTTCTGGCCCTTTCTCTTCATTTCCCTCTGTCAAAAGATTTCCTTTTTCCTCTCACAGGCCTCTAAGTCTCTTCCCTCTATCCCTTGTTGCCTGAATTTGCCCCCCACTGCAGTGTGGAGCAGCACAGAACTTTCCTTTTCCAACCCTGGTGTCCAGCACCATGCTGGAGTTGAGGAAAAGAAAGTGGTTCAGTAACCTTGGGGAATTTCACCTCATCCCTGCCATTCTGGACTGCAGTGTGCTGTTCCTTCCTGCTAACTGAGCATTGGCCACCCAGTCACAAAGAGGTTTGAGGGTATGGGCGATGTCTGAGGTTTCCCCCTGTGTATCCGGTGCAGTATTTGGCAGCCATCAAATATTTTCTGAAATTATATCAGACATTTTTGGGATTAAAAACAGGCAAATATGTGGAAGAGAATACTTTATGCCTTGGACATATTTTTTGTTTTGGTTGCTTAACTCAAAGGCTGCAGTAGCAACATTTAGTGAAATGATACAAAAATTGGCTTTGTTAGGCGAAGAAATATCTGACCTCATTTTTAAGAGTATTTGTCTGTCCTTGTATAAATGAGTCTGATGAATATATACTTTTTCAGTTATGGTAGCTGTAACAGTTCAGTGTCTGCTTTCCTGCTACAGTGTAAGACCAGACTATGTGGTCAGAAGTTATAATTCTACCTTCTTCTTAAAAAAGTAAATTAGAATTTCTGAATCCTTCCAGAACCTCAAGTTTATTATATAAAACACTTGCTATAACTGTAAAATCTAACTTGAAAAATGTCTTTATAAATGTAGCAATACATATCCATATCAACAGAACAAAAACGTAAAATACTTGGGTTAGGAATCTTTCTGTGAAGTGTTTTTAGTACCTAATAAAATGATTGATAATATGAGATTACTGTGGCAGGAAGGTTTTCTGAAGAATCACTAAAATAATCAGTTTAGTTTTAATGTTTATGAGGTGAGCACAAAAATCTATCAGTAACATGGTGCCTAGGTGTGTGTGTGATCATAATAAACATAAATCAGAACTGCCACATGGGAGGATATAAATGAACCCTGGAGGGCTGTGGTTAATGTATTCTACTACCTCACCATAGCTCTTCAGAGGCCATTCATCAATGAAACCAGTACAAGACAACTTTTCTTTGATGTAATAAAACATGCCCTCATAATATTTTGCATTGAGGGAACAGAGCTAGAGTCATGAGAACAGTGTCGTCTATCACTGATGGAGCTAGAGCAGGCTGAGCAATAAAAGCAGTCTTACTGAATAGAAGTAATTTCTCCTAAATCCAGTGATCACCGTTACATTGCATTATTAATGAAATTAATGCCTGTTCTTACATAGAGAATGTTAATGTAGGTATAAAATTAGAAATTACTTGTGCATAGTATGGATTTCTATTTTTGTAAGTCAAAACTATTCTAAAATTATGGCACATAAAAACCCACGAATCACATTAATTTGCATTCATTTACAAATGATGACTTTTTTTTTAATAAAAAAGGACTATGTACTTCAAATGAGCAGATAACAATTTAGGCATTGCCTTTTATGGTTTGGCTATGATGGTTAAATATCAAAAGCTGTATTCACAAGTACTGTTGTAGCCTAACCTCCATTTAGGCAGCACTTCTAAGGCTTGCACCTTCTTCAGGTACACTTCTGAGGCTTTATTGCCTGTTGGTTGAATAGTGAGATATCCAGGGAGAAGAGAAATGTTTATAGGCTATGGAAGAGGGGGCAGGCCTCTTGGGTGGACTACAGGAGGGAAGTCAGATTGTGTAGGGAGAAGATCAGAGAGGCTAAGGCTGAACTAGAACTCAGGTTGGCTAAGACCGTGAAGGATAATAAGAAATCCTTCTACAAATATATTAATAA
>WAAB01010917.1:0-26190 GCA_013389865.1 Piaya cayana | reverse complement strand
ACTGGAATATGCTGCCCAGGGAGGTGGTTGATTCGCCTTCCCTGGAAGTGTTTAAGTTACGGGTGGACGGGGTCCTGAGGGACATGGTTTAGTGTTTGATAGGAATGGTTGGACTCGATGATCCAGTGGGTCTCTTCCAACCCGGTGATTCTGTGATTCTGTGACTTTGGGAAATGCTTTCACTTGCCAGTTTAACCTCAAAATTAATCTCAAATTCTAAGAGAGTACCCTTACACTGCGTCAGTTCTGATTGCCTGTGGAATTTATCTATACAATACACTACTGACAGAATGAGTATACATTTCCTTTGTACATCTATTCAAGCTCATTTGAAACATTTGGAATAATATTATATTTGGGGATCAGCCTTTCCTGCTATGTGCTGCATCTATTTGTGCCTAAACAACAACTGTGAACTAAGACTTGGAGTACTATGTACCTAAGCTTGTCCTTGTAGGTTTGGATTAGGGCAGGTTTTGCTTTATGTTGGTCAGAGGACTTGCTGCTTCACAGTGTGTGCAGACAAAAAGTCATAGTATCATAGAAGAGTTAGGGTTAGAAGGGACATTAAAGATCATCTAGTTCCAGCCCTCCTGCAATGGGCAGGGACACCTCCCACTAGATCAGGTTGCCCAAGACCCCATCTAAAATGGCCTTGAACACATTCAAGGATGGGGCATCCACAACTTCCCTTGGCAACCTGTGCCAGTGCCTCATCACTCGTGGTGAAGAAATTCTTCCTAATGTCTAATCTAAATCTGCCCCTCTTCAGTTTATACCCATTCCCCCTTGTCCTGTCACCACATCACCTATCACCTGTCACTAGATAGATCACATCCATCATTTTACCCGTGTCCAGTGCTGTGGTTACCCCACCATAGAAAGTCACTAAGTAGATCATACAGAATTTGCCCCAGTGAAGCCGTGCTGGCTGCCATTAATCACCTCTATGTCCTCCATGTGCTTTAGCATAGCTTCTAGAAGAATATGTTCCATGATTTTTGTCTTTTCTACCCTTTTTAAATATGGGCACAATGTTACCCTTCTTCTAGTCACCAGGAACTTCTCCTAACTGCCATGACATTTCAGTAATCATTGGAGAGTGTTTTGGCAACCACATCGGCCAATTCCCTCAGGACTCTGGGACACATCTCATCAGGTCCCATAGACTTATAAATGTTCAGTTTCTTCAGGTGGTCCTCAACTGCACCCTTCTCTACTGTGGGAGGGGGTTTATCCCCCTGGTCACCATCTTGCTGTCCCGTGACCCAGGAGGAGAGTGGTTATCAGTGAAGACTGAGGCAAAAAATTTAAGTACCTCAGCCTTCTCCTAATCTGTTGATACATTCCTAGCCATCATTGGAGGTATGTTCTCTTTAAGCTTTGATTGACATACCTGTAGAAACCTTTCTTGTTAATCTTGTTAGTCTTGTCAAGTTCAGCTCCAGCACTGCCTTGGTCTTCCTGACCTTATCCTTACACAGGTAGACAGCATCTCTATACACATCCCAGGTTCCCTGTCCCTACTTGCACTGCCTATGCAGTTCCCTTCTCTTCTTTAGTTTAACCAGCAGGTCTCAACTCATCCACACTGGTCTCTTCCCTTTCCTGCATGATTTTCTACATATGGGTACTGAGTGCTTTTATGCTGTATGGAAAGCATATTAAATATCTGCCAGCTCTGTTCCGCTCCCGTGTCCCCAAGGACTATGTCCTAGGGAATACTACTGAGTAATTCCTTGAAGAGCTTGAAGCTACTTTCCTGAAATTTAGGGTCCTGACTATACTCCTCACCTGTCCCATATCCCTCTGGACCTTGGACTCCACAAGGGCGTGATCATTGCAGCCCAGGCTGACTCTGATCCTAATGTTGCAGATGAGTTTGCTTCTATTAGTGACTATCAGGTCCAGTATTGCATCTCCTCGGGTGGGGTTCTCTATCAACTGGACTAAGAAATTATCTTCAATGCACTCCGTGAGACTCCTGGATTGCTTACAGCCTGCCGTGCTACTTTTCCAGCATATGTTGGGATGGTTGAAGTCCCAGAGTAGGATGAAAGCTTGTGAGCATGAAGCCTCCTGTAGCTGTCTTTTCACTCTCCTTGATTGCATGGCCTGTACTATACACCAACCACAATGTTCCTGTGGTTCTTCTGTGTTTAATTTTGACCCACAAGCTTTCAACCTGCTCATGGCTAATCTTCACATTCTATCACTTTCCTGAGACAGAGGGCAATGCCTCCACCCCTCTTGTCTGGTCCATCCCTTCTGAACAGCCTGTAGCGATCGATAGCCACACATGAATGATAGTCACATGAATGATAACAGTACTTTAGAACAGCAGCTGGAGTGTGTTCTGCTAGCTGCATCAATTCTGTCAAAATCAGGCATATTCATATACATAATCATGATATCCAGCCCTGGTGGAAATGCACAGCACAAATGGTGAGAACACACTTAAAGGACAGGGTAATAAATTGGAGACAGGAGTTGAGTCCAGATGCTGCTGTTAGAGGTCAGATTCTGCAGCTTTTCTTGATTTATAAACCAGATAAAGATGAAGCACGAGTTTTGAAAGCCTGTCTAGCATAGCTACTAGCTAAATACAGTCCATTACAATTCTCAAGCATCTGCTCCTGATCAGCTGTAAATACTATCATGCCCCTTTAAGTTAGAATCTCTGCTAGCATATTTAGAAAGTCTGCTGAATAAGAAGGCCTTGAAAGTACAGGTACTTCTTCCTGGTATGAGGTTCTCATTTAATTGCTGGGAAAAATACAGTCTGACAATTCCAAAGTTTACAATTACTGGTTATCAATATTCAGCTTCATATTTTTCTTTCAGTCCCTGTAGTACATCATTTGCAGAAAGAAAATTAATTTTTAAATCTTCCTCTCAAAGACTATGCTGTTATATTACTTGGTCATAATGTTACAGAATGCTATTGTGAATCCAAAAGGTAGAAGGAGACTGAAGACTGTGATTTCAAAATGCAGAGCTCTCGATGGGTTCCCTTATCCTTTCTAGATCTCTTCCACAAGTGCAAGTACTTATTTTCATGTCTGACTTCTTCTAATTACGTTCTTCTGCATAATTACCTCTCACATGCTCCCCCTCTCAACCCTTTTTCCTGATTTGACTGATCCCTCTTACCAGAATACTACATATTTTATCTGCAGATTTGGACTGACCAGAAGTTTTCCAGCTTTGTGGTGGTTAGTCAGATACTTCACATCTGGAAGAGAATGAAAAAAAGTGGGAGGGATGTTAATCTCTGGACTATTTACAACTTTTAGTTCATCTATTGACTTCTCTAAAAAGATGCATTCTTGATTGAAGCTATGTGGATGAGGGTACCAAGATAATTCTCCCCGTTAAACATAATTTACAAGAATATAATTATTTTTGTGAGCAGGTTTTACTGTAATTTGATGGAAGCCTAAAATTTAATTTCTTTATTCTGTTGGTAGTCCCACCTGCAATTTTAATATAACCAGGTATTTATTTTGAGCTGCTCTGGACTTACAGATTTTTCTCCCACTTCTATTTAAGAAATCACTTGAGATGTTTTATGTGGAACTTATTACTCATCTGCAGTAGAGACAGAATCATAGAATAGTTTGGATTGGAAGGGACCTTAAAGATCAGTCACTTCCAACCCCTCTGCCACAGACAGGGACACCTCGCACTACATCAGGTTGCTCAAGGCCTTATCCACCCTGGCCTTGAACACTTGGAGGGATGGGGCAGCCACAACTTCCCTTGGAAACCTGTTCCAATGCCTCATCACTCTCATTGTGAAGAAATTGCTTCTTATGTCTAGTCTAAATCCACCCGTCTCCAGTTTTTAGCCATTGCCCCTCATCCTGTCACTACAAGCCTTTATAAACAGTCTTTCCCAAGCTTTCTTGTAGCCCATTCAGGTACTGGAAAGTCTCTATAAGGTCTCCTAGGAGGCTTCTCCAGCCTGTTCTCATAGGGAAGGTGCTTCCGCCCTCTGATCATCTTGGAACAGATGATCAGAACTGGAACAGGCTGCCCGGGGAGGTGGTTGATTCACCTTCCCTGGAGGTGTTTAAGGCACAGGTGGACGAGGTGCTAAGGGGCATGGTTTAGTGCTTGATAGGAATGGCTGGACTTGATGATCTGGTGGGTCTCTTCCAATCTGGTTAGTCTATGATTCTATGATTCTATAATTCTATCTTCATGGCAGTCCTCTGGGCCCATTCCAACAACTCCATATCCTTTTTATGTTGGGGATTCCAGAACTGGACACAATACTCCAGGTGGGGTCTCATGAGAGCAGAATAGAGGGGCAGAATCACCTCCCTCAGCCTGCTGATACTACTTCTTTTGATGTAGCCCATGATACACTTGGCCCTCTGGGCTGTGAGTGCACATTGCTGTCTCACGTCAAGCTTCTCAGTCAGCACCCCCAAGTCCTTCTTATACATAGATATACAAAGGCAAAAATCAAACTCAAGAAAACTTAGACACACTCTGTGCCTTCCTCACTCATCCTTATACCGGATTTTGTCATTAAAATAACTCTCAGCCTCAAGTTTTACTAATCCGGACAGCATCCTTCAACTACAACCTGTATGCTGCTGCTACTACTTTTGTTAGAGGATAATTCAAACCACTTGTGGGATATGACTCACTGAAATGATAATCATTTGCCTCACGCAGCTTGCTTATTGTTGAAAGTATTTCAAGGATCAAAACAGATGCTCTGGAGAAGAAAGACCATTTCAAGCCAGGATCCAGAGCCCTGAAACAAGCATATGCCCCAGGTTACAGCCTACTCATTCAGCGGAGAGCCACAGCCTTGTTTTGTGGCTGTGGTGCAGGTGAATTCAGACCCCCTCTGCCCATTGTCTCACAGCTTCTGTGGCAGATTTCTAACCAGGTAGCAGCTTCAAGGATAGTTCCTCTGGCTGGAGCAGGGTGGCAGAGGGCACTGGGAAGAGGTACTCAGGTATAGTTACTATACTACCTTTATGGTCTGGAAACCAAATCTAATCATTCAAAATATCACAAAGAGTTCGGTCTTATTATAAGTTATAAAATGGTGTCTGCTTTTTTGTTCCTGATAATGGAAGCCAAAGCGTTTTTACTGAGCACTGGAGGGCACTGCAGCACTAAGGAAGAAATGCTCTTCAAAAGTATGTTCCAGAAAATAATGAGTGTTTGCAAATATAAGGAGGGGTTGGGGGCATCAGAAGACAACAGGGCACTGGTTATTCATTATTAATCTGCATGCTCAGTCCTCCTTCAACTGGAAATATTAGAGCTTTGGAAAGTCCTGCAAGGGTCTCAAACCTCAATATAGGCAGGCTCTGTAGCCTCAGTTACATGTTTGATGCTTCTTTTTCAAGTATGCTCATTTTCCGCAAGTATTTGAATTGATCTTTTTCATGTATTACAGTATGTTGAAGATTTTGGTAAACAAAATGTACAGCTAATTCTGCCCATCCAAAAAACTTTCTTTTAACCTGGAGCCAGGTATCAGGGGAAAGCCTTACAGTTTTGTAGTTTAGGTGTTATACAGTCAGTCCACAATGTAAACTTCAACTACAGCTTTCTTTTAGCTCAATAATGTTTTCCAAAAAAAACCCCAGGATCAAGTGACACACTAGTTTTCCTCTTTCTTCCTGGGTAGTCCTTTAGCTCCTTGCTAGTAGCTCCAGCTCCCTGCATTTAAGGGAAGGGGAAAATCCCATTAGAGGTGATGGATCTTACCTATTTAAGAAAGCAGGAAAGAAACAAACCCAAAAAATAGCTTCTTTGTAGTGAAAATGGGAAAAGAGGTGATAAAGAAGATATTTACAATTTTTTAAGATATATTTTTCCTGTGAATTTCAAGAGCAAATCAGAGACACAGCACGTAGGTATGATGAAATTCCTACCTTTACACAGACAGAATATGCATTTAAAGCAGGACTTTTGCGTCACAGTTCCTTGTCCATTTTGGTAGGGAGATTCCACAGACTTCCATCTTGCCTTTCCTTACTAGCCTCCCACTTTGTGCACCTTTCCTCACACATATTTTTCCTTGCTACAGGTTTTCTCAAGGTCACAACCTTCTGATAACTCTGCAGCCCTCCCCTGACAACTCTGCTTAGCTCGCTGACCAGTTACTACGTAAAGGAAGGCTGACAGAAAGAGAAGTAATCATTGAAAGCGGAGCGAGACTGGTGCAAAACAGGTTGCAATGCTAATGGGGGAAACAGACAGCCAGATCTCTTAGGGTTTCTGTGAAATTGCTCCCAAAGTCCAATCTCATCTAAAGTAGCAAGATCAGTTTTTACTTCTCAGGTTGCAGCAACCTCAGGGCATGCACATCACAGATTCTTAGGTTTCTGTTTTGGGATAGGGCACAGTGATTTTGCTGAGCAGAAAGCTTTCCCACCTTGTGGGAAAAAGGATGGCAAATATAGTTACTTACACCAGACAGTGTTAGGTCCCAAAGCCTGAAACAAGGTACCAGGAAATAAATGCATTTGTCTTATGAGTCTATGATATTCGGTTCCATTCATGATGGGCTGCATACCAAGTTAAGAAAACAGATCTAGATGTGATTTGAGCTTGTGATAAAGACCAAACTAAGCTCTTTCTGTAGTCGTAAATTACATTCTGTGTGAAGTTTCAGAACTATAAGCTTGTTTGGCAGAACTGAACATGAACAGTGGTTATTTTGGTTCAGAAATATTTACATCAATGTGAATAAAAAATTTGCATTTTAAATTGCATGAAGTTATTTATCTGTTTAAGCTTTTGAGAATACCAGAATGAATTCTCTGTTTGATCCTTATCCTAACAGTATTTAGTATCTTTGGTTCTTACACTTTGTTACTTTATAATAAAAGTAGATATCTTCCCAGCCAATGAAAAAAAATGTCCTGAAGCTTATAAAAATATAAGTACAAACAGATTTCTTGCTGTCTGTCTCTAATGTCTGTGCTAATCTGTGATGGAAGGAGAGAAGAGAGAGAAAAAGACAGAGCTATTTTTGTGCTTGGCATCACCAATTCTGTCTTGTGATAACATTATTCTGGAACCATTCATTCACTGCCTAGTCAGACTTGTTTAGATTAAAAAGGTCAATTAAAAATGCAGAACAAAGATTTCTTTGTTCTGAAATGAAAAGATATAGCAGCTGGAAAATGTAAAGTTCTACTTGCACAAATACAGTTTTTAAGAAGATGTCAAGTCTGTACAGCATGCTGCAAATTGAAAGATTTGTTCTGACATAATTTTGATGTAAAATTAAATGAGTTGGAACATGAAAAGCTTCTCGATTTTGCAGGGGCTAAAGAAGACCTGTGCACCCTTCTTTTTACTAGGGTCAATAACCTAATACTGCAGGGCATGGAAAGAGCATGATAAGCAGCCTTCAGAATGGTGCTGCTCCTCACGTGCATTTAAACATGAAAAGGTAGGGAGAAGGCTGTGCCATACTTCCACGCCTGAAATTGCACAGTAAAGGCAGTTTGACAGTGCAAGTTTCCCCATCAGAGCAAGGCAGTCCCAAGGATCATAGGTAATGCTATGGACTGTTTTTTTAGGCATTTGCTCAATTTTTATGACATATTTCTTACCTAGGAGAGTATCATGTGAGCATCAAAAGGCAGTTCTCCATGTCAGATACTAGAGGTAGCTCCAAACTGTCTGGTTGTCTGTGCTGGTGAGCAAAGTGCTCAGAGGTGGTGTTTGCCTTGTCTTTAGGGTCCTTGGTGGGTTGTGTTAGTCAATCAATTTGATTATTGTACCTAGTTCTGGAGTTCATTTATTTGCTAAGCTGAGCATTCGTACTTTACCTTGTGAGTACAGGCTGCTTTTGAAGGAGCTGAAAAAAGTTTCAAATTCAAAATGATGCCAATGTACATGAAGTATTTCTAATTGTCTCCAGCTTATGTTAATGCTGCAGATAGCATAACAAGCTGATTTGATTATGCCCAGCATTATTCAGCAAGGGAAATGCATTCACTCAATGTTGCTAGGCTACCAGTGTTATTTACAGATAGTTAGAAGCTTCCAGGGCAGAAAGAGCTGAAAAGCTTCAAGAGCAGATGTAAGAAGGGGAAATAAATGGTACTGATGATGCATTAGAATTAATTTTAATTTGTGTTGTACTGTGGGAACCAGTGAAAGAACAGGCAAGCAGAAAACACCTCAGTATTTAACTAACCCATCACACTGCAAATACTGAAGTCCAAGAAAAGAGAGAGCAAGTGGCTAGCTGATAAATTAAAATAGATTTTCAATTTTAGAAGACAACAGTCGAAAATTAAGTCACCAAGAACACATATAAGAATACACATCAATTGAGGTGGCTTTTAAGACAAAAATCCACTGTTAATGGATGCTTAGTTAGGCTAACATAATGAAATTGAGTCTTTGTATCTGCATTTAGCTGTCACTATTTAGGCTGGACACAGACCTACCCTGACACAGCCCATGTTAACAACCCAAAAAGACAAGTGTTGCCTCTAACAAGCTTCCCAAAGCTCATTTTGGAGGCTTGACAAACATTGGAAGTGATACAATTACAAAGCAAACCCATTTGCAGCATTTCATAGTTTATCAGCAGGGTCCTTCACCAGCTTTGTCTTTGTAAGGCACAGCAAGATGCAGCTGCTTTCTTCAGGATAAGGACCCAGGAGCTGAGGGCACTCACCCACAGCACCGTCTAAAGGGTCTATATGTTGCAGGTAGGGCTGCAACTTGGTTCACCAGCAGTTTCAGACAAGCAGAAGGTATGGACCATGCCCAAGCTCCAGCCAGGAACAGCAGAAGATGGGCTAGTCACAGGGTTGTAACACAGGTCCAAGGTCCAGCCAGGAGACAAACTACCAGCAGCACAGATTCACAGTCCAGTCAGGAGGCAAAGCCAAAACCAAGCACACCTATACCATGACTTAGAGACAGCAGGAACCAGTCCTGAGCCTAAATGGTGCTCCAGGCCTATGGGCAGATGCTGCATGGGTGGGAGTCCCAGGTGAGGCAGCTCAGGACTGTTGGGGCCTCTTGGTGCTATCCAGGCCTTAACACTTTTTATTCATTTGGTGAGTTTCCCAACAAATAAAATGACAGTATGTGGTGGAGGATGAGTGCACTCAAGACTGGATCTGAGTGACTCTATGATGAGGTTTTCATCTAAGTGCATAGCTTCCCCATGATCCTAGTTAAAGCATACCCAATGTTTTTCACTAATGAAAATATTTTCTGACATAGAAAATAATCTGATTTATGGAATATGGCCCCATCAAATATGGAATAGAGAATAGATTTTTGCCAAGATAGCTCAAGTCCTGTCCTTTGAGGAAATAGGTACCTGTGTCTCCAAAAAAGAGTTTCCTTTTACAAATGTGACAACTTCAGTTCTAATGAGTTTAGAAATATATTTCTCTTGACTTTGCTACTGAACAGTATGTAAACATACACACATTTGCACATCAGCAGCCTTAATGAAAAAGTCCTACAGTTACCAGAAGAATGATTTGTTCCAGCTGAAAGAATAGTGGAGGAAATTTGCAGTGGCTGAAATGCTGCAGTTGTGGTGTTAGCCATAGCTGTACTGTAACCTGATGACTAAAATGTGATGAACGCTATAACTCATGTTCAGCTGTACCTCCACTGTCGTGACTAGTTGGGCCTGTACATATCAGTGTGATAGAGTGCTAGAGAAGCAAGAAGATCTCAGCTGAGAAAAAGAGCACATTAAAAAACAAAGAGAAACAAGTAAAATGTATTTACAGTCTGCTCTGTTGGTTTGCAGCTGGCATGCACTAACATCCATCACTTAAATGTTTAAGGCTCAATTACTCAAGCAGAGGAGTGGCAGTAGCTGCAGGCACAGAAGCAAATGTTACTCCATTAACCCTCAATCACCACCTGGATTAACTTCTCATCTTCTCTGGAGTTTCGTTGTTTTATCCTGATATAACAGAGGGCAGAGCTTGACTCATTAATGCAGACACAGTGGGTGATAGAACAAGAAGAAAAACATGCAGGTGGCTCCTGTGAGTCTACATAATGAGTCTATTCTATGGGACCTTATTCTTTCTGTGTACAGCAGTTGAAATCAGGTGCCTGCTTGGGGTCATAGATGTTGTGAGGTGCTGCACAAGTGTGCTGAGCAGCAGTGAAAGGCAGAAGGTCATTCCAAACACGTGAGTTAAAGACTTGTATGTTTTAGAAATGTTATTTGTCATTTGAGGCACATTTAATGTCTGATCTGAAGAGTTTGGATTAGTGACATTTGGACATGATTTACAGCTTATCTCTGTTAATAAAAACCTTAATTTCCCTAGTTGTTTTTATCATGGTGACTAATAGAGTCCTCCAGCAATGAACATGGACACTTCAATTAGATATGCATTCTCCTCATGTAAGTCCAATGCTTGATACCAGGAAAAAACACTCTTTTATGGATACCTATATGGAAACTTTGCTGTATTATATATATTATGGTGTTAAAATTTTGTTTGCAATGAAAAATACAGGAAATAAATTAATGTAACAACCTTTAAGTTTTCCATTTGCATGGGTTGAATGCCCCAAAAGAATCTTAACTTCCATGACCTTTTTTCCTCACTTTACTGTCTTAAAAACAACTCTGCATTTTTCCCTTACCCAACTTTAATAGAAACATTTAGCAAAAGTAGATGATATCTATATTTATTTAGAAGAACTGAATCATACATTTATCTATTGATTTTAGCCAAATACTTGTGATCACAAATTTATTATATATAATGTAGAAATTTTATACAATAAATTATTTTTTTCTTTAAAAAGCAACTGCTTTTTAAATCTCTTTTAAAATGAGATAAATCTCTTTTGCTTGAGTGACACAATAGAAACAAGCCCTAAAAGTCCTCTCTCCTTATGGAAAGTTAAATGCTTATTGAAAGTAATCAAACTTTTGAAGGGAGGTAGTGGTACTGTCTGTTTTCTTGATTAGGAAGAGTCAATTAATCAATTTAATCAGGTTTTAATCAAATCAAAATCAATTCATATTTCTTAATTTTTATGAATAGGAACATCTGACCTGGCCTTGTTCCATCACTTGCGTAAAGAATAAAAATGCCTCGGACTGCCAGTGGATGTGATCTGTGAGCCCTGAAAAAATTAGATGATGTATTCCTTAAAGCCTGTCCATCTAGACTCTTAGACCCTTGTTCCTTACAACGCATGTTCTTGTTGCATCTGCCAGTCATCTGAAACTGATTCCTGCAACATAGCCTGTTTCGAGACTGAGAAATCAACAGATCACTGTGAAAAATTAATGGGACTTTAAAGCACCATACCTGATGTGGATATTTCATAGGTGTCCTCTCAGTAATTAGGATTTTTGCTCTGAAGAAGAAAACTTTGGTTAATCCTATGGTCTTCTTGAAAAAAAAATATAGCATCAAGAGGTAAATCCTCTTTGCAGTAGTTGTTCAATGCAATTTGAAATAATGTCAGACTTATAATTTCTGTCTTTTATCAGTTTCCCCTGAAATTTCTTGGTTTTGTTTTCCTAGGCCTAGCACAGATAAACTGTTGAAGTGAGAGAAGAAATAGGGGACCTGCAGAGATTCAGGAATCCAGGTAAGTTTCCCTAGATATTTTAGTGAAGGATTTTATTCTTCTTTTGTGTATTTAGTTGCTGCCTGAATCCGGAATAATTTTCCAGGAAAGAGATTCCCTTTTCCTACTTAGTCCTTTATTCTTTTAAGATTTTTTTTCTTTGTGCTATTTTGGAAAATAATAAGATGCAAGTAGGCTACTCTTATCTGAAGTGGCTTTATAAGTAGGACAAAGTCTGAATCTCTTAGCACAAACTTGTGCAAAAGTACAGATTCTTATGTTTTTGCAAAGTTTTTCTGATATTGGTATTATATAACACACAATGCATGGCTAAATTTAAACACAACTTCAAATGATAAAGACAGCATTAATTCTTTCATACCTCACCTGACTTTAAAACAAACAATTGTGAGGCTTGATGCTTTCTTTTTTTTTCAAATGTTTGTTATCAATCCTTTGGCTTTGTAATACACTTGGAAATATTGGAACAGTTGATTTTGTTATGACAACAGAAAAGTCTTAATAAAATCAGGCTGTCTTATGGTGTCATTTCTACTTTGCTTCTGTTCAGAAACAGTGGATGCACAGATCAGATGCATAGTTGTATAGGTAGATGAGAGCTGGGAGAGAAAGCAGTAAATTGAATTTTTAACCCCAGAGAATGTTTGAAATGTGTTTTCTGGGTGCAGTCAACCTTATCGGTTTAGGTGCCTTCTCTGTCTTCCCTAAACAGCTTTTCCTGCTCAGTTTGATGTCTCACAAGAGATATCAACCCCTTCTGAAGAGAGACCCTCTTGTTTTCCTTATGCTTTTGTAGCTCTGGGCTACAACAGTATAGAGCTCTGGGCTCTAGCTTGTCCCACTTTTTTCCCCCACAGCTTTGTGCTAGTGAATCTCAACATCTTTGCTGTCAAAAAGCCTCTGTTTACTGGGAAAGCATGTGATGTAATTGGGTCAATAAGATGAGAGGTGATTTAACAGAACTCTATGACAGGTCTCCATCTGTGCAGTTCAGTTCTCACAGGTGGCCTCCCAGATGGGAACTAAAAGTGTGCTAATAGACTGACTTTTCTAAGGTGTTTAAAAAGCAAGGTCTTCTCTGATGTATGACTTGCAAAATATTGTATCAGGCTTAAAAATGTCACAACATGACAAATGAAGACAAGTTCTCTGTAAATTTTAGGGAGAGACTGAAGGGAAATGGAGAGAGCCTCAAAGGAAAAAAGGAGGTGCCAAATATGTCAGCCATTGCATCAGCATATGTCTGTGAAACATAGGAAACCAAATCAGATAGATAATTCTTGTTAACTATGATCTAGAATTTCATTTGTTTGTCTTATTTTTTCTGGTTTGCAATCTTGTCCTCAGGAACACTGTACTTTGCTAAAGGAAAGCACATTTATGGCTGTCAGGTTTCAGATGGAGCCAAATTATAATAGATCTACTAGAGATACATATTATATCTGGGCTCCAAAGACATGTAAAAGTTTTGTGTTTAGATATTTCTGGTCCCTGAGATGCCTTTAGGGCACTCTGGAACTGCTGTACTGAAATGGAGTCTGTCTTTGTCAGTTTTGAATTTACATTTCTGTTTTCAGTCGTTGACGCATCAAGATTGCTGGATTATTGGATATAGTTTGCTTATCAGTTGTCTGATTCTTCTATGTTGTCTCATAGTTTTTGAAATGGGTCAAAGTAAAAGCAAAAAAGGTGGCCATGCCCCTAGGATTGGTCATGCAGCATTTCAAAGATTATCAGACATGGTGTAGTGGGTCTAGCTTATCTTCCTGGTAACTAAGGTCGTAACTAAGGAAGTATTCCATCTCATTTCTTTACGTAAGCAGAGATATAAAAAGGGAGGTAGGAAGTGGGAGTTTCTTCTTCCGGAAGAGTTAGGCAGCAGAGAAGCTCTCTGTTGTTGCTCGGCTCGATAGAGTGGGCTGTGCCACAGACTTTGCTGGATAACAGGGAAGTGAGAACTTTTTTTTTTGTTTGTTCTTCTACATATATACATATAAACTGCTTTAATCCTACTGAGCTTGTAATTTTTTTTTCCTTCCCCTCTCTTTCTTTCCCCCGTGGTTAGGAGGGGCCTTGGGGCCTCTGTCCCGGGGCCTTTTGAAATTGGCATTGGGCCAATTTCAACCTTCCACACATGGACTGTGTCATCAGGAGATATGGTTTATGTAGTAAAATTAAAAATATTTTGTCAACTCAAGTTGCCGACATTCCAGACAGGCTGGCCACCTGAAGGAATGTTCATCCTCACCCAAATTTATTTGACCCAAGGAAAGGTGTTCAATAACCACCCAGACCAAATTCCTTATATTGTAGAATGGTGGTATCTAGTTGAGGAGCCACCCTTGTGGTTAAAACCCCACTTAGCTCCTGCTAACCAAGCTGTCTCGCTCCCCTTGAGGCAAGCTCTGCCACAGCAGGAAAAGGTAAAAACAGAACTGAAGCCGGTTTTGTCTCCACCAGAAGATGAAACTGATTTACCCCCTCCATATCCAAACCAAAATCAGAATCTGGGAAAAAATCAAGGGTGGGAAGAACTCCTAGGTCCTCCCAAAACACAGTCTGGGTCAATTTACAACCTCCAAGTAGACCACAAGCCAGTATCTCAATCAGAACCTGGCTCATCATCATCAGGATTCTACCTGCCCTTGCTGAAAGAGAAGCCAAATGAGTTTGATCGATCTGTAACACCCTCGGCACCAACGCTACTGCTTAGAGAGGTGGCACTGCTGGAGGGCAGAGGACCCCCATGCATGGTTTATGCCCCCTTCTCATCCTCAGACATTTATAATTGGAAGCAGCAACACAAACCCTTTTCAGAGAATCCACAAGATCTCATTAGGCTTCTCAAAACTATTTGTCTTACCCATCAGATCACCTGGGTTGATATTCAGACATTATTTATTAATGGCTCTCTACTGTGGAAGAGAGAGATTGTATCTTAAGAGAAACCCATAAAGAAGCTGCTGAGAGGATAGGGTGGCAACTAGATTCCCACCAGTTGGAAGAACTCTGTCCCAAGGAACCATTGGACTGGAACCCAAACACAGCAGAAGATTTGGCACCCCAGGTGGGACCCTCTCTGCCCAGCTGCAGGACCCATTTGGGATCAGGATTCTCTTGGGTACCTGGAGAGACTCCTCTTCTCAACTGGATCTCTGCGGGGACAGACAAGGACCATCAGATAAAAAGGTACACTTAATATTTTTTTCTCCCTGAGTTTGGGGATTGGTCTATTTGGTTCAGCTCCTCATAAGTCGTTACTGCATAACACTGACGAGAGCATATGCCGGACTGCTAGCATCTTATAGGCATACATTGAAGTTGCAGAGGCCTTGGTTATAAGGAGTATTTTGTATTTTTCAGAGCTCTCAGCTGTAACAGGAGCATTTTTTTTCTCAGGGGGACTTGATTGTAGAGGGGTATTAACTAATACCTGGTTTCTGATTTTTGTCACTGTGTTTAGGAGGTCCTGGTTGTAGAGTGACATTAATCACAGAAATTGGAACTATGGCATTATAAGTCATTTTGAAGTGAATGTGTGGTCTCTGTATGTTTTGAAGTGAATAAGTTAATGTTGTTGGGGTGTGTGTGTGTGTGTGTGTGTGTGTGATTTTTGTGGTGATAGTGTGAAAAGCTGTCAGGGCAGCCTGAATGTTTTTTGCCTCAAACATTTTGTCACAGCGGGCATTATAACCACACGGCTTCCCTGAAGTCGGCTCTTCCTGTCCACCCCACACCCCCTCCAGCGGCTCTCTCGCGGGGCTGAAAGGAAGGGGAAGCGTGGGGATGGGGGCAGTGGCCACGCGGCCGGTGCTGGGGTTGGTCGCCACTCGGCCAGCTTGCCGGGGGGTCACCGCGCGGCCATGGGGAACGGTCACCTTGTGGCCGTGCAGAGGGGATGCATAGCCACTGTGCTGGGCAGGAGCCTTGAGTGCTCATCTCCACACTCTCTGGTGCACCTGCACTGAAATACAGACCTGCACCGGAGCAGGGCAAACCACATGACTGAACCACGTGGTGATATTTCTCTATTTCTCTTTCTGCCTTTTCTCCCTACCTCCCCTCTCCCCCTGACCTCACGGCGTGCGTGTCTGCTTGGATCGTAGGGGTTTTAAGCCACTGGGGGTTTATTTCTGTAACTCCGGACGGCTGCGTACCTCGGCTCATTTTTGTGCCTCCTGTAATAAATACTATTTATATTCACCCTGGGAGAAGCCCTTAAATCTCTGGATCACTACTCAGACAAACGGACACCACGTTTCCTCTCCCCTTTGATTGGGTTGAGACAAAAGCCAACCCCAATTATCAATACCAATTTGATTATTAATAAGGAATGGTTGTAATAAACAATGCTGAGGCACACTTGGGTTAAATCCACCTAATGTGTCCCACTAATGAGCCCCCACTGGCTGCTGACTTCTATACAGGTTAACCATACTTGCTTGTGTGGGTTCCAGGAAATACTGGTTAAACAGTTAAATGTCCATTGTTTTCCAGAACTTACTAGCATACCCACATCACAGTTTCTTTGTGTCTTCTATTTGCCTCTGATGGCCTTTATCTTATCTTCCCCTCTTCTTGTGTCTTCCTGCTGTGGAACTGTCCTTGTTTTCAACTAGCAAACAAGCTAAACTATCTAATTCCTTTCCTTAACATGATTTATTCCTTCTTTCAGTGAAATGAGATATTTGTGCAAAATTGTATTTGTTTTGTTGTAGAAATAATAATGAATCTTGTCCAGATTGTATATGGATTACTGACAGGTGTTTATTGCACCCTGGCATAATGTATGTGGTGTAACAAGAAATTGTGGGTAACAATGGTTGGGATCTGAGTTGTTGTGAATGTAAGATCCAGGACAACAAGGAAAGATCCACCTATGCAGTGTAAGTGATTTGTGACTAGGGAGCCAGAATGCAGAACACATAAGATGGGAGGCTGGCAGAGTGGCTGTACTTTAAGAAGAGCCAGCTGGGATATATTTTAGATCATTAAGATCTTAGATCATAAAGGGGTCAGTGGTCCACTGAGTGGTGGACAAACAGATAAACCCTGATAAAAACTTTTTGATAATCAGTGGTGGCTGGTGTATAAGCTCGATTTTTGGGGAAAAATGGCCATAACACCTTGTTGTAATTAACGTTCTTGAGGTATGAGGAGAATTGGGAGAAGTAATGTCAGCAGATATGTTTTCCAGTTTGCAAAATCACCTGGAGCAGCAAGAGAACGTGGCATGAGAATGGGGTCTGGAATTAAGAAATAATTGATGTGCATACCGTAGAGGAATCAGAATCGGGTGTTGTAGCTGAGCTTGAATGACTGGGGAAATTACCCTGGAGGATCCACTGGTTAAAATAAAGTTGGGGAATACGAGTGAAAAGGTTGTGTTCTTGATAGATACAGGAGCCTCTGTGTAAACCAGCAACTGATTCCTGCAGATCAACATAAAATATTGTGATTGTAATAGGAACTACTGGCCAAACCGAAAATGCATTCTTTGTGCAGCCTACTAAATATGAATTAGAAAACAAGTGGGTACACATGAATCTGTTTGCCAGGAGCCCCTAGACCATTAATGAGAGGAGATTTATTAAAGCAGTTAGAGACAGAAATAATATTTGGGTTAGGATGTACAAAATTTAAAGTGAGAGATCATCAACTAATGAAAGTATTGAGTTTGTCTTTAAAACAGTAACAGCAGAGATTTTGGGACAGGTTTATCCAGGCATGTTGACTTCTGAGATATCTGGAAAACTAGAAATGTGGAGCATGCAAAGGTAAATTTGGCCCATGTCAGGTAACACTCTCTGCGATTAGAAGATTTGTGATCTCCAGAGGACACAGATAGCCCAAAAGGAAGCTATTTGCTGCACACTCATGCCAGGAATGGTAAAGGAACTCAGAACCTTTCTGGAAATGACAGGTTTGTGTTTATGGATGGACTCTTAGTGAAACCATTGTATGAACCATTGAAAGAATATCCAGTGGGATCATCGAAATTGGTTGGACTGGGAAGCAAGAAGGGTGTTGGAACAATTAAAGCTCACAAAAGACAAGGGATGGCCCTGGAGGTGCTGACACAGCAGCTAGGACCCTGTAAAAAGGGCTGTAGCCTACTTCTCCAAACAATTGGATGGCCTGGATTCCTATGGGCAGATACAGCTGTAGTTCTGAATATACAAGAAGCCCGAGAATTCACTATTGGGCCAAAAATGACTGTCATGGTGTCACACGCAGTCTCAGTGATGCTGAGGCGGAAAGGTCACTGGCTTTGCCCCTCTAGATCAAGATGTGAATATAATGACCACTAACACTGTGAATCCAGTATCTTTCCTTAAGGGAGATGTTTCAGAACCAGTGATTTGTGGAAGATTCCTGGTACACTGATGGAAGCAGCTTCGTGAAGCAAGGACATCACAAGGCTGGATATGCTGTGGCTACCACCAGAGAAGTGATTGAAGCCATACCATTACCCCAGGAACATCAGCCCAGAAAGCTGAAATAATCGCCTTAACTCAAGCACTGGAACTAGCAAAAGGATGTCTTTGGAGTGCTGCATGCTCACGGTGCTATATGGAAAGATCAAGGACTCCTTACTGCCCAAAGAAAACACATTAAACATGCAGCAGAAATCCTAAGGCTGCTGGAAGCTGTACATCTTCCAGAAGAAGTGGCTATCACACACTACAAATGTCACCAGAGAGATAATACTGGCAGGAAAACTGGTAACAAATTGGCAGGAAATTCTGAGGCCAGGATGGCTGCAGAAAAATGCAGAAGTAGTATCTGCTTTGATTCCAGATGGTAAACTTCAAATCGCTGATTCTGATTTAAAATTGGATAAATATTCAAGGGAAGATGGAAACTTGATTATCAATATGGCAGGAAAAAAAGTAGATAATGGGTGATTATATGTTCCAGATGAACAAATAATACCATCAGGAGTGCTATGGAAATTGGCCTTAGAGGAGTTACAAATAAAATAACAAAACCCCAAAGAAAACAAAACAAAAAAAACCCACCCAAACCCTTTGGGGTATAGATATTCTGTATAAATAATAGCAATGCAAATAGATTTCTCTGAACTCCCAATAAAAAGCAGGGGGCGCACTGGTATTCATTAGCATTAACAGACACTTTCTCAGACTGGCCAGTTTTCCTTGCAGGACAAATAAAGTAGAAGTCACAAGAGCATTGTTGAATTAAATTATACCTCATTTGGAGTGCCTGCAATAATATTGTCAGGTAGAGGTACATATTTGTGTTAAAGTGGTAAAAAGATTAGTGAAATTTTAAGAACCAATTGGCAGTTACATTCTCCATACTGACCACAGGCTAGAGACCAGGTGGAGAAAATGAATCATTAGATTGTTGCTGATAGAACAGCAATCAGCTAAAATTTGTCAAGAAGCCAATCTATGTTGGCCTTGCTTAGGTTTTGAAATAAGGAAAGAAAAGTATTAACCTTGTATACCAATTGCAGTATACAGGAGAAGATCCCACAGAATTAGGTGAGAATTTGTCTAATCAGCTAATAAAACCAACTGAACTTACTTGAGAAACGAACAAAAACCCAACTAAACAAACAACAAACAAAATAAAAAAGAACAAGCTGCATGGCCTAGAGGTTTAAGATCAACCCTTTTACACCTGGGAATGAGTTTTTCTGTTAAAGATTTTACAGGAAAACTACCGGGAGAACAGTGGAATGGACCATACGAAGTATTGCTAACAGCCTTGGCAGCAATCGGGATGGAAGAACTTGGATTAAGTGAAGAAAATCACCTACCAGTTAGTGGACAACAGAATGTTTAACACCTTTAAAAATTAAGGCTAACCAAAGTGAACTGTAAAGATGAAAAGAATTGTTAATATTATTGTTAATGTGTCCATTAAGAGAAGTCTTATTTTCCCATAGGTTGGATGCCTCTATAAACATTTGGGGAAACTTGCTTGTATAATATACAATAATATTGCCTTTTGTTTAAATGCTGGGTTTTTAGTACAACATATATATATTCCATGTATTTTGTGAATCCCCGCAAGCATTCAAACCTTTGGAAACTATACGTGGTTGTCAAAACTGTCATATAAATCTGAAACTACGCTGGCTTCCTTTTAACACCAGGAGTAGCCATGCCCATGAATTATAATAATTTTAAGAGATGTATTTGTAAGTATACAAAGAACCTCAATTATACCCTGAGCCTTGAAGGCCTCAAATCTTGAAACTAGACAACTTCAGCATCAGTTTTAGAAAATAAAACTGAAATGGATTATCTGTTATTAAGATACCATAAATAATTTTCTGACTTTGAGGGCATGAGTTGTTCCAATTTGACCAATCAGTATCAGACTGTAGGAACTTCTATAAAAATTAATATTGTCTTCTTACCTCCATACAAGAGTGAAAGGGTATAGACATTTCTTAGTTAAATTTCTAGCTCCTAAACTTGCCCTGGTTGAAACGATCTTTTCTGTGTTACAGCAGTGGGACTATCAGTTTTGTTAACCCGTATAGTGTTTCAATGCGCATTTTGGTGTTGTCAGTGAACAGCAGAAGGTTATTAGACATGGAAAAGAAATCAGATCAGAGACGCAGTAGAGTCAGGAAAATATTTTAAGAGAACCTTAAACAATAAGACCTCTTGTGACTCTTGCAAAAGAATTTGCAAAGGCCTTGAAAAAGGGGGGATTGAAACAGTGATTTGTAAATGGTGGGATGGAACATCAACTGTAATGTGTTAGAGGCAAGATTAACTAAGATAGCCTTAATGACCCTTATCCTTTGCCACCCAGAGTTGTTGAGATTGACCACTCAGATATGGCCACACCTTAACGACTCTGAGCTGATCTGATTTCATTCCCCCTGGATATGCAATGAGGTTCCAGGAACAAGTATAATTGTCGCTTCGAATTTGAAAACAATTCTGTGTATAAATTTTCTGTGAAATCACTGCTGGGCAGAAGCACTCTGAGCACAAATCCCGAGTGTTCTCCAGCGCTGAATAAATTGTACCTGCCCTAATGGTTAAATTAAACTGTTAAGCCTAAGTTCCTTTGTTACAGCACAGATCGTGCCTAGCCATAAGGACTAGGAGAAGTTTTGTACTGTTGAATGTTAGGTCATTGTAAGGTTTCCCTGGTGGGCATGAAAAGATCAAAGTAAATGCAAATTACCTTATAAAAACTGTTTTAAGAAGTAAGTCAAACATTTCTCTAGCTAACCAGAAGCTGCTATTTTTTTATGGCCAGTGGATCAGGCAGAGTAAGCTTGTGTATGTCCACAGCATGCTGTCAATAAAGCTAATGAACTCTCTCGTAAATTCTTCTAGGTATCAAAACTAAGCCTCCAGTCTATGAAGGAAGCTGAAATGTCATATTTAGCCATGCTACTACACCAGGTTTTCATGAGGACTGCAAGATAAATGAGGAACACTAGAATGTGATACACACTCTTGCTTTTGAGGTACAAATGGAAATATTTACTAATGTTTAGGAGAGAAAAGTTCTCATTGTTTCAGAAAATACCTAAACATAGCTTTATTTGTTTACTTTTCAATAAACAGATTATATTGTTTGATATTTACTCAGCCATGAGAATACTACTAAGAATTTCTTGAGAAATAGCATAAGATAATAGCATAGTTCATAGAAGAAGGAAACTGTAGCTGATTTGGCAAGACTGGTGTCTGAATCTGAGTTGTAAAGCTGCTCCTAATGAGGCACATAATCTAGCCTGTGCTTGCATCACCACAGGCAGAATGGCTCAGGATTTTTCTAGTGGAACTTTTGACAGCTATTAAAGCAGCTAAGCTGCATTTTAGAGGAGATCACATTTTATTTAAGTTTTGTTTAGCTGTTTTCTTATGCAAGTAAGCAAGCATTATATTACCAGAGTTGCTTAAATGTTCCTCTGGTGATAGAACTACGTACTAGAACTATGAACCAAGATCTTGAAAAGGCTGACAACAATTCTTAGCGCTTATATCTCATGCTTACTTATTAACAGGAGATTGATATATTTTTTCAATGCTATTGAAACTTGTAAAAGAAAATGTTTTTATGCCCTGCTATTTTAATATCCTGTAATGGCCACATTAAAGTCACCACAATTGTGTGACATGCTGTATAACTCTGGATGAAGAAATTGCTTATCTAAGGCAATGGACTTTTGCTTTAGCCTACTCCGGAAAAAAACAGCAAAAAAAAAAAAAAAAAAATCCCTAAACTCATGAAACTCACACTCATATAGAAAGTGGTATCTCTAACAACAAAATATTTATTCTATAACTGGATACAGGGAATGATATGAAATTATCCTAATCAGAAGTTGAGTAGACAGCAAAGTGTATAGTATAACACAAAATGCAGATCCAAAACTTTGGGCAGCCTGGCAACAGTCCTTTGCAGTCCTTATGTTTCATAAATTATTGAATCATAGAACAGTAACTTACTGGGCTGAATTTGTTATGCTTGGTTAAAATGTCGTCCCTCTTTATTTCAAGAGAGTGAAGCAACATTCTAATAATTGCATGAGCTTTAAAACAGGCTAGTTATTTAAAAACAATTAGTATTAATGGGGTGATTCTCCATGAATATCAGTGCCTTTTTATTTTTAGAAAACTACATTATAAAGAAGTGAAAGTTGTAAATAGCTATAATTTTTTTTCTGACAGAAAGAATATAGCTGAGACTGCTGCTATATTTTCAACTACATATATATACATATATATGTATATATATCTATGCAGTTTTTTGATAGGAATGGTTGGACTCGATGATCCAGTGGGTCTCTTCCAACCTGGTTGTTCTATGATTCTATGATATACAGAGAAAAAGAGAGGCAAATACACTGAAAATGGAACAAAATTCTTTGTATGGCAATGATAACAGTAAAGAATAAAATCAGAGTATGCAATAAACGAGCAGAAAAATGACACTGTGTTTTCTTTCTGCAGAATACAATGAAAGCTACAAGAAGCCTTTCTTGCTGATCCTGATCTTTGTATCTCTCTCTCTCAACCCTCCTATTCTTTCACTTTGAACTCTGGAAACAAAGAATCTTCTTCCACAGTGATTGTAGTATAATGGTAAGCAAAGGAGTACTGTCCTCTTAGCTTAGATGCAGCCCTGAAGGAATGCGTCTACAACCCAATACAGAGCGACACTCAGACTTCTGTTTGCAGCACAGAAGGCAATTGTCATGGCTGCCAGAACAACACCAGATTTTGTTTCTCTTCAGGGTGACGTGGTTGTAATTGTGAAGTTAGACTAATATGAATAAAGGTGTCCGAATCCAAATTCTGCAGAGAAATATTGAGTTTATTCCTTTTCCAGTTCAGTGAAATGTGCAAAAATAAACTTGACAGCAGGGTATGTCAAGAGATGTAGTGTTACCTTGATTTTCCCTTATGTGATATTTTTGATCAGCAACTTGCACTGCTTCTAGGATCTCTTCCTCAACTTGCTTTTCTATATGTTGTCTTAAACTGTCATTACCCCACTAAAGGTTTAGAATCTTCTACAAAGGCACTTGCACAAATTGCTGATGCCTGTGCCAGCATGTAAGTATGTCTTGTGTGCAGTGGGGGGCCTACCTGGATCATGCAGGATGATGCACAATTGCCCAAATGTTTTTCACCTTCCTCTCTGGGGAAAAAGTAAAAGGATTTTTTCAGTGGTGGTTAAACTGTGCTCTGTGCTGACCTGATGTTCTTCTGAGTCAGGCTATATTCATGAAGCACTCTGTTCTCTTATGCTTCATCTGTCGTTTACAATCTTTGGAGAATTAAAAATTGGTAGTTTAAATAAAATTATTGAAACTGGTTTCATTGAAATACAGGGACTTATAAACTACGTGTCAAATAGGGTGCATTATTTTTTTCTGGTGTTAAAATTTGTGAAACTATGGAGTTGTGAGAAACCCTCCTAAAATATGAAAAAGGACAAAGTCTTCGAAGCAAAGATAATATTTTTATTTTACAATTCAGCACTTACTTGGATGCCCTTCTAAAAAAGGCATACCGCAGAGGCAGGTCACAGGTTTTTTATACTGGTTGAACATGTGTATTCAGACAGACTTTGAGATGACCCCCCCTTTGTGTTCCTTATGGTCTTTATCTCCTTCCTCATTGTCTCTTCTTGATGAATTCAAGTCTGCCTCATTAAAATAAGTTAAATTCTTGTTACAATCACTTCCTTCCTTAAGCTGTCCAGGATTTACATACTAGTTACAAAAGCATGCAAATCATCTTCAGCAAAACCTGTCAATCAGTTCTCACAGAGTGAACAGCATATTCACACTGCTGTGTATATCATGCTGTTTGTTGTAGGTGTTTCCTCATGCGATAGTTTCAAATTTTAGTCATTAAAAACAGTTATCCCAAACCTAAATCTACTCAAATTTCACTGTATAGATAATGTAGCCTGCCACTCAGCGAGATTTAAAATAATTTCTATTTCTGTTTAAAATTAATCTATTCTCATCTCATGCCGTAAGATAAACATGGCAAGTATTTAAGCCTCTGATAGCTGTTTAAAAGCTATTTCCCATTACTTTCAAACCAGCACAGCATCCTTACCTTCATAATTTTTAACAATTCACTTGGTAAACCTTTGTTAATTACTAAACTGTTTGGAGGCCCCACCAATAAAGGAGTGTTACATGTGATAGACTGAACTATGAATGGCCTTAAATTGTTAGATCCACCTTCCAATCTCAGCTGAAGCCAATGACAGCTGGGACAGAAAAAAATGAAAACTGAAGTGGTTACTTAGCCCACAAAATAATCCAAATATTTTCTGATTTCAGTCAGACTGGAACAGAAATTCAGCCAGTTTTCAAAATATCTAGTGAGTCTACCAGGTCTTTCCAAAAGCAGATTTCTTCTGCTTGAAAAAGTTCTTCATAGAAGCCTATAGGTCAGTGTAGAAGGTACACATGGAACTCCCAACCTATTTAAAACCTTTTCAAATTTTGTGCTTCTGAAGGCTTCAACTTGTGAGCAGTTGCAAATATAATTTTCAGAATAGTATTACACTTGACACGCTTAGCTCATACTATTCCTTTTAGCTAAGGTGTTGAAAATGAGACCATTTTAAAAGAAGAAAATGAATCAAAAGTTTTAAACTTGTATTTCTGAGACATTATGTAGCACCTATGCTCCAAGCAGTGATGCAATCCTTCTTTTTATGTTATCTTTTAATGTTATCTGTGCCTAAATAATACCGTAATCCAATTCATGTGTGTAAAGCTTTTGACCTGGGTTAGCTATGGCTGTAAACAAGCAGCACTTCGTAATGCAGAGTCAACATCTCAGGCCTGGTGTCTGAATTGAGAACTAAGCACTGGGAAATATAAAAGAACAGGTCTGTTGATCATGTGCACTTGCTGTAGCGTGGGTGTCAGAAATCAGACAGAAAAGTAGGCATTTCTGCCCACTAGAGATCTATATCCCTGAGTCTTCTCCAAACAGCATGTGAGATACAAAGCACTGAAGTTTGGTCCCGTAGCTTCTACTGTGATGGAAGCAGCACTTCTCTTCTTTCAAGTTGTGGATGTGGTCTTCCTGGACTTCAGCAAAGCCTTTGACACAGTTTCTCAAGGCATTCTGCTTTAGAAACCTGTCAGCCTCTGGCCTGGACAGGCGCACACTCTCCTGGGTGGAAAACTGGTTGGATGACCGGGCCCAGAGAGTACTGGTAAATGGTGTTAAATCCGGCTGGAGGCCAGTGACAAGTNTGACAGCCGACTGAACATGAGTCAGCAATGTGCCCAGGTGGCCAAGAAGGCCAATGGCATCCTGGCTTGTATCAGAAATGGTGTGACCAGCAGGTCCAGGGAGGTTATTCTCCCTCTGTACTTTGCACTGGTGAGACCATTTCTTGAATCCTGTGTTCAGTTCTGGCCCCCTCACAATAAGAAGGATGTTGAGGCTCTGGAGTAAGTCCAGAGAAGAGCAACGAAGCTGTTGGAGAACAGGCCTTATGAGGAGCGGCTGAGAGAGCTGGGGTTGTTTAGCCTGGAGGAGGCTGAGAGGAGAACTCATTGCCCTCTGTAACTACCTGAAGGGAGGTTGTAGAGAGGAGTGTGATGGCTTCTTCTCCCAAGTGACAGGGGACAGGACAAGAGGGAAAGGTCTCAAGTTCCACCAGGGGAGATTTAGGCAAAACATTAGGAGGAGGTTTTTCAGAGAAAGGGTCATTGGGCATTGGAACAGGCTGCCCAGGAAGGTGGTTGATTCACCTTTTCAGGAGGTGTTTAAGGCATGGGTAGACGAGGTCCTGAGGGACATGGTTTAGTGTTTGATAGGAATGGTTGGACTCAATGATCCGGCGGGTCTCTTCCAACCTGGTGATTCTATGATTCTAAGTGAGTTTCTTAACAATAAAATTATTTCTGTCTGTGTTAGTCTTATGTGCTTTCTTAGGGATTCAAATGAGTTTTACAGTCCTCTATATACAGCGGACAAATTCCAGAGGATGAAGGTGGTCAACGGAAGATGTGTCATGAAACCATCCATACGCTTCCCAGAACACTTCTGTCTTTTTGCTGGATTTCTTCAGAATTAATTAATTAATTAATTA
>WAAB01010914.1:42080-67437 GCA_013389865.1 Piaya cayana | reverse complement strand
CATCTCCCCTCTTTCAGCTTAAGGTCAGTGGTCCAAACTGCTGTGCAATACGGATGGGGAAACTGAGGCAGGAGGTGGCCAGGAGCAGAACTCAGAAACACTCCACCCAGCAGGATCAAGCCTGCTTTTGGTTTGGGCTTGAGGCATCTTTCAGTTTGAGGTCTGGTAACGCTTTCCTGAGACCAAATTCAGGCTGTGCTGCAGGGGAGAGCGAAGCCAGATTTGCACACGTACCTGTGTGGGCTCCGATGGTGACGATGCACGTTTGCAGCCTGGTGCGTGCGGTGCTGAGCTGTAGGTCCGCAGCACGCCTCACTAATTCATTCCTGCATTAGCCGTAATGTTTTCTGTGACCTAGAAAACTCCAGCTGGTGCATGCAAACTGCTGTGCGCCTTTATTTTATAAATGCATCTAAGAATTATACGGAAAAGATTGAACTGGCTTAGGCTTCCTCCACGTTGGACTGACCCTCAAGGCTGCTCTGGAGCTGCTCTGGAGGGTTCAGAGGAACTGAAGTAATTTCTGCTTTCTTTGCTGTCCATCCTGAGCCTGGGACGATGAAGGCACAGCTGGGCTTGTATTGTCTTAGGTCTGGTCTAACCCAAAGGTCTTATTTATAATTACACATTATGGAATGGTTCTGACCCATCAAACAGAAACACCCCGCTGCAAACAGGAGTTTAGACTTGTTTGCATCTCTGTGGTTAAAATAACTAATCCATGGAAAATAGGGCTGTGTATTTAGAACCTGGAAACTGATTCTATCTTTGGGAGAATAAGAGAAATGCCGCTGATGCTGGAAGAAGTGAACCCCTCTGCTTCTCTCCAAATCCATCCCAAGCTGGAGGAATTTGAATGCAAACTGGGTACCGCAGTACATTCAACGCACTAAAGCAGATGGATGGGAGCAGTGGGGAGCAGTGGGGGGCACTTCCCAGACTTGTGATGCTGTTGAATGCTAAATAGCCCCAAAACACCATCCCTGGGCTGTTCCCGCTGCAACCTGGGGCTCCGTGGGGCAGGTTTTGCTCTGCTGTGAGCAAGCGATGCTGCTTGGGGGACACACTGGGGACCCAGATGCTGCTTGGGGGACACACTGGGGACCCAGATGCTGCTTAGACCCCAACCCCACCCACCTCCAGCCAAACCTCAACTCCACCCCGACCCCTGCTTCCCCGAGATATCTGAGCCAGGCCCTTGAGAGCCTCTCTAAAGAACTTGCATCGCCCGCGTATCCTGCCCAAACAGGCCCTAATTTCAGGGGTGAGTCCTGGGCAGGAGGAATAATAAACCTTTGGGCTGCGAGATCTGAATCAAATAATTATTTTCCTACCTCCTCTAAATTAAATTTTTTGACGTTCCCACCTTCACTCTGAACTGTCGGGTCTGGCTTGGGGAATGCGTAAATTTATTCTAATTTTGCTCTTAAAAAGCAACGTCTGCGAGCGCCAGCAAGAGGGTCAGATGGTGCCTGTTCTCGCCGTGTTTGCTTTCTGGCATCCAGCTGACGGCTCCAGCCAGCGCCGAGCGAGCCCGGGAGGCTGTGAGCCCCCACTGGCCCCAGCTGGGCTGTTTGTTCTCTGCTGGGCAGCGAGCCGGGGAGAAAACCCAGCATTTTCCTCCCTGTTTTGAATTTCTCCGCTCTGCTTGACTTTTCTTCTTTGTCCAGAAGCAGCAGAGCTCCGCGAAGGGGTAGGAGGGAGGTAAGCCCCTATTTCTTGGTCTGGCTCTGCTCGCCACTGGCTCTTGGTTAATGTTTTTTTTTTTTGCAGCAGGGGACGAAAGAACGACAGAGAAGAGAAGACAAGGAGAGCATCGGAGGAAGGCAAAGGCCCCACAGCCATCGCGGCACGGAAAGCCAAGCCCAGAGGGAACCTCACCGGTGAGTGCAGCGTGGCAAGTCATGGCTGGGGGCAACTTGCCATGAGCTGCCCGAGAAACTCCTGCAAGGGATGTGGGATTTCCCAAGCGGGAGTTGGCAGCTTTGCTGAGCTGTTGAGGGGACAGCGAAGGGGGAAACGGGTGTTTTGGAGGCCACGTGGCAGCGAATGGGGGTCTTGGTGGGGTGAGTTCTGGAGCTGTGGCTCGTGGCTTGCGTGGGAGCTGGTCTTGCTGACCTGTGAGACCCTGCTGCACCCCTCCTTGTGCACCCAAGCCACACACACGCAGCAAACCCCTAGCCACCTTCCCAGCTGGGAGCTCAGGGTGCAGAGGCTGTGGTCTCTGCAGTCAGGATCTGTCCCCGTCTCCCCCAGCAGCCATTGCACCGCCCTCTTTGATAAGGAGTAAACCTTGTGCCTTCAGCTCCTGAATTGCAAGGGGGGGAAGCGGTTTCTGTGGGCGTGAGCGAGCGCAGAATGTTTCCAAGCCCCTTTTCAAATGGGGCCCCTCCGAAGGGTGTTCTGGAGCCGCACACACGTGCGGTGGTCCCGTTGCCCTGCTGGAAGGGGTCCCAGCAGCCTGCAAACTGCTCAGCCCTGAGATGCTGCTACCACTGAAATTGTGGTGACCCCGCAGGCTGGCTGGGGATCCCCTACCCACGCCAGCAAAGTGTTTTGGGGCAGGAGGTTTGGAACCAGATGGTGTTTAAGGTCCCTTCCAACCCAAACTATTCTATTCTACTGGAGGTTGTAGAGAAGAGAGAGCTGGGCTCTTCTTCCAAATGACAGGGGACAGGACGAGAGGGAATGGCCTCAAGCTCCACCAGGGGAGGTTCAGGCTGGACATTAGGAAAAATTTTTCATAGAAAGGGTCATTGGGTAGTGGCAGAGGCTGCCCAGGGAGGGGGTTGAGTCACCTTCCCTGGAGGTGTTTAAGGGATGGGTGGACGAGGTGCTGAGGGACACGGTTTAGTATTTGATGGGAATGGTTGGACTTGATGGGTCTTTTCCAACCTGGTGACTCTATGATTTGCAGGTGGAGATGTCCTACATGAGCTGTGCCCTGCGGGCGGCCACTCCCCGCCACCTGCCAACCCCTTGGAGAAGCCCCCGGCCCTTCAGCAGCGTGACGGGCCCCACAGCGAAGAAGAGTGTCCCGTATCAGAAGACACTGAAGGAGGAAGGTTCTGGGAGCAGGGAGCCCAGCCAGCCCCCACCGCCCTCGGCTGAGGTGGTGGTGATCGGAGGGGGCAGCCTGGGCTGCCAGACCACCTACCACCTGGCCAAGCAGGGAGTCACCAGCGTGGTGCTGCTGGAGAGGGACCTCCTGACCTCGGGGACCACCTGGCACACGGCTGGTGAGGCGGTGGGCACGGCTCGGGGCTCCCTGGAGTGGGGCTGGTGGATGTGGAGATGCCCACAGCTTAGGATGTGCCATGCTCCATGTGCCCATGGAGCAGATCCACTGTTCAGGCTGGCTCTGGGTGTGCCAAAGAGTTTAGGCTTTAAATGTGGAGAATTTCAGTATTCAACATAGAAATGGTTGAACTCGATGATCCGGTGGGTCTCTTCCAACCTGGTGATTCTATGATTCTATGATTTCTCTTTGAGCTTTCAGTGTAACTTTTTGTTAAGAAAATATCCCCTAATTTTTCTATTTTTTAAAAAGAAGTTTCATATGGCCAAAGGAAAAGCAAACTATTTATTTCCCCACATTTTCTTCTGGACTGGAGCATTTCTCTTATGAGATATGGGTCTGTTTTGCCTGGAGAAGAGAAGACTAGGAGTGGATCTTATCAGTGCTGATCAGCATCAAAAATGTGGGGGGCAGGAGGATGGGGCCAGACTCTTCTCAGTGATGCCCAGTGACAGGGCAGCAACGGGCACAAAATGGAGCATGGGATGTTCTACCTGAACATGAGGAAAAGCTTCTTTTCTGTGAGGGTGATGGAGTGCAGGACCAGGCTGCCCAGGGAGGGTGTGGAGCCTCCTTCTCCGGAGATGCTCAAACCCTCCTGCACGTCTGCCTGCTCGAGGTGGCTCTGCTTTAGAAGAGCTGGATGAGCACCAGAGGGTATGTCCAACCCTGGCCATTCTGTGAATCTTTAAGCCAGTTTTCTTTGGCAAAGAGAGGGCAGCTCCAAGAGGTTAATTCAGTAAGATTTTGGAGGGATTTGTCTCTTGTGGAGTACTCTGCTCCAGAAGAACTTTTTTCCCATTCATTAAATGCATAAGGAAAACTGAAATCCATGATTTGTAGCACTCTGCTGTCGCCACGAGATGGAGCGAGAGCCTTGGCAGCGTGGTCACACCACGAGTGGGAAAGCAGAATCCCCTCTGAATCCCTCTTTGGGTGATGGAGAAGTGGTGGAACCCCTTGTCCCACCCATGGGTTGTGTGTGTCCCCCTCCCCAGGTTTGCTGTGGCAGCTGCGTCCCAGCGACGTGGAAGTGGAGCTGCTGGCACACACGCGAGACGTGGTCAGCCGAGAGCTGCCGGCGGAGACGGGGCTGCACACGGGCTGGGTGGAAAACGGGGGGCTCTTCATCGCTTCCAACAAGCAGCGGCTCGACGAGTACAAGAGGCTCATGTCGGTAGGGAGAAGCCCCTCGGTGTCGCCCTGTCTGGGTGGCGCTTATCTCTTGCCCATGGGAGAAGGGCTGGGGGGGTCCCAGGGCAGTAGAGGCTGTTGTGGAGAGGAGGGAGCTGGCCTCTTCTCCCAAGTGACAGGGGACAGGACAAGAGGGAATGGCCTCAAGTTCCACCAAGGGAGGTTCAGGCTGGACATTAGGAAAAAAATTTTCATGGAAAGGGTCACTGGGCACTGGGACAGGCTGCCCAGGGAGGGGGTTGAGTCACCTTCCCTGGAGGGGTTTAAGGGATGAGTGGACGAAGCACTGAGGGACATGGTTTAGTGTTTGATGGAAATGGTTGGACTCGATGACCTGGTGAGTCTTTTTCAACCTGGTGATTCTATGATTCTAAACAAATCCTTGGGGGCTCCTCCTCCTCCGGCAGCAAGGGATGAGCAAAGTTTTTGCTGCCTGCTTGAGCTCCTGCTTTTCTTGTCCGGTTGGCAGCTGGGGAAGGCATATGGTGTGGAGTCCTACGTTCTGACCCCGTCCCAGACCAAGGACCTGTACCCGCTGATGAACATCGATGACCTGTATGGCACGTTGTACGTCCCCAAAGACGGCACCATGGATCCAGCTGGTACCTGCTCAACTCTTGCCAGAGCAGCATCTGCCAGAGGTGCTAAGGTAGTTCCTAATTAGTGATTATTTATTAATAATGCCTGTTGACCCTGTGAGGAGACTTCATCTTCTGCCTTCCCCCTCTTCTGCTTTTATTACACAGTAATAGCTTTTGGGAAAGGGGGATGGCCAGTACTAGACCGCTGCTTGGATTCACCTTTCCCAGATTTGAGTGGTAGATGTCAAGTGAGTCGGGTTGTCCCACTGTCCTTGTGTCCCTGCCATGACTCTGCTGCCCTTCTTCTGCCACCAGATAATAGAGAACTGCCCGGTCACCGGCATCCAGGTCAGAACTGATGATTTTGGTGTGAAGAGGGTGCATGCGGTGGAGACGGCCCATGGGACCATCCAGACTCCCTGTGTGGTGAACTGTGCAGGTATGGGGTTCAAAGAACGGTAGAGGGGTTGGGGGACCAGGGCAAGGGGTGGATTTGCATCCCATAAGCTGGATGGAGGGTCTGCATCAGTCCTTGTCCCCTTCATCTGGCTGTAACCCCAGCCCAAGTGGTGGAGAGGCGCAGGGAGGATGGAGAGGTGTGAGGAGGATGCAAAGGCATGAGGAGGATGGAGAGGCGCAAGGAGGATGGAGAGGTGCTCAGTGCGGGGCTGCTGTCTCCGCAGGTGTGTGGGCTCGAGCCCTGGGCCGGCTGGCTGGTGTCCACGTGCCGCTGGTGGGGATGCATCACGCCTACGTGGTGACCGAGCGCATCGAGGGCATTCAGGTCAGTCCCGCGTGGCTGCAGATGGGCTCCTCTGCTCCAGAGGGCATCGCTGGCTCCTGCCCCGTGCACACGGCAGGGTGAGGTGAGACAGAGCCCCTTGGGATCCCTGGAGCTGCAGGATGCCCCCCCACCCCTCATTCCTACCTTCAGCACAATCCGGCACTGCCAGGCCACTCTCTGCACCGGACAAAGCGCACACCCAGCAGCTTCTTCTCCTAGCAGGACTGTCAGACTGCATTTAATAGAGTCGTGTTTAATAGTCAGCAATGTTATGACTAGCAGGATAATTTTCTTCAATTATTATAAGGTCTGTGATGTGTTTGGTGTGTGATAGCAGCATTCAGAGAGATGCCAATCACTTTCTGAAGAAGCCCCATCCCTGGCAGGCAGAGGTGTAGCTCTCCAAGCATTTCTGAGTTGTCCCAAGAAATCTGTTCCTGCCACCCAGCTGTAAAGAATTATTCAGGAATCGAAGGAAACTCCCTCCACTCGGGCACCAGGACTTTGAAGGTGACACATTAATTAGTTTCCATCCCCCTGACACAGACAGTGTCTCACTTTTTAGTCCGAGGTGCCTCATTTTAAAAAGTGCTGGAGTCTGTGATTACGTTCATATCCCAGTGACTCAGCTGTGCCTGCAAAACGGTGTGAAAGAAACTGTACAGAGGAGATGCTGCAGCTTGCAGACCCCAGTGCCTCCTGTTCAGTCCAGTTAATTGCATTTGTGAACATGAAACGCGGTAGGCCCTACACCAGTACTTCCACACTCTCTAAATGTTTCTCTATCCATTATTCAAGAGGACAAATCCCTCATTCTTGGCGCGCTGCTGCCCAAGTGTTGTGCTGTTGCATCCTCCTCCCGTGGTGGGTGGCAGAGGAGGGATGCTTTCCAAGCTGGGATCAACCACAGCGGCTGCTCCCGCTACCCCCAGCATCCCTGCTGCTGTAATTACTCATTTGGTCCTGTCTGTGCTGTGGAGGAGCAGCCGGAGAACCGAGATGCTGCTTCCCTGGTGCAAATGCAAATGCTGCTTGCAGCATTGGAGATTGCTTGCTGCTAATTAGGCAGGATTTGTGCAAGGCTTGGCTTCCAACTTGGGTTGCTGGGCTCAGGGCTGTTGATCAGACACTCTGCCCACAGCATCTCTGCCTGTGTAAACCCCTTTATCCGTGGTTTGTCCAGGTTTGCTGGAGCTGACCTGGGTGCTTTCCTCTTGGGGCAACGCCGATACCCAGATTTCAGGGCTGTGAGAGCATCCACAGAGCCAGCGCTGCTCCCACCCTCGCTGGGTCACTGCTGCATTTGGCACCTTCTGCTCCAGCGCCCCAGCTCATCCTGCTCAACCTCACCGGGACACGGCCATGGTCTCCCTGCAGCTCCTGGCCCCCTCTCACCCCTCCACTCCCCCTGCCTGTTTTCCAGAACATGCCAAATGTTCGTGATCACGATGCCTCGGTGTATCTCCGTCTCCAAGGCGATGCCCTTTCCGTGGGTGGATATGAGTCAAACCCCATCTTCTGGGAGGAGGTGAGCAGTGCCAGGGGGGGTTTCCAGGGGGATGAGGCAGGTTTTCAGGAAAACCACCTCGGCCTCTGGGTTCTGTGGGTGCCAACTTCCACATGGCCAGTGGGGAAAGCACAGGAGACCCTTTGGGTCTGTTTGTGGTGTAGATATGAGATGCACAGGCAGCAGAAATGAGATGAAAAGTCTGGGCAAGGGGGATTTAGAGGCCATTGTGCAGCCGCTGACTTGCTGCATCATCCCTCTGCCCAGCTGCAGGTGGCTTAATTCAGGCTCTGCCCCACACGCTTGCCTTGGCTGAACTGTTCATGGAAACCCAAAAATATCAGAGTCTGCAAAGCAGCCTTGATTTTCTACAGCCTCAATTTTCTACAGCCTCCAGGGCTACCAGAGCTGAGAAGTTCTTACACAATCAACTGTACTGTTTTGGTTTTTTTTCGTCCCAATCCCTGTTTCCCACCTTCAGGTATCTGAAAAATTTGCTTTTGGCCTCTTTGATCTGGACTGGGATGTTTTCATGCAACACATTCAAGGGGCCGTCAACAGAGTGCCGGTGCTGGAGAAAACAGGCATCAAATCCACCGTCTGCGGGCCAGGTAAAGCAGCCGTGGTGGCCCCACGGTGGCTGCGTTCCTCCCAGGATCTTGATGGAGGCAAGGGGAAATTTCATATTCTTGGGAGAAGAACAAAACTGCAAGAGAAGGCAGCTGTGGTGAGGCTGCAGTGGTGTCATCTTCCAAGGGGTGGCATCCCAGGCTCAGTCTAGGTAGAGAAAAACCCAAGGACCTAATTGCCTTGGTCCAAACTAGGGGAAAAATTTAGTGCAAATTTAAAGCTGATGTTGCAGGCATTGGACTCGGAATTAAAGGGCAGATATTTTTCAAGCATCGTTTAACCGAGCGTTATCTTACAGTATTTTTTTTACTATTTGTTTCTGGGCTAATGGCATTGGATTTACCCAGTTTACATCCCAGAGTTCCTGGCATGGAGTTAAAGGCCGTGGCACTGCTGCAGGATGGTCCGAGCGGCAGCTGGGGGTGATGCCAACCACCAAACCTGAGCCCTGCACGCTTGGATTTGCCTTGATATATGCCACATACTAAAAAAAAAAAAATAAACCAATCTTTTTGCTGAAACACTTAAAGGGAAACCCTCTAGGCCCCTGGGGAGGGAGCAGTGCTGCTGTACAAGAGCTCATCTCCTGTTCTGTAGCTGGTAAAACACGACACATACAAAGTGGAGACCTTGGCCCTCGGTACCGCGGTTTTGATTCAACTGCTGTGTCAGCAGAGCTGGTGGCCTCCGGTGGGGAGCTGGGTTCTTAGAGATCTTTCTAGCGCTTGCAGCTCGGTAATGTAATTTCCAAAGGGTCAATGATCCTCCTTTTCTACATCTTGATTTAAATCCGTAGCTGGTTTCCTTGTGACGGCTGAGTCACACGGCGCCGAAACAAATAGCAAATGCTTATCTTTTCTGCTGTGCAGTAAATATTTCACTGCCAGAACAGCTACTGTGCTGTGCTCCAGGGACGGGGGATGAAAGCAGACTGAGTTGGGCTGCTTCGAGCTGTTTCTGCTCCAGCTGCTGGTCCAGACCATAAATACTCATGCAAACTTCTACAGCAAATATATATGCATGTAGGTATATTTGTTTTGGGAGTCTGCAGAAGACACCTGTGTGGACACCCCGGTTCTAGGGCGGGTTTCCACTTGGCCTTTGCTGACCTGACCCTGTTAAAGAGATCTCTGAGCTCTGATGCTGGGAGGTGCTTGCTGTTGGCCCAGTCCTGGCCCCTTTGACCTCTCTGGGAGCAGGGGCAGGTCAAAACCAGCATGGGAATCTGTATGAACCCTGCTCTTAAAATGTGTGATGTGTCCCAAAAATGCGTGTTACAGAATCACACAGAATAACATTTTGCTTGCACATCCCCGTCTCTGTCTTGCAGAGTCGTTCACGGCTGATCACAAGCCACTCATGGGGGAAGCCCCAGAGGTCCGAGGCTTCTTCCTTGGCTGTGGCTTCAACAGTGCTGGTAAGAGAGACCTTGAGCATCCTGATGTGGGCATCGTACCCCGGGCAGAGCCCAGCATCCCCAGCTGCACTTGGCTTCCCAACCTCAGCTGAGTTCTTGTCTCTTCCCTCAGGGATGATGCTGGGAGGCGGCTGCGGGCGGGAGCTGGCTCACTGGATCATCCATGGGCGGCCAGAGAAGGACATGTACGGCTACGACATCAGGTAAGTCACCCGGGCTGCCCCAGGGTCCCTGCGGGCTCCTTTGCTGATACTGTTTGTTCTCGAGTGGCTCTTGGGGATGGGTTCTGAGGCAAGGCTGGATGCTGGCATCAGGAGTGGGTGCTGGGCAACATCTGTGCCACAGCCTGTGTCCCTCTGAGGAGCTGGAATCAATTACGCTCGATGGCTTTAATGAATTTACATGTGGGGTTTTATCTCATTTGCCTCATTCTGCTTCTACGCAAACAGCTTCCATCAGACACAAGGAGATTGCGGTGATGGGGAAGGACAGGGTAATTACATTTGGGTTTTGTTGTTGTTCAATTAGTACTGTGCCTAATCCTCTAAGTTAATAATCGAGGGTGATGATTTCAACAGGAGAAAGATCAGCCTTAACCCGCTGTCTGCAGCACGACACGGGCCAGGAGTTTTCACTGGGTAGATGTTGGCTCTGTAATTGCTTTCGACTTGCTCAATTATATTTGATTTGCTTTGGGCTTTTTCATAGGGCTGCTAGTGACAGCAACCACCTTGTCAGGGACAAAGCTTTTAATATCCTGTTGCTTTGGTCGCAAAGCTGGTAAATATCCCATGAACTCAGGCTGGGAGGAGAGAGGAGTTGGTGCTGGTGTCAGTGGGAGATGCTTCCAGCCCTGCAGCAATGGGCCAAGCCTAGAAGGAGAAATCCCTGGGCTGAGCAGACCCATCATTAGACAGACAGATTCATAGAATCATTAAGGTTGGAAAAGACCTCTAAGATCAAGCCCAACCACACGCACAACACCAACAGGTCCACTAAACCACGTCCTCGAGTGCCACAATTACATGTTTTATGAACCCTTCCAGGCATGGAAACTCCACCTCTTCCCTGGGCAACCTCTGCCAATGCTTCACCACTCTTTCAGTAAATAATTTTTTCCTAATAACCCATCTAAACCTCCCTGGTGCAACCTGAGGCCAGTTCCTCTCCCCCTAGAGAGGTGTTGCAGGACTGACCTGCACTGTTGAACCCCAGCCCCACTTAGAGAGTGGCCAGGGGCTTTCCAGCATCTGGATAACCCAAGCATCCCTGTATCCCATCTGCCTCATCATCAAACTGATGTCAATCCTGGGTTTTTTTGGCTTTTGGTGGTGATTACTAAGCTTCTCTTTAAATAACTTGCCCGCACATTTAAATATTTATCCTCTCAGAACACTTGTAAATATTTCATCTGGCAGCTGTTGCTCCTCTTGCCGCTGTCAGAAATTCAGCACGTTGAGAACGGGGCCGGTGACGTGCCACGTGTCACCTGCTGCCGTCCCGTGCCAGCAGAAGGGGCAGCTGCCTGCACGCTGAGCTCACAGCTGCTTTGGAGGAACATCACTCGTGCTGCATTGCTTGCACCACTGCTGCGCTCAGCCCTGCGCCCCTGCCTCTCCTGCACCCAGAGAGCAAACAGTGAAATTGAAAATATAATTTTAAAAGCTGCTAGAAATGGTATTTCGTCTTGCCTTTCACCTGCTGCCTCCCTTTGTCCAACCCTGGGAAAGGTGCCACCGATGCCTGGGGCTGCTCTCCGTGAGTTATAGGGCTCTGGTAATCACAACCTGAGCCGTGTGCTGAGCTGGCGCATTCCTTCAAGGAGAAAAGATGAATATATGTCAAACAAATTTAAAATGCTTTGCGCTTTATTTATATCTCAGCCCAGGGAGAACTGGATGAAAAATGTAAGGAATGTCAAGGGCTCTTTCCCTCATCAGGGCTGCATTTAAACCTGGCTGTGTGCGAGGCGTGCTTTAAGGCCAGCCTCGCACTGAAGCAGAGCAGAATTAACCTCAAAGTTCCTCCTCTTCTATTTTTTTTAGCATCTAACAGGGCTTTATTTTGCTCCCAGTTGCTCTGGGATAGATGTTCCTGCAGGAGGGCTGTGGTGCTCAGTGGGTGCCTGGCTCCCACAGGTTGTGGCTTGGCCAGCACCAAGCCTCACTTGTTCCTTTGTTGTCCTAAAAGTGAAAAAAAAGACACAGGAATAGCTGTTTTACACCAGAGGACCTGCACCTGCATCTGGGTCTGGCCACAAAGGCCTTGTCCAGGGGAGAGGGCACCCCATTAGTTGGGCGTATCTGGCTGGATGCTCTCTCTCTGCCTTCCAGGAGGTTTCATCACTCCCTCACTGACAACAACCGCTGGATCCGGGAACGAAGCCACGAGTCCTACGCTAAGAACTACTCCGTCGTCTTCCCCCACGATGAGCCGCTGGCGGGGCGCAACATGAGGAAGGATCCCTTGCACGAGGTGAGGATGCGCACCCCAACCTGGGCTGCCTTGCGCGGAGTGGTGGGGAACCCTCACCTTTGCAGCAAAAAAGAAGTGACCACAGCCACATTGCTCTCCAAAGCCGTGTGCTGCATCCTTGCTCCTCTCCACCCGTCCTGGGAAGATCCTTGCTGACTCCTAAGGATCAACAGACGCACGCTGCGAGGCTGCTGTGGCCATGGTAGAGGTGCCAAGCATACTTATAAGATTTAACCTAGCAGATAGGGCTTATGGGCCCGATGAGGGTCACTGGGCAAGGGAAAAGTGGAGAGAAGAGCTCAGAAACTTATTACCTTCACTGCTTGGGGGCAGCGGCAAGGGCTGTGGGGTTTTGGGTGCCCTTTGTGATCTCCTGCCCCCTGCTCATCATGACTTGCTCACAGTTCACCCGCAGCTTTATCCTCCCCAAAATAGTACTGGAACAGGCTGCCCAGGGAGGAGATTGAGTCACCTTCCCTGGAGGGGTTTAAGGGACGGGTGGACGAGGTGCTGAGGGACATGGTTTAGTGTTTGATAGGAATGGTTGGACTTGATGATGCGGTGGGGCTCTTCCAACCTGGTGATTCTGATTCTGTTTGTGCCTCTGTGGAGGTGATTTTGCTGGCACTTCCTAATTCCCCGATGGTTTTGCTCCCTGTAGCTGCCAGGCAGGGCTGCTCCTGCCTTCACCAACTGCTACCTTCCACAAATCTCTGTAGCTGAACACTTCCAAGATGCAGCACTTGAAGAAACAAAGAAAACACCCCAGTTCCTAGTGGTTTGCTGCAGCTGCTGTGGCTCAGGGCCCTCCAGATCACCCAGCGTTCTCAAGATGCTCAGGGTGACCTGGGACCTCATCCCAGCCCAGCACTGCCAGCCCCAGCTCCAACAAGGAGTAACCACATTTCTCCAACCCATTTCTGCTCATCACAAATTCATATCCATTCAANACCATGCCTCTTCCAATGGAGAGCAGAGGCTCAAGCAATAAAACAGACGTCCCTCCCTGCCGGCCCCCAGTGTTTAGTTGACAGCTCAGTTGTTTTCTGTCACTGAGGATGCAATTTATTTTTTAATAGCGTGTCTAATAAGTGATGCCCATTTGACTGACAGCCTGGTATTTATACAATGCAGCTCCAGAGCATGTGCTGTGTTTTATAAATAGGCACGGAATCATTTCTGAAACGTTCAACAAAATCTATTCTTTTTCTGAACCGAGGCACCAAACAAAAATATCTTAATGGAGCCCTAATTAATTGCGAGCAGAGATTTTCCTGAGAGCGCAGAGGAGGAATGAGAAGGTTGGCCTGTAAATCTTGAATGTTATTGTATAATTGCTCTTGTAAACATCAGGGAGAGTCTTGCTTTCTGGATTCATCATCTCTCGGTCAGTAATTCACGCGTCGCAGCACAAGCTTTGATGGGATGCACTACTGGGCTGCCAGGCTCCTGCCCGTTGGCTGTCGTTGAGGCAAATATCTTTCCTGGGGGGACAGAAATATCAGTCAATTTGCAGGCAGCTGGGGTTTGCCACTGTTCTAAAAGACGAACTGTAGAGCTGGTTTTGGCTGCTGGTAGCCAAAGCCAAGGGGTTGCAAGCAGGGCTTTGAGTATGCACTCATGAGGGCAGCCTGGATGCTGCTCAAAAGCAGGAAAAGGTCAGTTTGGATTTTTTTTTTAAACCATTTGTTCCCATTTCTCTGGCTTCACTTGTGTAGGAGCTGCTGCGACAGGGCTGCGTTTTCCAGGAGCGGCACGGCTGGGAGAGGCCAGGCTGGTTCAGCCCCAGGGGAGCAGCCCCGGTAAGCGCTGCACGTGTTTCATGGGGGGTTCGAGCTTGGAGGGTACCAGCCAGGACTGTGCAAGCAAGACGTATCCAGTGCATGAAGGATGTGTGATGTGCTGTAAGCCTGTGCGTGCCCTCAGGAAGGGTCCATGAAAGCTCTTGGGTTTTAATTCACAATAACAGCGGTAAAAGAGAGATCTGTGTGTGCATGTTGTGTGTCTGTCTGCTCATCCCTCTGCAAAGATAGCACCTACCTGTAACTCCCCAGAACTCCACGTACTGATCTCACATCCATATATTGAAGAGTGCAGCAGGCAGGGATGCTGGAGTGGGGACCCATCGCCTTGGGCAAGGATGCTGGAGTGGGGACCCATCACTGCAACCTAGTCCTGCATGGACCCATTGTCCCAGCGTGGAGTGAATGCACCTAAGATCAGCCCCTTGGTTTTGGTTTCTCGGCACCTTCCTCGCTAGCCCCATCCTTGGTTGCACTCAGTGATCTGGCGGGTCTTTTCCAACCTGGTGATTCTATGATTCTGTGATCCTCCTGGTTCTTCCCCAGGTCCTGGATTACGACTATTATGGAGCCTACGGCCAGAAACGCCACAGCGACTACACCTACAACCAGCTGCTGGGGGATGAGTACACCTTTGACTTCCCCCCACACCATGATGTTGTGAGTGCAGAAACCTCTGGGCACGTCTGGAGCTGGGAGTGGGGTTAGAGGCAGCAGAGCCCGTGTCATGTCAACATTTTGGGTAGAGTTGGTGAGGCTCAGAGGGAAGGGAACCAAAGAGCTTTGCCTAAAATGGGGGAAAATGTTGCAAAAAGACTAAGAAAAATGTGTGTCCCATTCTTGGAATCCTCAGTGGAGAAGCCAGGAGAATTTCACTGCTGCTTTCCCAAGTAAGAGTTGAGACTAGATCGGGGTGAAAACCCAATCTGATAAAATTTAAGAATTATTATTGGTAACTCGCTGTATCAGTGAGGGAAGGAACGGTGTGGAGCATACAGGAAGGCCTTGCTCCATTTCAAATCTGTTTTTTCAGGAGTATTTTAAAGCCTTGCAGCTTTTAAAGGCATCAGGAGAGTGTCCTGGTATTGTTTCTTGTTACATAAATGGTTCTAATATGCATCTCCCTTTGTAGAGTGAGAGCACAGCTCAACTTCAGCGATGTGTTTGCTTTAATTGCAGATCAAGAATGAGTGTTTAACATGCAGAAATGCTCTGGCACTCTTCGACATGTCGTATTTTGGGAAATTCTACCTGGTTGGTCCTGAAGCAACCAAAGCGGCAAACTGGCTCTTTACTGCTGACGTGAGCAAAGCGCCAGGTACTGGCTCAGAGTCTTGATTTCATCTGCGCGCTGCCCTGGGAAATCACATCTTGCACCAAAACAAGCTGGGAGGGACCCGACTGGAGGGATGCTGGGATGGAGGGAGGGATGCCTCAGGCACATGCCAGCTTCTCATATTGGGCAGGGGTAGGTGTGACTGTTTTCCCTGTCCTCGCTGGAGGCTGGATTCCTTCCTTATTTACACAGAGACAAACGTGCTCTGAGCTGGGGAGGCGGATATCTGGCCCTTTGGCTCTCGCTGGGGCTCTCAGCCGGAGATACGATGGGTACTGAAGTAAATGAAGCATAAGCACTGCCAGCTGTGGTTTGCAGAGGGAGAAGCTGCCCCCTTCTCTAGGGCTGCGAGGCAGCTTCAGCTCCTTACGCAGAACTCAAGGGGAAAAAAACCCAGCTCCTATCTCCCTCCTGGTGCTGGGACATCCAGGGTTGGTCAGGGCATACCCAGGCTCTGGAATATTCCCTGCTACCCCTCTCCCTCTGCTAGGACCTATCTCTTTCCCCCAGGATCAACCGTGTACACCTGCATGCTGAACAAGCGGGGCGGCGTGGAGAGTGACCTGACCGTCAGCCGCATCAGCCCTGGGGACCCTGCCTCCCCTCTGGCCCCCACATTTGAAGGTAAAAGCCCTGAGCATGGGGATGCTGAAGGCAGGTGCATTTCTGCAGCTGCCGTGGGGCCGGGGGTCTCCAGCTGGGTTCACCCTCCTGCAGTTCAGCTCCCAGCCTTTCTTGCTGCTTTTTACGTTTGCATGTAAATATCTTTCCAGTCCCAGAAAGCCATGGGGGTAGGTTCAGATCTGCCAGCGTCAATTCCAGCCCTGCCAAGCTCAGGGGGCTGCAGGCGTGGGAGTGATTGCTTTTACCTAATAGCAGGCACCTGGCTTTTTCCACCTCCACCCCTCAGTCCCTGTAACCCAGTTATTCCCCTTGTCCCTGGGGGCCTGCACTGCTCATCAGTGTTATTGGGTTTGGCCAGCCCCAGCTGACAGATCTGACCTCTCCCCAAACCCTTATCGCTGCAATAAAGAGGAACTGAAATACAGCAGAGCAGCCAGCCCAGAGGGCAGAAATGGCATTAGGCAGCAGCAGCAGAGGAGGGACCTGTTCTCAGTCCTGTCAGCGCTGCCAAACATCATGCCGCATGGCACTGGGTTCTACCAGAGCTGCTAATGAAGGTTGGTCTGCACTACGATGCCCAGTGCCAGTGGAGCCCCATCCCCATAGAACTGCAGAATCGTAGAATCACCAGGTTGGAAAAGACCCATCGGATCATCAAGTCCAACCATTCCTATCAAATACTAAACTGTGTCCCTCAGCACCTCATCCACCCGTCCCTTAAACCCCTCCAGGGAAGGTGACTCAACCCCCTCCCTGGGCAGCCTGTCCCAGTGCCCAATGACCCTTTCTGTGAAAATGTTTTTCCTAATGTCCAGCCTGAACCTCCCCTGGTGGAGCTTGAGGCCATTCCCTCTCATCCTGTCCCCTGTAACTCGGGAGAAGAGCCCAGCTCCCTCCTCTCCAGCATTGTGGCTTGGAAGGGACCAGCCCTGCGGCAGGTGCAGCCCCTGGGGTGCTGGGTGTTGCAGGGGTGATCGCTGCCTTCGCCCCACACTGGCTGGGTACCAGAGAGCTCATCCCTCCCTCCAGGGAATCCTCCATCCCTCTCGTCTGGGGCACCCGTGGTGGGCGGGCGGGTGCTGGGAAATGGCAGAGCCTGGAGGGTTTGTCTGGCGATGGAGGAGTTTAATCGCAGCAAAGTCTATTTTTCCAATTACAGTAGGTGGCTGCACTTATTATCGTTATGACAGATTATTAGGGAGCAATTTGGTAGTGGCAGGAAAGACAGAGGCAAGATTGAGAGCTTATTAATATGTAATCAATCCCCATCTCCGGGGACTTTCCCACCCAGAATTACTGGCAAGATATTATTTCTCCTTGCGTACAGCGCAGCCCCTTCTCTAGTTGTGGCTCAGTCACTGCAGCCCTCCCTACTCCCACCTGTAGTTGCTGTCTCTGCACTTTGGCACCTGTTCTGTACTGGAACAAAAGAGCAGATGCTTTTGCTCTTGATCTTAGAAGACAAAGAGTGTTTTCTCTTTCTGTGATGCTCACACATGCACAGGATCCTCCAGGGCTCAAACAACTTTTTTAACCTTTTCTTCTTTCAGGCTTTAACGGGCATTTGGTTTTCACTGTGCTGAGCCTCTCTAAAGGCAGTGTGGCTGTTGGCAGCCCCTAGATCTCTCCCTGCTCCCACCTTTCTTGGCAATCCCCCTAGGCTGTGCAAGCTGGAGAGGTTCAGGGCTGCAGCTCAGCCTTTGGAGAGCAAAACCAACCCTGAGCCAAGCTGGGCGTCACCCCCAGCTTAGTGCTCTTGATCCTGAAAGGCTGCCGGGGTGTCTTCCAGGGGACAGCTACTACCTGGCTATCGGCGGGGCTGTGGCTCAGCACAACTGGTCACACATCACTGCTGTGCTGCAGGACATGAAGCTCCAGTGCAAACTCCTCGACTGCTCAGAGGAGCTGGGCATGATGAGCATCCAGGGCCCTCTGAGGTGAGTGCAGGGAGAGAATCCTGGCCTCCTCTTTTCACCCTGACCACGGAGGGATGCAGGGATGGAGGGAGGGATGCCTTCGATGTAGGCCAAGTCTTTGTGTCAGGCATGGATAGGGGTGAGCCTCACAGCGCCAGGTGATGGTCTGTCTGGACACTCTGTTTGCTGGGGAACTGGCAATTCTTTTGCAGCTCTCGCAACATGTCATATCACCCATGTCATCTCCCCTTTGGAGAGAGAAGTCTGTCTTGCCAACAAGACGAGAAGGAAAGTTGTAGTGATAACCCTTAGAGCAGGCTGGCGGGCTAAGTCCTTTCATCACAACCACTTTGCTGTTTCCCCACAGCCGTGTCGTCCTCCAAGAAGTGCTCGACACCGACCTCAGCAACGAGGCCTTCCCCTTCTCTACCCACAAACTCGCCACAGCCGCAGGATGCAAGGTAGGATGGGCACAGCCCTCTATTCTCTCTGGGGATGTCTCCAGATGTCTCTGGATAACCCCTCCCTGGAGGTGTTCCAAGCCACGTTGGATGGGGTTTTGAGCACCCTGAAGCAGTGGGATGTCCCTGTCCATGGCAGGGGGTTGGGACTGGATGAGCTCTAAGGTCCTTTCCAACCCAAACAATTCAACGATTCTATAATGTCTGTTCAGTGGGGTGACCACCTGCCAGCCCGTACAGCCGAGCATCCTCTGCTATAGGAAACCCATCTGCCTCCACATCGCTGCAGTGCGCAGCTGGAAGGTTTTCTTGGCGATTTTTTGGTGGCAAAGGCTAAAAACCCAGGTGTTGTTCTCTCCAATCGTTTGCCAGGTGCCACCCTTCTCTCCTAGCCCACCTGGTGGTGTTGTAGGGACACAGTGACTTGTGGCTTTGTGGTGCTGTTGGAGGAACAGGAGTTGCCTCCCACAGATTAGGGGCAAGCATTGGTGGTAAGGAGATTTGGTACTCTAGATCCCCTCTTTTCCACCTACTTCCGAAAAAAATAGGGATGATTTAACATAAAGAGCATCAAGTACTGGTGGTAAGGACTGGGCAGCCTGTGGAGCTGGTGTGTTTGATCACAGGAGAAGTCTGACAACCTTAAGCTTTCTGTACAAGCACAGATCATTCTGCATTTGCCCAAACTTTAGGGCTCACAGCAGCAGTTATGCAAGAAAAGCATAGAAACCGTATTTGTACATCTCAACACCTTGGGCTAAGCCCCTTGGAGTCAGAGCAAGGGGTCGAGAAGCCTTTTTGGGGGGTGATGGTGGAAACCAGCACTGCTGCGTGGCTGAGGTGCCTGGTGGGGAGGCAGGGGTGCCTGAGAAGATCTGCCTTGGTTTGGTTTTGATGTTTACATTATATGAAATATCCTTTCCATTGTAAAAACAGCTTCTGGGAGAGAGGGCTGAGTTTGAACCCCTTCTTCCCGTGGGAAATCAGCAGTCCCAGGGCATCCCTCCTGCTCAGAGGAGCTGGCTGGCAGGAGGGACCATGCCCAGCGTCTGTTCTGGCTCTTGATCTGATGTCTGATGGGAGACAAAGAGAGCAAAGATGCAGCAGTAAATCTTATAAATGGCAGGAGGAAAACAGGGAGCTGGAGGCAGGCTGGATATTAGTGAAATTGGGTTAAGCTGCATACGGACACTTTTCATTGGGAATTAAAGTGGCTTTAATTCAAATGCAGCTGGCTGCTGAAGGGATTGCTGCTAAATCAAATTAAGGCTATTCGATTTGCGAGCAAGAGTCTAGCCAGGGTTTAGGGGCTGTTTAACTAAGCCACAGATTTTGCCCAACTTGGAATAATTCTCCAAACCATCATCGTCGGCGCACCCAGTGCACCGAAACCCCACAGGTATCCAGAGACACGGGGCGCCCAAAGGCTGATCTGTTGCTGCAGGTTTTCCAGCACGTTGCATTTTAGTCTCCACTGGCGAGTTATAACCAATCCCACGTGCTCCCTTGTCACACCTGCAGTAATAATCTCGTAATAACCTACTTATCCCCCAAGAATGCTGGAGAAATGTTCCCATCTTCATGAGCATAATTAGTTTATTTGCATTTCGCTTCAGGTTTATAAAAAATAATGCGCTTCTGTGAGGAAGAAATAGACGGTAGAAATGTTGTGGCTTCTTTTGAGTGCAAATAAAGTGACTGTCAGAAAAAAAAAACCTGTCCTGCCCAAGGGGTGTGTGAGGACTCTGGGCTGGGAACACCCCCTGCCTGCTGCCACTCCTTTGGGTCCCCATCACACGATGGGCACGGGGGACTCCGTCCCACACAGAAACTGGAATCAGAGGGTTTCTCAGGAGAGCAGGCTGAAGCCTTCACCGATATTATCGCCTTCCAGGGGGACTAAACTGAACCCAACATCTTTTAAAAGTTATCACAGAGATTTGAAGGCGTTTAACTCAGTAGTTGAACACAACCAGCTGGAGTGAAAGGAGAGCTCCAGCAGAGTTAATGACTCTGGAAATTACCGATTGGTTTGTGAGTTTATATATAGCACCTCTCATTGTATTGAACAGCAGAGAAAGCTCCCCTTTTGAATTTCACTGCTGGGTACAGGGTAAAGTTCAGGTTTTCATTTTCTAGAATACTTAAAAGGCTTTTGAATTGCTGCTGAAAGACCTAGCAGTTGATGCTATTTCATAGCTCCCATTGAAATCCAGCAGAAAAACCTGTTCCTAGAGGCATTCAGCAGAAAGCCAAATGTAGTGGCTGAGTCCAGCCCTTCACATCCCGCTCGGCCTCTGTGGTGGGACGCACACCCGTGCCTGGGGTAGGTATGTGTGGGTGCACCTCCAACCCCTGCCTGTGCCCAGCTATTGACTGGCACCCCAATTTTCCTGAGCCTACCTGTTCCCTATCAAGCACTGCTCTGCGTCACCTCTCTTGCGGGATGCTCATTCCCATAGACAAGCAGTAGTTTGAGGGGAAGTTTCTCCCAGGAGTAACTTGCTCCTCAAAATAAAGCGCATCTTAGCTGTGGCCACTGGCTGCTGAGTGACCGGCAGGGTTAATGAGCTGCGAGGTTGCCTGTCAGTCACCAGAGCATCCCCTGCTGCGATAAAAATGGTAGCTTGGCTAGCTGGCAGCACTGGCTTGATCTCTGCCCCCTAATTAGGTGACACCGTCGTGCAGTGGTAAAAGCTTCTCTGTGCCCCTTGTGTCTCTGCACCTCAAAAGGTGTTTGCCAGCCTCTGGGCTTTGCTGCAGGGTTGGGGCAGGGGCTGTATCCCTGGTACAACATCTTTTAGGAGACTTAACATAAATCCCCTATACCTGCGGTGTTAAAAGCTGCCTTAAACTCTGCTTAAGAACATTATTATTGCAGTGCTGCTAGAGAACAGAGGTGCTGGGGGAAGCAAGGATGGATTTGGCTCCTCGGCCACCCCAGGCTCCCCTTTGGTACCTCTGATGCTGTTGTTGCCTGTTTTGGGCAGAGGCTGCTGTTGTCTGTTGTTGTTTTTACCTGAGATTAGAGAGCACAGCAGATACCAGCTCCTGGCTGTAGTAAAAGGTCAGCAAAGAGCAAGATGCAGCTTCTGCCCCAACAACATCCAAGGCCAGAGAGGGCAAGACAGCCCCAGAGCTGCAGAGTGTACCTGGCCGACAGGACCAGCCTGGAACATTCTTCTTAGCTGAAAACTGCTTTGTTAAGTCTGCAGGTCACGATGTGGCGTGAAACTCTTGAGTTAATCTCTCTCCCAAAGCAAGTTATGCATTCGCAGTCGATGTGCATCTGAAGGGATAAACCAGAGCGGTTTTTGTGGGAGTGGAAGTGGAGAAATCCAAAGGGATGAAGCAGAGGGGAATGAAGCTCAGAGTCAAGGGGTGTCTCCAGAGAATATGCCCAAGCCGGGGTGGCCCCAACTGGCCTGGAAAGCTTTGGGAATGCAGACTGTTTCAGTAGGGAAAATAGGAGGGTGCAGGAGAGGCTTCTGGGCGAGAAGAAGGGGGGAACACATGCAGGGGATCCCCAGCGTGACTGGGAGGCATGTGCCCCTGGGAGGGCAGGCAGGCAGACCTCCAGCAGCGAGGCTTCCCCTGAGAATCATCAAGTCCCCTGTGCTGGTTTGCTTATTCCTCTTTGGAGCTTCATGCATTCCATGTGGCAGCAGAGAGCAATGCTTTGGGATACAACCTCCACTGGGGGAACCCTGTGCAGCCCCATGCCAGGAGATCAGCCCCTGCCAGGAGAGTAGGACCTTTGGGTGTCTTTGCCATGGGAGCCCATCCCAAGTTGGGGACACCCCTGGGGGACAGAAGACATGAGATGCCTCAAAACAACAGTTCTGCTGGGGATCAGCTCCCCTGTCTGATGGGTTGTTCTGGGGAGATGTAGAGGTAGGTGTGCCTGTGGGCTTTCTTCTGGCATCAATGGATCAGCAGAGGGAGACAAAAGCCCGGCTGGAGCTGGAGCATCACATCTAACCCCAGCCTGGCTGGCTCTGACAGCCCTGGGATTGATGGCCAGAGGATATTGAATGCGGCCACCTCCATCCACTGGCCAGCCTTCCTGGGCACTGACAATAGCTGGCTTTGAGCTCCAAAGCTTAGGCTGACAGGAGATAAGAAATTCAAATTAACCTCCTCTAGGGAGAGGTTCCCGTGCAAGCCAGCTTTCTCCCTGGCTCCCCAGCTTCTCCTGGGCTGCAGAGCCAGGCTCTATACGCAAGGATATTTGGCATATTTTGTATTTCACAGGTCCGTGCCATGAGGCTGTCGTTCGTCGGGGAGATGGGCTGGGAGCTGCATGTGCCCAGGGCCGACTGCGTGAAGGTTTACCAGGCGGTGATGCAGGCAGGTGCCCGACACGGCATCACCAACGCCGGCTACAGAGCCATCGACAGCCTCAGCATTGAGAAAGGTTTCTTGTTTTCCTTATAGGAGCACTCATTGCTTTACCTCCAACTGGGGGACCAGGGCAAATGAGGTTTCCCCAGCTTTGAGGGTGGGTTAGTGTGACTGGAAGTGTGGCAACTCCTTTCAGAGATGATGCTGGCCCCAGCACTCCAGCTGAAACTTCTCCAAAATGGGTTCATCTCAAGGGTCTCTTTGTCCAGGGCCAAGTGAATCAAGGGAAACGGAGGTACCCAAGAGGCAGGGGCACCTGCTGCTGTTCTCTCTGGGTTTGCTGCTGTGACAGAAGGAGGCTGGGTGACCGACGCTTGCTCTCTGCAGGGTACAGGCACTGGCACGCAGACCTGCGCCCTGATGACACCCCCCTAGAAGCAGGCTTAGCCTTCACCTGCAAGCTCAAATCCAGCATCCCCTTCCTGGGCCGGGAGGCTGTGGAAGCTCAGAAAGCCAAGGGCATCTTCCGCCGCCTCGTCTGCTTCACCACTGAGGAGTGAGTATCACTGCTGGGCTCTGCTCAGCACTGGGCACCGTCACCAACACTGGTGACCACCCCATGGTGAGCACCTTCAGCCATCCCCATCCACCACCGTGCCCAGACAGGCACGTGGAGCTCAGTTGCAAGCCGGCTCGGCTGTTTTCCATGCTCTAATTCCATCTCTAATTTAAATCCCACCATGAATTCCCTGCTGGATGTTTAACGGGAGCTGGAATTGATGTGTCGGGGAGTGAGTTCATTTTGTTTCACCCAGAACAGTGGGAGATTCCGCAAATGGGGCTGGAGGGGCTTTGCTACTGCCTGGAATCAGCACGGGGAGGTTAGGAGCAGGAGCTCCGATACATGAGCTGACCCAGGGAAGAGCTGGGATCCAGTGCCCATGAGGTCCTGCCATGGGTCTCTGCCTTCCCGTTGCAGGAAGGTGCCGATGTTCGGCCTGGAGGCGGTCTGGCGGGACGGCAAGGTGGTTGGCCACATCCGCCGGGCAGATTTCGGATTTGCCATCGACAAAACCATCGCCTATGGCTACATCCGTGACCCCGAGGGGGGCCCGGTGAGTACAGATCTCCTGCCACCACCAACCCCCAGTGACAGCTGAGCAACCATCCCTTCAGCGGAGGCTTGTTGCATGGGGAGTGTTGTGCTTGTTTGGTTTTGAAACCACACACACAAGCTCACGCAAGCCCTCTGTTGTCTGGGGAGCATGATGGGGCATCCCCCCTTGCTTCCCCCTCAGTGGAGGCTGGAGGGTGAGGGATGCCACAGCTTGGTGATGAGGCTCGCTAGCTGCTGCTCTGCAGGGCCCTGGTGATGCTCTCTGGCTCAAACACTGCCTTGGATGTTAATTGCAACCGAGTATTTGATTACAACAGTGAATTAACTTATGTTATAGGGAGCGACGGCCAATAGGAGCACAGCAGGCTCTTAATTAACCCTGGCAGACTCCTGGATAGTAAATCAGATGCCCTCATTAAGCAGCGTGCTGTAGGCAGAGGCCAAGGAACCGGTGCGGGGACAGACACATCCCTAGGGACCCTCCCTGTTGCAAACCCAGACCAGTGCATACGCTCATGCTTTCATCCTCTTGCTTGCCTTCACTATTAATCCTGCATCAGCGCAAGACTTCCAAGTCAAATAGTTTTGTGTTCCAGTAACCCCCTCAGCTCCTGGGGATCACCTTTGATGCCCATCGTCAGTGTTTCTCCTTGCATTTCCTTTCTCCCTTTAGCAGTCTCTCTCTCTTCCCCGTCACATCTCGCTCTCCCAGCCGCCCCCGCCAGCCCCAGGCAGCATGGTGGAGGCAGCAGGATGGAGGTGGTGGGGGGACAGTCCCCTCCTGCCTCCGGCGAGGCACTGATGCGGCAGAGCGGTGCTGAGTGCCTCCCTGCTGGGTACAGCCATCGCACCACTCTCCCTGCTCACGCACCCGCTGCAGGGACAGCTTGGCCGTGGCAGCTGCCTGCTGGGCTTTGCGGGGGCTGAAAAAGACATAATGGGGACCTCACTGTGTACAGGTGGTCGCACCGTGGGGTCCCCAGCCTTGCAGCTCCTTTGCGTGGCCGCTCTGGCTGGCTGCATCCGGGAAGCAGCACTCATTAAGCAGATGCTAATGTGTAACCCTCATCTTCTTGCTCCCTGGGCTAATTCCTGCTTGGTTTGGGCAGTAATTGCAGAAGGAGGGTGAGATGTGCTGTAAAAGGAGAGGAGGTGGCTTTGGGGACCTGACACGTGCCATCCCCACTGGGGCCTTGGTGCTGCACCCAGACCCCGCACTGACCCTTGGAGGAGGTGAAACGGGGCCCCCTTCTTCCCAGCCCCTCAGCAATGGGGTTCCCAAGCGCCTGGCCTTGCTGTGTGGCCTTTTAGTTTCATTCCTAAGGATATGGTCCTTCAAGGAGAGGATGTGATGCTCCTCAACTCTGGAGCTGAGGAAAGAAGGGACAGGATGGGGATGTCTTTGCACCATCAGGTCCAAAGAACCAGAAGAGCAGAAGAGGTGTGTGAGGAGACGAAGTAAAATTTATATTTATTATTGCTAAATCACTGATGATTTCCAGGTGATAAAACCACACTGATATGGAGAGCCCCTTCGCAGCCAAGGGGGTGCCTCAACCGCTGGCACTGCTTGGCACCAGGGTGAGCCTCACAGGCAGAGGGGACAGTGCCAAGTGGTGACATCCTGGCTGCTGCCATGGTGCCCTCCTGGCTCAGTGCAGTGGGGCTCACTCTGCTGGCATGTTCTACCCCCCAAGGCTGCCTGCTCTGACCCCTTTGGAATGAGCTCCCCCAGCCTGGCTCTAAGTGCTACTGAAAAAAAATGCACAGGAAAAAAAAAGCAACCTCAAAAAAAATTAAACACTGTGCTCTTTTTTTTATTTTTTTTTTTTTTTTTTTTTTTTTTTTTTTTTTTTTTTTTTTTTTTTTTT
>WAAB01010914.1:11781-32337 GCA_013389865.1 Piaya cayana | reverse complement strand
AGCTGCTCAGGGTTGTTGTGCCCCAAGTGCAGGACCCGGCATTTGGCCTTGCTAAACCTCATCCCATTGGTCTCAGCCCAGCGGCCCAGCCTGTTCAGATCTATTTGGAGCCTCCCTACCCTCCAGCAGATCCACGCTTCCACCCAGTTTATTGTCATCTGCAAACTTGCTAAGGGTGCACTTAATGTCTTCATGCAGGTCATTGATAAAGACATTAAAGAGGCTTGGACCCAGCACTGAGCCCTGGAGACACCACTTGTAACTGACTGGATTTAACTCCATTTCCCACCACTCTCTGGGCCCTCCATCCAACCAGTTTTCCACCCAGGAGAGTGTGTGCCTGTCCAGGCCAGAGGGTGACAGTTTCTCAAGCACAATAAGGAGTTTGGGGAGTTTAGAACTGGGAACGTGGAGCTCAGCACTGTATCACTACTGCCTGGGCCCCAAGAAGAGCCATTTGCTATCTCTCTTCTCTGAGGCGAAGCCAGGATGGAGAGGACGGGCACTCACCAGCTGGGTGCACTTGTCAGTGCAGTACCCTGTGAGGAGAAAAGAGTCCTCGCCGGGGGGAATGGCCATCACCGGTGTGTAGACCAGGCCCAGCTCCATGATGCCGGCGTCGTAGCGTCGCAGGCTGGCCGTGTAGTAGAGGCGGATCCCTGAGGAGTCGTGACGACCTGGAAGGTGAGAGGACGAGGCCACAAATCAATGTGGGAGATGTAATGGCTGCTGGGACAAGGTCAGGCATGAAAATTATTCTGCCGCACTGGTTGTGGGGAGAGGGGTGCTGGCCTCTCGCTCGCAGCTTTCTTCATGTGTGCATTTCTTATTGTTTTCCAATCCTAGATATATTCATGCAAGGCTTTACTGAGTGGCCCCAAACACATTGCCTAGAGAGGTCAGTGACCTGAGGTTGAATTGCTCCCAAGAAAGGTAAGAAGCACATCTGGAGAGCCCAAAGCAGGACAGATCATGGGGTGCTTTGGAGAACTCTCTCAGAAATATGTCTCATTGCCTCTTCTTTAACTGATACACCTGGAAAGTTAAGGCCATGCTATTACTGGAAGGAGGAGACCAGCCTATGGAGCAAGTGCTTCTTGCATTTGGAAAGCTTCTCCCCTCTCTTGCATTTGCCATGTCTCAATTTAACCCGCCTCAAGGGGCTGGTGGCAGCTGGAGAAGACCCCGTGCCCATGATGTGCCCTGGCAATGGTGACCACGGGGCTGGCAGAGGCAGCCGTGAGCTCTTCTGGGCTGCAAAGCCAAGCTCTGGCTCTCATTTTCCACCCGGCTTTGCCAGCAAAGGGAAAAGGCGTGTTCAGTCGGTCAGAAGGGGTTCAAGCTGGCTAGGAACCCCTGTCTCTGGGCTGGAGCCCACCCAGGAATAAGAATAACATGGGAAACACAATTGGTTAACCAGTAAAAGCAGAGAAATTATGAAAGACATGATCTCTGTATTTATAGATGTGTTTCTTCTCAAGTTGCTGAATGTGCTGTGGTCGATCTACAGTACATATGCTCTGGTCTCCTAAAAATATACTTTGGGTAGTCAAGAAGCTACTTGTTTTTATGGAAATGAAGAAACTGGGTTGTTTGGAATCCTGGTTTGTTGTTTTTTTTTTCAAATGTGTCTCCTGACAATGTTATCAAAGCAGGAGTACCAGTAAAACATCTACATTTCTCCATCCCCAGCCAGGCTGGTGCTGTCTCTCTAGTGACTCTGGCACTGCTGTTGCTCTTGTCTCTGAGCTCAGACCAATCACCACCACCTTGCAAAGAAATTAGAGGGATGTTCTGTGGCAAGGCCGACTAAATCTTGGTGTTGCCTTGGAGCACGACCCTGCAGGAATGATGTGTAGAGGCAGCTTTCTGCATGAGGCCCTGTGGGCTTGACCAGGCTCCCTCCCCTGAGCATCCCTCCCTGATGCTGAGCGTGCACCAGGATGGGTCCAGGCTGTGGTGAGAATGGCTTTGCTGAGACCAGAAAGGCAGCAGCACAGTGGGACTTTAATATATTCCTCCCACTAGTGCAGATCTGGACTGCGAAGTCTCCAGAAAACTGCAAACAGGGCTATGATTTTGGCCAAGGTTTCTTCTGTATGAAGTCCTCCCTGGGAAGCTGTCAGTCTCTGGTGTTCACACAGCTCTTCTGCCACTACCTTGCTGCGGAGCCACTGGGCATTGCGACGTGTCCACTCACCTTGCAGCACCAGGGGATTATGATAATGAATCTCGAGGCGCAAATATCTGGAGGAGCCTGGGCCACCAAAGGCAAGACCCGCTTCTTCAGGGTAGTAGAAAGCCTGGAAGCAGAGGCAGGGTGTTAGGGGAGGAGTAGGGTGGCTCTTCTGGAGACAAGGCTGAAAATCCTAAGGTAAATGTCTAGGAATAATCCTGACTCCCACCACGGGCTGAGGGATGTGACTTGTGCTCTTGGCTGTGTGAGGTGAACTGATCTTGTTTCTGAGGGTTTCTTGCGCACCAGCATGCAGATGCCATGGCATAACCACTGAGATGGAGCATCACTCATGATTTATGGCACCAACGAGGTGGACTAGGGTGAAGTGGAAACTCAGGGAGAGCTCAGATAGGGCTGGACACAAATCCCAGCAGAGGCTGGGGTTGGGGCAGCCCCCATGGAACAATCCCAAGATGGGATCAAGAAGGGTTGGGAAGCAGCAAGGAAGTGCCCAGGAGAAAAGCTTTTACCCAGGGTGGCAGGTTGTGTCTCACACCTGCTCCCATGGCCCACGCTGCAAGCACGTGCCTGCAGTAGTTGAGCCGGTCTGGCTTCATCTTGGAGTCGCAGGGCCCATTGTAACGGGGAAAGCTGTCGAACTCAGCAGCGCACTGAAAGACTTCCATGTGGTGAACCAGGGCTTCGTTGCCTGCCGTGATCACTGGCTCGTACTGCAAAGCAGTGTCCAAGAAGGAGGAACAGATTAAGACTGTTTGCTGAGAGCCCATCCCTGGGGGCTGCTGTCTGTGCGAGATCCACAAGGAGCCCAAGGCAGGTATGTCTGCTCTCCACTATTGGCTGGGGGTAGTTTCTGCCATGTGATGGGGAGGGAAGGTTGCTCTGGGCATGAGACACCAAGGACCAAAAGGTCATGGTTGTCTTTGGGGCCAGCCCAGAGTCCACCAAAACCCACAGGGCAACATCTCATCCCTTCTCCACCAACAGATACAACTGATCAGCAGAAAATCTTGACCTGCTTTGTGATGACTAAGTCCTTCACCTGTTTTGCAGGACTGAGGTGACTTTGCCTTTTCCTAAAGAGGGTCCTAGCCATGTTATGGTAGCTCTGTTAGCAGCCATTGGGTTTTGTTTCTAGTCAACAGCTGTTCAGGGCACAGGGATATGGGTAGAAAGAGTGACTTCAAATAAACCTGAGGAGCAGCTCTGGCTAAAAACACCAGCTGTAGAAATGATCTGCAGCAGCGGGAAGGCATCAGGAGTTACGCACTTTTTGCTTACACACAGATGATTCATTTCACACCATCTGCTGAAGAGAAAATCCTCCTTCTGAGTCTTCCTTTGCAGCATCATCTCTCCCGTATATATCGCTAAGCGCTCGCTTTGACTTGTGTGTCAGGTTTTCCCTCTCCCTGTTGTGTGGTTTTGACTCTGGGTGTGCCGGGTCGTCTGCTGAGCCACCTCTGCGCCTGCCAGGGTGATGTTTTCCTAACAGCTTGTGATGGGCCCTCAGACTAGTGTTATGACACTTGACACTGGAAAGCCTGCAGGTTTTTCTGCTCTTCCTTTGGGGAGGTGACCCAAGGATGTGCAAAACATCTGGGCAGTGCACACAAATTGCATTTATGTCTGTAATTGGGGGCTTTTTTGGTTTTTTTTGGGGTTTTTTTTGTGGACTATACCTTATCTTTTAGAAGCCAGTTCATATCATGGCTCGCTCTGCTTTCCTCTCCCCATCCCTGTTCCTTTGTTTCCTAGGTTTAGGTATTCCTCGTGGCTCACTGTGTGCCATAATCCTGCTGTGGGTCTGCCCTCGATGGCTACAGCTTTGTCTTCTGCAAGGAAGCTGCTGAGAGCCTGCCCTGATACCTGCTTGTTATGTCAGGTGGAAAAGTCACCAATCTGCCACCTCCTGGTGAGAAACTTCTGGTTTTGGATTCTCTGGGAGACACGAGGGTGCTACTGGATGATGGGAGATGTTTTGGTATTATCATGTGTGGGTCCTAAAGCCTCTGTGAAAGGGCAGGGAAGACGTGGTCTTCCCAGAATAGCTGAATGTGAACATGATTGCTGATCTGCACCAAGGAGAAAAACCCTCTTCTCCTGCCTCTTACCATAATAATGTGATGTTTGAGGAAACCGTCTGGGAGCTCTGCCATGTAACACCAGTAGGTTGTCTCCTGGCTGGGGATGACAATATCAGGGGCTGTTATCTCCATGGTCTTCATGTCGCTGGGCAGTTCAGGGATGGTGATGTTGGGCTTCAGCAGCTGCACCCTCTGCAGTCCCCTGCGGATGGCAGAGATGTTGATGGCTTGGAGAGAATGGACTGGTTCCTCCAGGATCCCGTAGATAAGGTGCACGGTGCCATCCTGATGCAAGAGCAAAGGTTATCAGGTAGTTTTTCATGAAGGAATGTGAACTGTGTGGACCATTATCACCAGCACTGGTATGAATCCAGTATTGGCCCTTTTGACCCATCCCTAGGTGGAAAGACACCTTGACTTCACCAGTATCTCATTTTGCTGTGCTGTCCCAGGAAGACTGTAGATTTTGGGGTATTTCTTTGGCTGACATGAGCACAGAGGGTTCCCTACCTGTTGGGAGACCCTGAAAGGTTTCGCTTAGATGGCATCTGTTCCATAATGGAAACTTGTCTCTGCTCTTTCAGAACCCCTTGTATGCTCTGAGCTCATTGGTTAAGGGCTCATTGCACCCTGCAGCCCAACCCCAGCAACAGCCCTAGGCAGCAGCCTGGGGAGGAAGAGCAGAAACAAAACCTCTCCCTGAAAACCATCCTTTTGCCCAGCTTCTCTTGGTGGGTACCACAAGAAGCTCTGCTGAAAGTCTCCTTCAAGCAAGGAAGGTGCTTCTGAACCCAGTGAGCTCTGGACAGGAGGTAAGGAGGAAAGGAAAACAGAATTTTTTTTCTTAAAGGATCAGAGAACAAAGACCTGCAAGTCTTCTCCCTGGTTCACGCAGATATTTTCCTCCAGGGCTCTCTGTGTCTTGGCAGACAGCAGTCATCTCTCAGCACAAGACGAGCTTTTGAAAGCCAGCGACAAAAACTCAAGGACACCCTGTGCCCACGTTGGCTTTAAAATATCCTGTCCGTCAAAGACTTCCATCTGAAATGAGCCTCGCACTGATTCCTGCCCACGCTCAAGGTCCATGGCTGACACTCTAGAGCTCTTTGACATCCCCACTTGGAAAGTTCCCCCCACCTCTCATCTCCTGGTGAATGCAGGCTGAGAGAGGCTTCACTGAACCACACACCAGCGCTTCGCAGCGGCTCTATTCACCATCCCTTTGCTCCAGCTCCTGCCACAACCCTCTTTCCTTCCTCCCATTGAGCAACAGCAACAGCAACACCTCTTTGTGACACTCTAAACATTTGGCTCCAGACTGCAAACTGGAGTGATGCAGGAGGGTATTTATATAGACCTAACACATGCTTAGCAGGAGCGGATGATGCAAATAAGCTAAAATCGCCGCTTTATAGAGGTTTATAAGGGGTTATAAATAGATGGTGCCAAACATTACTCATGTCCCAGGACTGACATCTGTAGCGCGCTTCCTTCCTCCCTTAGACAGTGCAAACACCTGATGCTATCCTTGAAATGAAGTGTTGTTCAGGTATAACCGTGCAGGTGAGGGGTTGGAGCTCTGCTCCAGGGCTGGTGTGGGACTCGGGAGTGCTGTGCTGGGGTGAGGGCGATGCCGTACCTCTATCAGGTAGTCCTTAGGGTCACAGGTGCTGAAGGCTCTTCTGAAGAGGAGGTAGAGCCCCTTGGGAGCCTTCCGAGCCCCGAGGAGCTGGTAATCCTGCTGGGAGTCCATGTGGAGCCGCCCCTCGGCATCGCTCCAGGCGTCCTATGGGAGGAAGAGCACCCTGCTAAACTGCGAGGCTTAAAAATTGCCCTAAAAATCGCTACCCTTCTTCAAAATCCTTAATTTGTTGTGGCCAGATTGCTTCAGCAGCCCAACAAGTCCTTCCAAAAACTGCGCGTTGGTGGTAACGTTGACAAAGTCACCCAGAGAAGCAAAGCGGGAGGTTAACCTGTGCTTAAGGACCTGAAGGCTGGGAGCATAAAACCCCACAAAAATTTGTATTTGAACATTTTCGTCTTGATCTTTTGCATCTCCTGTTGATATCTTTTGTTTACTGAGGAAAGGCACCCAAGGAGCACCTCGCTATATGCATACAAGTAGCATAAGTCCTCTTATCTTGGGGGAAGGAACAGAAGAAAAAGAATAAAGCGTCTTGGCATCATTTCAGCCAGAAGTATAGAGTGTTATTTCGAGAACATATTGTTCTTAGAGGGGGGGAGTAAAATCAGCTCCATGAAGCTAGCATGACATTTGTTTTCATAGGAGTACGGAGTGCAAATTAATCTCGTAGTACATGGGGGGTTAAGCAAATTTGGATCCTTTTAACAGCTGACATACTTATCCAGAAGAAATGCTGCTGGGAAAGAGAAAACCAGGACCGGAGAGATTTATAGAAATCTCCTCGCAGGATGCTGTTCAGCACCAAGTGAAGGAGAAAGCCCAAATGCTGCCTGGTGCTTAACTCAGCGCTGTTTGCCTTTCAGTGAGATCAGGAAGGCAGATTAGGAATGATTCTTTATGCTTTTTTTAACATGATACTGTGATGCACTGTGGCATTTGGGCCACCATGCATCTTGAACGGCCAGTAATTAGCAGGAAAACAGTCCAGATAATAAGCCCTGCTTATCATCCTTTCATTACGCTGCAGATCATACTGTGGCTCATTGCAAAAGAATGTATTTTATGGTTAATTTGAAGTAAGCAGAGAGGTAAAATTTAACTTACTGGAAAGCCTCACATGGGGAAAAAAATGAGAATTGCTTTCTGCAGCCAAGCGCAATCGCAATAATTCTAACACGGTGCTGTGGGGATAGGGAGCTGATGGAGAGCACTAGGGTAGCTACTGTAACTGCAGTCCTGGTAGGAAGCCAAACCAAAGGAGAACCTGGACAAATGGACCGTGTTAGAGAGAGCAGAGATTTGCAGTAGCAGTACCAGCGAGCCAAGTCAGAACTGAGTTTCCCTGATCTGTTACCACCAGGCGTTCACCACCCAAATGCATTTGCATGTTTAATTTCCTTTAGCACCACGAAGGCAGCCGTCAGGTTGTGTTTTCCTGTGTCCTGCTGATCTCTGCGATAGTGTCGAAGGCGACTCGCAGCTGGGTTATCAGCGCTGGCAGGAGCAGCCTTTCTCTCTGATAGTTTTTGCACTGTTTCAAAGTCATCAGTGGGAGCTGCGGTTAATTTTTGATGTGACTGACAGCAGCACAAGTGCACCAAGGTGTTGATGCATCCTGCATTTGTGAGTGCGAGCTGGTCTGTGCGACCACCTGTAGGAGCTCTTTGCAGCAAAGAACAGCAAAGACATCCACTTGCTGGTTCCATTCAGCCTCGCTGATGTGCAGCTGTATTTGTTCTTTGCTTTTTAGGTTTAAAATCGTACATAGAATCATAGACTCATAGAATAACCAGGTTGGAAGAGACCCACCGGATCATCGAGTCCAACCATTCATCAAGCCCATCGTGTAGATCGGTTACCTCAGGGATAGAAACCCCCAAGCCCTTTTGGACCCCTTCCACCTGTGGAGTGGGAGCAGTTCAACATGCCCTGGACCGGCCCCGCTCTTACAAACCACAAGCCAGATTCATCCCCAAAAGCAGCAGTGCAAACACACGAGCAACTCACCCCAAAATAGGAATTGTGCCCATCGCTCCAGAGCACGGCCAGGTCCGCGTTCTCAAACTCGCCCCTGTCCGACATCCCAAAGAGGAGCCCGAACTGCAGGTGCTTGATGAGGAGCTGGAAATGCACGACTTGCTCGGGGTAGCTGACGTTCCAGGAGAGCTCAAGCAACCCCTTGGGATCAAGGGGCACCTTGTAGGGAAAATCGTTCCTGCGAGGCACCGAGCCCTGCAGGGCTGCCATCAGGATGAGCAGGAACAACATGACGAAGCTGAAGTATATGGATACCACCTCCCGCAGCTTGAAGCTGGGGCAGGAGCAGAGCTTGCTCCCGAAGGTCTGCATGACGGCACCCGCACGCCTGGCTTTGCCCATTTATGTGCTGGCCCTCCTGTGCAAGTTGGGTAAGCGATACTCTTTAATTGCATTTGCTTGTTGGGAAATTGGATTGTTGTATTGACCCCCCCACTGCTGGCCAAACGCTTGTCATTTGCTGCCTCCACTTAATTGGCTCTAATTGCACATGGACATTATCAATAGCAATTGGATTTGACTGGACTGATGTTATTCACTCTGAAACCTTCCTTAACGGCTGGAAAGGGCTGTTTACTTGCAAACTGCTCTTGCTGAGCCTTGCGTGGATGCGCTCTGCCCTGCTGGCAATGCCTCTCGCCCAGCTGTACGGCCAGCCCTGCCTGAGATCTATGGGGTGAAAGCTCCGGGAGAACCCCAGGAGCAATCCCAGCCACAGATCCACATGTTCCCCAGACTGGGATCACTTACCACCAGTAAGGTAGCCAGACTAGGGGTGATCAAACTGACAGGTCAGATGGACAGAGTCCTGGTCCCATTCCCTGCCTGTGGTCTGCAGGGTGCAGGTTGGGGGATCATTCTCTGCATCCTTGTTTTGCTTTTGCTCCCCTGAGTAACCACACAGGTTGGTGCCTTGCAGATGCACTAGCCTGAGTGCACTCACAGGACCTCTTGGCTCCCCCCAGCCCTGGCTCTAGGCTGCACCTCGGGGACCCATCTGGCTCCACGTTCCCTCCCAGAGACGATGGCACAAAGCCTGGGGAGGCCTTTCTGTGTTTATTTATTTTTGGAGGATGGTCTCTCTGGGGACGTGTCTGCATGAGATGTTGCTGAAAGCTGAGCCGAGTCAAGCGACTTAGAGCCTCACGGTCCTTTAGTCATTGCTGGGCTTAAAACGAACCTCTCCAAGCTGGTTGTGGTGGTGTTCGCTCGAGCTCTTGTGGGTGTCAGAGCAGGTCCAGAGGGAGCATCTGAGGAGAGGACATGCCCTTCCCATGGCTCGGGTGGTGGCAATGGTGCTTTCTGCTCCAGCGAGCCAGCCCGATAACTCAGCTGGAGACGGCGTGGGAGATGGCTGTTCTCCTCCCAGCTCAGCCTCTATCTGTTTTTTAACCTGTTAATAATAGTTTTACATGTAATCGTGATCACACCTCCAGGAAAATGCTGCAAGAGTTTATTATAGCAGGATAGAGCCAGCCTGGCAAAGCTGAGGGCATCTCACAGGGTCTTTCCTGTGCACTCCAGCACTGGAGGGTGCCCCACAGGCTCCCGGCAGCTGGGGACGGAAAGGGTGCAAACCAGAGCAAAGTCGCCCCAGCTTGTTAATGCTCAAAGAAATCAGGGAAGAAAATCAGAATGAACTTCACGTTATAAGTAGCGTGCTCTATCACTTATTGTGGTGTCTCGGAGAATGCGGGGAGCATGGACGGACTCAGTTGTGATGGCTGGAGGAGGCAGATGATGGGAACCGCAGCGAGGAAGTGCACTTAATGCTAGAGAATGCGAACTCCTTCTCCTATCCTCCTCCAAAATACCCCAGGGAATGTATCGACTGCAGAGGGAACCCCGGGACTGAATTTCCAGGTGGAAAATTACATTTTTTTTGTTAATATCTGTCATGGGAACTGAATACAGCCCTTCTCAGCCTCCTGTCCTGGCAGCTCCAGGCTGCTCTTCCCCTAAAAATCCAGCAGCGCTAGGGAGTGCCTCCCTCATCCTGGTGGCCCCATGGGTTTTGCAGTGTTGGCATTGCCCAGATTTCACTCCAGAGAGCATCTGGGAGAAACAAGAGCCTGGCACTGCTGTCCCAGCTCTCTGGTTGCTGAGGACGTGGTGAACCAAGTGCAGGTGAAGGTCCCTGTCTGCTTGCATTTTCCTCCTGCGAATTCCTCACTGGTGCAGTACAGAGCTCAGCCCTGGGTGGCCAGTACCTGGGATGTGCTTCTCCTTTCAGAAGGAGTTCCTCTGGGACAGGACAAGGGGAGAATATCTGCCCTGCACTGATTATTTAGATAATTTTCCCATGAGGTTGAGTGTCTCAGCAATAGGAAATCGAATGGGAGGTGCTGCAGGCTTTGAGATTTATTCTCCTGCTTTCTAATGATTCAGTTAGCACAAAGGAGCCTTGGTCATGGGCAGGGCCTTGTCTGAGCTCCCAGGCACGAAGTAACGCTGACAGTGTTTGAAATATTTTCCCTGCAAAGCTAAATGCGAGAAAAAACCTGATTTCCCCCGGACAGCCAGAAGTGAAACCCTTCTCCTTTCTCTCACCTTCATGTGATTTATTTCTGGCCCATCCAAACCCAGCACAGCAAAAGATAAAGATCCCCATGCAAAGCCCAGCTCCTCTTCCTCCCTGGTTTGGCTCCCATCGATGTCCTGCCTGGACCTTTAGAGACGATAAATATTTGTTATTTCTTTGCTTTTGTAGCAGGTGGGACTTCGGCTCCAGTTTAAAGTCATCTTTTGTCTCTCCCCCTCCCCCTTTTCATTTGTTTGAATTCCGATGTCTTCTTTTTCGTTTATTAGCTTTTCTACGATAATTGGAATTATAATGAATTGCCTCAAGTTCTTTGATACACACACACTGCCCTGCATTAGTCTCGGAGTTTGTGGTCTTGTTTTATTAATGCCAGCTCACGTGACGAGCGATGCTCTCAGACGCCTTCTATGCGGAGTCCCCTTTGGTCCCCTCTGGGTCTTGGGTTTCACTCGTGGTCCTTGCAGCAATGTCACGGGGACGGATCCACGTTTCCCAGCCTGTGTAATGAGAAGAAATAGATTCAGCTCAGTGCCTGGGTGTTTTAATGAATCATCAATGCGTTCATCGCTATGTTAAATTTGATGAGGTTTTACTGTCCTAAGACACAACCATTACCCAAGAATGCGGCAATTGATCGGGAGCGTCTCTCCTTGTCGGTTGACCTGCTGGTTAGAGGTTTTGGGTTCTCATTCAGTTTTATCAGGCAAAAGGCCAAAGCAGAGAGAAAACCAGGGCACCGATCTCTCCCAGATGAGTGCGTGCCTCTGCCACATCTTGCACCTCCTGGGAGAGGGACCCCGCACCAGCCCTCCTGCTGGTTTTGGTGTCGGCTTTAAAAATGCATGTCCCAATAGTTTAAGATGCTAGCTGGATAAGGGAGACCTTAAAGCAGCTTCAGTACTGGAAGGGGCTCCAGAAAAGGTGGGGAGGGGCTCTTGATCAGGGAGTGCAGGGACAGGACAAGGAAGGATGATTTTCAGCTGAAAGAGGGGAGATTGAGATGAGATCTTGGGGGAGAAATGCTTTCCTGTGAGGGTGGAGAGGCCCAGGTTGCCCAGAGAATCTGTAGCTGCCCCAGCCCTGGAGATGTTCAAGGCCAGGTTGGATGGGGCTTGGAGGAGTCTGATCCAGTGGGAGGTGTGGTTGAGATGAGATCTTGGGGTAGAAATACCTGTGAGGGTGAGGAGGACAGGATTGCCCAGAGAAGCTGTGGCTGCCCCATCCCTGGAGATGTTCAAGGCCAGGTTGGATGGGGTGTGGAGCAATCTGATCCAGTGGGAGGTGTCCCTGCCCATGGCAGGGGGTGGGAATGGGTGATCTTTAACATCCCTTCTGACCCAAACCTTTCTATGATTCTATGTGGGAGGTCATTACAGCCACCTGGGAAGCCTCTCACCCCTGTGGTGCCCCAGGCTGGGTCTGCACCTCCGCGGCTCAAATGATCTGCTGCTCCACTCATCTTCCCAAACGAGGAGGCTGCACCCCCTGCTTTGCTCGAGGCTCCTGGCCTCATTCCTGGATGCACCGTGCTCTGAGATCCTTGTCTGAAAGCATCAGTCGGGTGTCTCTCGTCCTCCAGCCCTGGCTGCTCGGGTAGACATCTGGCTGTGTCACAAAAGCCCCTTGGAACAGGTTTTTTGCTTTGCCCCATTTCTAACCTCATCCAAGCACATATTCACCCCCTTCTCTCTTGGCTTTGTTTCCTCATTGCAAAGGGAAAGAAGACGAGTTCCCTGCATGGCAGGAAGGCAGAAGACCCTCACTGGGGTTCTTTAGCTAACGAATTCTGCTTCCCTCTATTAGAGACAAAACCCCAGGTTGCTGGTGTGTGCAAGTGGAGTTCCTGAGCTTTCCTGTACAGAAGGAATTTGCGCTGGAACAGCATAGCACGGGCAGGTCAGCTTGAAAACATCTGAACTTCGCAGATAAGCAGCGAGAATTTATTTAAAGAGAAAAAAAATTATGTATATCTCTCTCCCCCCCTTTTGATTTCTCCCCAGTCACTGCTCGTAAATCCAGGCGAGGAGCGAGGATCCAGCTTTCCACTCATTGCTGTGGGTGTTTATTTTAAGACTTCAATGAGATGTAGAAATGCCTGTTTCCTGACTCCAAAACTCAGAGCGCTCGGGGCTGACGCAGAGCAGTCTCCTGCAGGCTGGCTGTGGGGAGGGCTGCGGGATGGGAGCTGGGAGTTCAGCCCCTTTCCTCCAAGGCAGAGCAGAGGCAGCAGCTTTCTGCCTACCTGCAAGCTCTCGACTGATCTAACGCCGACACGATTGCGTTGGTGCTTGCATGGGAGCATCCTGTACCGGAGACGAGACTCAGATGTCCCTGCGCACTCCCCTGTCCTGCTCCAGGCAGAGCCTGCCAACCCCCTACCCAGCAGCAAAGAGCTGAGGGAGCAGTGATGCACAGGGAATAGCTGGAGCACGCTGTCAGCATCTAGAAGGGCTGTTTTTAATGGACAGATGTGTCCCCCAGGCCCCAGCTTGACTGTGCTGGATGCCATACAAACCCCAGCAGCAGCATCAATCCCCTGCCGGGTGCTGCTCGCCCCATCCCCTGCAGAGCCACATATCCAAACCCTCCTGGCCATGTGCTGAAACTACCCTGACCTTTAGTGCAACTAACGACCCCGGGTACAAAGTCAGCCCTAAAGGGAGAAAAGCTGTGATTTCCAGATCCCTGAAAGCAGCAGGGCCTGGCATTTGTGACGCGAAGCTCTGGGAAGCAGCTCCATCAGCAGGAGGTGAGGGCTGCCAGCCTCCAACAGAGACTGATTTACAGGTAAGTAGGTTTAAACACAACTGATGCACTGAATTAGGGATTGAAGCAGGCAGCACCCCTCCAAGCTATAATCCGTTGCCTTGCTAACATAAATGGAAATTCAATTTGGGTGAGGGTGGGGAGGGAAGGGAAGCTCGCTGTCTGCTCCCGCATGGCTGGGCACAGCTCTCCATGCCCCAGGGGCCCTGCAGCCCCTGTCCATTTCCAGCCAGAGCCAGGATCGAATTTGCCTTTGTGCTGATGAGGTTAGGCAGTGTCTGACTCAAGCAGGACTGGATGTGGTGTGAGAAGGAGGAAGAGAGGGCTGGCACGTAAGGGAGAGGCTCACGTGGATAGACAATCCTGCAGGGTCCCATCACTCTTTATACAAGAGCCATAGAGTCTGGACCAGTCCCATGGCTCACAGGAACTGTTTAACATACCCCCCAGGGTGGGGAGAACTGTTTATCATCCTTTTAAAAGGATCACTTTGTCCAATTCTGTTTCCATAACAAAACAGAACGGATCTGCAGGCTGTTTATTGGCTTCATCGTGCACTAAGAGGGTGTGGGGGCTGCAAATCTGAGTTTGCATTTGCCCAACAAAGCCATAAACGAGTATTTAATGTCTCTATGTCACTTAGGCCTTGTTGGGCCAGGGCTGTTATCTCTGAGCTGCATTGGTTTTTGTAGGACTGGGTGGGCTTCTCTGCACATGATGTGCTGGACGCTGAGACAGGACACTTGGAGGACATCATGACCCAATAGGGGTGGGTAGGAAGAACCATTCCCTCCTCCTTGCACGCGAGTTTGTGTTTTACAGCGCGAGAGCAACAGATGCTCTAATGCTCCCCTTGCTAAGCCTCCGATAGTACCACCTTCCCGCTTTCTCCTAACTTGTTTCTCTTCTTTGCCTTCCTCAGGACCAAATGTTCTCTCTCTTGTGCCAAGTAATTCCCTCAGATTCATGTCCCCCGAGGACGTGATCCAAAGGGATCCCAACCCTCCCCAATGGCACCACAGGAGTCTCTTCAAATCAGAGACAGAATTGGACCTCAGCTGCCCTTTGTGGCTCAGTCCTGCAGCTCTTGCTCTGGCAGTGGAGATAACAACTGCCATGCATGGAGGAGGCTGATCATCTCCTATGACTTCTGCCTCCCCTCTCAGGTGAGCCCTACACCTACATCTCTTTTGCAGCATGAAAGGCAAGTGGATAGGTTATGCCCAGGACCGTTCCATGCTGAGTTGATGAGGGGAGAGTAGGGAAAAGGCCAAAGTTAGCAAAAACAGAGCATCACATGCTCTTTGGGAGGTGCTGCCTCGCCAGGTGCTTGAGGCCAGGTGGGCATCTGGGCCCCTTCCCACCAGGCTGCTTGCCTGGCTCAGCATCCCAGAGAAATTCCCTCCCCAGTGCTGCTGCAGCTGAGCCACCTAATGAAATCTAGTTGCCTGTGCGTGCTATATTAGGGTTACCATGGATATGATGCCACAAACACAGGGCTGTGGCTTTGTTATATAAACAGGAGAGATTGCCACAAACACCCAAAATATCTGAAAAGGACGGGAAGAGGCAAAAGCATTCCCTGGGTTTGTTTATGAAGGGTTGCGTGATCCAGTGGAAAGTGCCAGTGAGAGGTTTGAGTTAGCTTTGGGAAGCGGAGCATCAGCAAGTTGTGGTCTCGGACTCAGTAGCTCTGGAGAGTCCCTCCGATATTCAATAGGATCATTCTAAATTGATCCAAAAAAGTGCTGCCTCCTGACCCTGCTCAAGCCCAGGAGCTGGGCTCTCTGCACATCATCATGTGAAGTGCATCGTTCTTCAAGCTCATCCTAGATGAGCTTCACGCAGATCTTGGCCCTACCCTGTATGAAAGGAGAGCCTGATGCCTGCAGGTGGGGACCAGGGCTGCTGATGGTGGTGGAGGCACAGAGTCACCAGCTCTCCCAGAACTGCCCACACCTGATGCTGCAAGTTTAGCGAGACCATCCAACTAAACTTGTACCCTCTCAGGTACAGAAAGTCCTTTGTACAGTTTGTCTAATCATGTAATTTAAAGGAAAAAAAAAAACCTGCTCTAGGAATGGAGGTGGGATGTAAGGGAGATGGAGACATCAGAGTGGCTAAAATTGTATTGCACTCCCACTCCCCTGCCAATAAAACCACCATAAATAAAGTGGCTTTGCGATAACCATCTCCACGCATTGTAGCACAGAGCCACATGTCCCTGCAAAAGATGCTCCAAGCAGGATAAACCCCGCTCTAGCCCTCTTCTGCAGGAGAGGCAAGACAAGCTTGTTCCAGTCCAGTCATGGGGATGGCTTTTCTCTTCTCCGAAGGTGCCATTCCCAAGCTCCCAGTCTCCACCAGTGGCTTCCTCTTCTTATCCTCCACGCTCACTGCTTGGTGATGTCACCAGCTCATGGCTGTTGCAGCATCCTCATGGCCTTCCGGATGCCCTTCACTGTGGGATGACCATTCATCCACTTGTTCCCTCTCCTGTCACTCTCTCCATAAGTCCAAGCAGATATCTTCCATGCTTCATTATCTGACGTGTGGTGGAGAACACCAACTCAGTAAGGAAAGATCTGCTTTAGTGTTTAAAAACAGACCACAGCCAGGTTTTGCTGTTCAGCTGTAGGACGCCCTGCATTGCTGCCCTACATTACCTACCATCCCTGTTTTTGTGAGACTTATCTTAATTTTCATGAAGCGAGTCTCACTTCTCTGGAGTGGTGAGAAAGAGGAGTTCTTTGATTCGGTAGGAATCAACAGCAAAAGGAGCTGGAATCTGCTGTGGGCATGGCTCCAGGGGAAGGACTGTCTGCCATGTGAGTTTTCAGGGGGGTGGGTTGGTGCTGAGCCCTTCTGTGCGGGGCTCAGCTCTTTGATGCCAGCCTTTCTTGTTGCTTTTCCTCCAGCCATTGCTTTCTGGCACTAAGCTGCTTCCTGAAGATTACACAGCAAGCCAGGATCAGCATCAAGAGGAGCCGATCCAGGCGAGGACATGAGGCCAAAAGAGCCTGAGGAGTTTGAAGATGGGGCTTTATCAGCTTAGTGGAAAAGGATTGGTGCACTGAATGACAAAGGCTGCAGGCCCTGCGCGCTTGAGGTTTGTAACAGGCAAGTTGGCAGAAGGTCTAATAAAAGGTAGAAAGAGTGGATAAATACGATTTACTTCAGAAAACTCAACATGGCTTCTGTGCAGTGAGTTCTTGTCCTACAAACGTCTTGACAACTTTAAAGGAGTCAATAAGATGAAAGTTGAAGGTGTTTCCAGGAGATAAGGTCTTTTTGGCTTTCCGAGGCTGTGGCAGAGGCTCTGCACAATTCCCACCATGGCCCAGATGCCCGTGGAAGGATTATTCCCTCAGTTTCTACCATGGCCCTTCAAGCTAACAGCCCCCCAATATTCACACCTCTAGGGTGAGGACTGCCCTGCTGAGAGGGCACGAGGGAATCGGTGGTGAGCATCCTCAGACTCACCCAGCCTCTCTCAGTCCTGCCTTTTGCTGGCATTTGAATTCAAAGCAGTGGCTGCACAGGATCACGTTCCAGCGAGTCCGGCATGTCATGTTGGTTGCTGAGACACATGCTGATGGGTGCGATGCAACACGATGTGCCAGGCAAGCCCTACCATGGAGCAGCTTTTAAGCGCAGGTTCCCTCAGAGGTTGCCTCTGGCTGAGGCTGGTGTTACCCCATGAGCCTTGGCACACGGTGTCAGTCATGGGCTCAGGATGTTTAACACAGCGAGTGGGAGCACGCTGGCTTGGGGCACTGGGTAATTCACTTGTTTAGGTTAAAACCGCTTCTTTAAGAAGCGATTTCTCTCTGTTGTTGCTTTGTTAAATCTTTGTTAGATCTTTGAGGCCACTGTCATGAACATCTGGAGATGGTGGAGAGAAGGGACCTGCAGAGTGACGGGGAAGAGGCAGAGTGAAGAACCAGGCACTTCTATCACGAGCCGCTGCCGCTGAGGTAAGTCTCCTCCTGCAAATCTGCACAGATGAGGTCCTATTTGCTGCTGAGGAGCTTAAAGCAAATTCCAGAGAGCAACAAAGAAAAAAGCCTTGCCCTTTGGACAGAAAAAGAGTATTTGGCAGGTGATGACAAGGTTGTGTTGTCACTGTACTTGGCTGCTGCATCTAAACCCGTGCGGAGGGTCTGTGACCGGCAGGAGGCACGTGGTGTGTGCCTGCAAAAAGCATCGTGGCAATTTATTAGAGCCCTAACGCTGTGTTTCCCTCTTGGAGCAAAGCACCAGCAGAAGCATCGTGATCCTTTAGCGATACTAATTGCCCTCTGCTATGGCTTAGCCCTGTTTAGGTGTATATGCATTTTATCGCATCCTTGAGAGGCCACACACTTGATGTGTGTCATGTCCAGCAAACTGGAGCTGCTGAGAGAGGCTTCAATCTGGAGATGGCACCATCGTCCCCCAGGCTGGTGGAGCACTGGGAATACAGACGGAAAGCTGGGCAGTGTTTCTGCAGCCCATCGCTGCCAGCAATACCCAGGTTCATTTGGGGTTTGTGCTCACGTAGCTCCTAGGTGAAGGGGAGTCTCAGAAGGGAGATATCTCCAGGGACATGACAACCAGACGAGAACCTGCCCTTCCTTGATGCTATGAGTTGCTCCTTGGGGATGGAGCAAGCTGGAGGCAGGGAGAAAAGCCTAGGGTGGCCTTACATGCTAAGTGAAGGGAAGATCGTGTGATATTCTGGGCAGTTTGATCCCAAGTCCTGAGTTAAGTGTGAGAAAGCCAAGAATTTGTGGGTGCAGGAGCGCGGATGTGTAAACATGCTGAAGGATTTACACCGAGAATGACCCAGTGGTGGTGGGAAGCAGGTGATTATCACCTGAACGCTACTTAAAACCTACAAATGATTTGGCTCCTGGCTGCTGCCGGGCTGTTTATCCCGCGCAGACTTGGCAGGCACGGGACACTTCCCAAATGGCAAGAGGGGTTGATAAAAGTTGTGGCTGGCCAGCTGCCAGCTCTCGAGGCTATGGGCTGGCTCCCAAACTGCGGATGCTAATTAGCACTTTCCGTCTGTAAAAATTTGTGTTGCAAAGTCTAGGGGATCACAGCTCTTTACGCTCTGTGTTTGCACAGCCCCTGGTGCGACAAGACCATGCACATAACGGAGGTCTTGAGCACTGCTGCAAGATAGAAATACATTATAAAAAACTTTCTCTCGTAGAATCATGGAATCATTAAGATTGGAAAAGACCTTTCAGCTCATCCAGTCCAACCACCAGCCTAACACTCCCCCCTCAAGCCTAGTAACTCATATCCCGAAGTGCCACGTCTACACAGTCTTTGAACCCTGCCCAGGATGGAGGCTCCACCGCTGCCCTGGGCAGCCTCCTCCAGTGCTTCGCCACTCTTTCAGTAAACAAAGTTTTCCTAATTTCCAATTTAAATCTCCTCTGATGCAACTTGAGGCCATTTCCTCTCATCCTATGACTTGTTGCTTGTTACTCATCTCCTTCATAAGTAACTGATTTTCACGTAATTGCTCTTAGAAGCGAGAAAGGAAGCTCTATACCTGCACAAAGCAGCCCAAGTGTTTGCTAAGTCCTTGTTATAACATTGTTTTTTTTCCTTTTCTATCCTGGGTTTAGATGAGTGGAGAATTGCTTTGACATATTCACAGGGAAGCAAGGAGGCTGTTTATTGCAGTACAGGCACGGAACCCGCAATGAATGACCCAAGCAAAGAACTTCCATCATTCATATTTTGGAACAAAGATACAATGATAAATTGCCAGACAACGACATTTGACCCGTAGAAATAATGAAAAGCTAAATTTATTTTATTTCCTGGCACAGATTTCAACATCTTTGCGCGCAGTTCAAGCAACCTTGAAGCGAAGCTGAATGGGAACCGTGGTAGAGACTAACCGATAACAGTCTGTAATAACTAAACCATAATAGTCTTAAGCAGACTCTCTATGTACAAAATATATTTTGTTCTCTCAATTTCATTGCTTGCCATCAGGCTGAGCAGTTGCCTTTCAGATCTCCGCAGAGGCGTCTGAACTGCGTGCAAAGTGTGCTGAAATTACTGGCAGTAATTAGTTTATTTAGGGAGCAATTACTTAAATGCAACTGTTTCCCTCTCTATAGATTAAAAGAATGCTATAAGCTATAGCATCTTAAAAAGAGCAGATGTGCTATAAAAGGACCAGACTAATTATTCTCATCAGTCAGCAAGGACAGAACAAGTATCGATGGGCTAAAACCGCCGAAGAGAAAAATTAAGTTATCTCTTAGGAGTAACTCTGGGACCGCAAACGCGAGTCGGGCCGAGGAAATGAAGGCTGCGGGGTGAAAATCACGCATCCCGACAGATGGAGGCACTCCAGGCTGAACACGCTGGTCTTCCCAGCATCATGGCTGGAAGGCTGGAAGAAGCAGTGGCCTGCAGAAGGGTCCCTGCCACCCGAGGAGTTTGACAGCTTGCAGGCAGTGTGGGTGACAACAGCCGAGGGGGCCGGCAGCGGGTGCAATTAGGCAAAGCGGAGACGTGCCAAGCATCCTCCGTGCCTGGGAAGCGCGGGCACTGTGCCGCTCCACAGAGAGAGCCTGGGGACCAGTGGCTGTGAGCCCTGGGGATGCACTGGGAGAGCTGGGGTGGCTCTGGCTTCCCTGTCACACCGGTTTAGAGACTGGGACAATCTCCATGTGTGGTTGTGTTTTCCATACCGGTGCCTCTGCAGGTTGCCCACTTGCTAGAGGGATAACAGGGACTGGAATCACCAGGTTTTGCCTCAAGGACATGAGGGACATGGTTTAGTGTTTGATGGGAATGGTTGGACTCGATGATCCGGTGGGTCTCTTCCAACCTGGTGATTTTGTGATTCTATGATCCTAAGTTGTGCTGTTATCAAATGCTGCTTTTTCAGCTTGGGGATGTGATAACCACCCTGACACTAACGAAGTCTGGATGCTAACGAAGGCTCTGTGAGGGGGTGAACCTGGCTCTGTGAGGGGTGATCCCGTTCCGGGGGGGGGGTGTTACCCATCTCCATGAGGGGTCCCCTGGCTCTGTGAGGGGGTGATTGCTGGAACAAACTTGCATCCCGGAGATCACATCTGGTGTTCACCTCCTACTCCACCATGGCCCAGAGTGGTGAGGTGTGAGGGGAACACAGAGGGGGCATCAGGCAGTGGTGTCCATGGGATCATGGGCTGTGAGGTAGGTGTGGGGGGCATCAAGCAGTGTGGGGATGGGGGATGCGAGGCTGGAGGGGGACACCAGGTGCCTGTGGGGCTGG